>CANSGD010000969.1:600000-1054919 GCA_947645195.1 Patellifolia procumbens
CAAAGTTATTGTTATATTTATAGTGAAATACCCCTTCAACACAATTTAATACTCCCTTGTCTCGGGAAAAAGGTAAATTAGAGTTTTGAGTCTAGGTTATAAGACTCAAATCACATGATACACGAAGAAAACAACAATCACTAGAAAATAAACCGCAAATATGTAGAAATTCTATATAAACACAATTGGAACGAAATTGGGAGAGAGAACAAACTGAATTACAACAATATTTTGATCTTCATATACCTTTGTCCCAAATGTATTGACCCGTTTAAGACCCTACCCGAGACAACATATTTGAAACAAAATAAACCCGCTTTGAAACCAGTTTGATCCAACCCGCACGACCCGATTGTCACTTCTAGTGTAGAGTGTAGACTATGATGTTGTACTTAATTCCAGATAGTCTAAATTCATTTATTCTATTAGAATGTTCTTTTATTTTATTAAGGAAAAATTGCTTATAATAATGCAACCTTTTGGTGATTTGCAAACAATAAAACAACCTTTTGATTATTTCATAATATAGCAACATTTATACCCCCATTAACTTTGAGTAGGATAAATTGAAATTAAACCAACAAAGGACGTGAACTTGAACACTTATCTCATAATAATTGGTCAAAAGGTTGTTATAAAAGTTGTATAAAGCCTATAAAGAGAAAAGAAATTACCAAATCTTCGAATAAAATTTTATTTTATCCTATTCAAAGTTAATGAGGTATAAAAGTTGCGATATTATGAAATAATCAAAAAGTTGTTTTATTATTTGTGAATAGCCAGAATATTACATTATTAGAAGCAAATAATCCTCTTATTAATTGATAAGGTAGCACGTAATAATCGTTCAAGTCCGATTCGGATCGCATTTTACTTTAACATCCAACTTTCTATGAAATCTCATTGGAAAACTTTAGTGTTTTCGAGTTGAAACCGAGCTTTTTCCTTCCAATCGAGTCAGATTCAAATTAAAGTCGGATTCGGATCACAGCAGGACTGAACTGCTAATCTGCATCCCTAGTAACTACGGCCTTACGGGTTCATTAGCTTCATTTTTCAAAGTTTAGTTAGTTTCCCTTTCCTGTTTTCATGGGAGCAATTTTCTTTTTAATTGTTTGTTTTTTATTTTGTGAATTTATTTTGTTTCTTTCCCCTCTCCCTTTCGGTTACATGTGTGGTAATTATTTTTTTCTTTTTTTCTTTTTATATTTTTGGTGTCCCCCTAGTGTTACTTTATATAATAGAGATACATAATAACAAAACTGTAAACGTCCCTACTGGATAAAAACGGACGAGATACATTTTTATTAATTCATTTTTAGTGGAATTTTATAAAATATATATAAAATGTATTAAATATATATATAATGTATTAGCTTAACCTTGAACTTATTCGAATGATGTACTAATTAATTTAATTTTTTTAGCTCGTTCTTTTAGGTGTCGTTCTTTTGAGCATGCTAAACAATATTGGCGAACAATCAAGGCTAGACCTATGGTCGAAGCGTTGATGAGGATGCTCGGTTGTAGACCAAAGCTAAAGTGCGAGCTAATTGATGGTCAACTCTGCCTTTCCGAGTTAATCTTTAGGTTAGATCATAGTATGGAGTTGCTTAGTTTTGCATATAATAAATGTTTTGGTGAGGGGGTTAAGTGGGAAAGCGATGTATTTTTTTAGGTTTTTTCAGAGTTTTGTGATTTCTCAACATATTTGACAAAATTACCTCAAGCATCAGATCTAGCAATATTGAGAAATATATTGGAAATTCTTAAGCATCTACATGGTTTTAAGTTTAATTTTGGGGATTGTTTTTTACCAAAATCATGGTGATGCATGATTTGAAGATAACAAACGATTCTTGATGATTCTTGGATCTTGATGAGCAATTTATGACAATGATTGATGATGATGATAAGAGGGGATAGAATGGGTTAATTTTGATGATGATGATGAGAGGATGAGAGAAAAGGGGTTAATTTTGATGATGATGAGAGGGAAAAATTGAGAGAACGATGATGAGCCAGTGAGATGAAATTTGAGAAAGAGGAAAGAGAGTTAGGAGGGATAAGGGGTTTAACAATTGGTGAACCAGAGAGATTAATTGAGAAAGAGGAGAGAGAACGAGGCATAAGGGGGTTAAAAAATAAATTAATAATAATAATACTACCTCCGGTTGTTTAGTTGCAACCTTTATAGAGAAAACGAGAACCAATGCAAAATTTTTAATGGGGTATTAGGTGAATATTTGAGTATAATTAAGGGGAATGAGGACCATTAAGTGTTTTAATTGTGTAAAAAGTATGAGGACCACAACAAAAAGTATTTTAATTATGTTAAGTATGAGAGAGAGTGGGGGACCAAACTATATAATGAAAGAAAAGAAAGGTTACAACCTTTGGGAAAATTCTGTTTTAGGAAATGGTTGCAACTAAAAAAGAACGGAGGTAGTAATAAAAATTATAACAAATAAACGTATCAAACACAGTGTGGGTTGTCGAACTTTGTGGCTGGGCGGGTGATATCTAATGCGGCACATCGTAAACGCATCAAGTATCAGGCGCGTTGTGCAACTCTAGAGTATGGTTTTCTCCCATTTTCTTTTTCTTCTTTGGGAGAATTAGAGGCGGAATAAACTTGAGGACTACATAGGACTAACAATACCATATCGTTCATATTATAGACATTTGAAAGTTGTGGCTTAAAGACAAGGATAGAAACACTATATATAGAAACGAAAAATTGAGTTATAGATATGATACAGAGTAAGTGTTGAATGACATCACTATTATTATCTCATATTGGTTTTGGCGTATATTGAATTTAGATTATTAGCACTATGCACTATCTTGTTCATGGCTGTTAATCCTAGTAACATAGTGCTTTTCTGTTCCTTAAATTATGTTCCATTGAAGATGGTTGAAACCGAAACAAGTTGGCATGGCCTTGTATATATAGAATTATAGACCTTTTGTTGCTAGTGTTTATTAATCAAAATGAAAGAAGAATTGCCACCCAACTGAACCAACCCTTCCTAGGCTGTATTTTAAGTTACCTAAGTAATGAAGGTTTCGAACAGTGGTAGGATATCCACCTCTTGACGGAGAAGTTATAGTATATGTTTATCTCCTACTACTAGGATATCAATATTTTGGGATGAGGATTTCCTTATCCTTTCCTTCTCAACGTCTTTTAAAGGCTTGACGTTGGTGACTTCTCTTTTCTTTTTTGGAGTTTTATCTTGTCCTAAGTTCTTTGTTTTGTGCAATAATGCACATTGACTAGTATTAAGTAATTTTGTGTATTGATGGGTTTTATGAAATGCTAATAGTATGGTAGTATACTGAATAGTATGTTTCTTTGTCAGATCTCAGAGCTCTTATAATTGATTTCATATCATTTTTGTGTTATCTTATTATTTAGCTGATCCATAATGTTTTTTAAGGGGGATAAGATTGCTCTAATGAGTTGCAATCAACACAAGGATTCACACTACATCAACAGTGTTGGAAGTTTCATGGATTTCTTTGCTGATCTTACGTATGATCATGTGATTCATGTCAATTTCATCTTTTCTGGCTCGCATATACAGGTGCAAATATTAGTACCTTGGATACCTTGGATCTCTGTATTCATTTCTATGTGATTTGGTGAATTGGTTATCTTATATCATACAATAATAAAGTTTGAGAAACCAAAATAAATGAAAAGGTAATTGTGATACCAAATGGATCCTAAACAAATTCTCTATGTTTATATGTCAATTCATTAATAACAGCATATAGCATGATGAATTGAATACGGTAAAAGAATCAAATACAGTAACAAAAAATTAACAAAGAAACAGAAACAGACGAACAGATAAATGTTTGCTTTACGGAAAACACATTTCTTGTATGAGAAATCTTCAAAAGTTCCATCATCCCTTTCAAAAATGAAGCAACAACTATCTATGATCCGAGTGACCACCAACCTGTACCCGAACAGCTCTTCAAGGATCAGAATAATTGTTCAAAACAATTGTTGTTACTATTACAAAAATTTACACACTTTTGTTACTTGCACGACAAAGATTTTTGCTTATCATTGACGTGCAAAGAGGGTCAATTAAGTTTAGAAAAGGGTCAGGGGTTGGGCAAGACCGACCTTGTCCCGACCTAACATGCCAATGGTTGTAGCTGACCTGACCTGTCTCGAACTACTAGACAAGAACTAAGAAACCAGTCTCTTAGTGTACATAATGCTCCGGTCCTACGACTAAACTCAAAACTTCAACACCTTTTTTTATAAACAAAGGTTTCTTAGCTAAGATAATCTCTAAATTGGTTTGAAGTTGATTTTGTTAAAATATGCAATCCGGTTGTTGGAACATTTATGCATAAATGGGTTTGAACTTGTGTTTGACTTGGTTTTTCTTGGATACTTTCTTGGATGCTTTGGGTGATTAAAGTTGATGCTAAAACTTCTAAAGGCCATTAAACATGAGTTAATTTTGGTTAATTAGTAGTGTTAATTGTGTGTATTCATACCATATGTTACACAAGTTAATTGTGTGTATTCATACCATATGTTACACAAATTAATCCTATAGTTAAACCAAAATTTTAATTCATGTTTTAATGGGGTTGAATGCTCATTTGGGCTGAATACTATCCTTGGTAATGCCTATAAATAGGCTAGCTAGTTCACAAGTTTGAGAGGTGAAAAATCAGAATATCTCACAACTCCTTACAACTTGCTTGCACTTAGAAACTTCTTGCAAACTTTTCTAAGTGTGTTCAAAACACAAACTAAAATACAAAGTCCTTTAAAATTCACTTTGATTGATCATAGAAGTGAATTACAACTCCATTGTATCTCATTAGTTATTTCGTGTAACCCGGTGATCCTAGAGGGGCGAAATAAACTAATAGGAAAGCGTAGTTTCCGTGCCTTGGAGTGGTGACATATCCGGTTCCCTCTTGTTTCTTTGTTCATCCTCTAATGCTCCGGTCCTACGACTAAACTCAAAACTTCAGCACCTTTTTTTTATATAAACAAAGGTTTCTTAGCAAAGATAATCTCTAAATTGGTTTGAAGTTGATTTTGTTAAAATATGCAATCCTGTTACTGTAGCAAAAGAAACTCTCATCATCATGGAGATATTAATATATTATGCTGATGTATCAGAATGATGTCTGAAGGAGACCTTGCCACACTAAACAAAGAAAACTAATTCTGAGAAAAAGCTATGACCTCTCGAACTCAGCATTTTTGCAAGGC
This sequence comes from Patellifolia procumbens, assembly GCA_947645195.1. Taxonomy (NCBI): domain Eukaryota; kingdom Viridiplantae; phylum Streptophyta; class Magnoliopsida; order Caryophyllales; family Amaranthaceae; genus Patellifolia; species Patellifolia procumbens. The sequence goes on from CANSGD010000969.1 coordinate 605,261, forward strand.
TTAAGTGGCTGCTCTACGCCTCTACCAATTCTGAGATTTAAGCTTCTACACAGAATTCATATACACTAGAAAAAGCTTCCTGCTTAGAAAATATGATACTCTCTCATCTGTTTGTGAGTACATGACTAGAACTTCGTTACCTTTTTGGCTTTACAAAGCTTTTAGAAACAAATTCAGGAGTGAATTTCTATTTTAGTTGAACCTCTGTTAAGATTATATTAGATATTATCCTTTTTGATATATTTTGTATAGAATATCTTTGATCTTCTAAGATATCTTTTAGCTATCTTTTAGGGATAATTATTTTGGTCAGTTTGCCCTTGTAAACGTTGCTATATATTGGCAGAGCATCAATGAGAAACACAAGCTTTCAACCCTAAATTCTGTTTCTTGGGTTTCTACATGGTATCCGAGCCGTAATTTTTTTTTCTTTCTCACGCATCATCTTCATCATGGCTGGCGATGAAGACACTCCGCCAACGCCGCCTTTACCACCTAATATTACCTCCCCCTTTTATCTTGGTACCGGTGACATGCCCGGTGCTCTTATTACCCCCACTCGTCTTCGTCTTTATAATTATGACGATTAGGCGGCCAATATTCAGATGGCGCTTGAAGCTAGACGTAAATTCGGATTCCTAGATGGTTGGATCACAGCAGCCACGCCTCCATACACGTCCTCCGATTGGACTACTGTCAATGTTGTGCTCGTTTCGTGGATCACAAACACCATAGACCCCGAGGTTAAAGGTACACTATCTAAGTTTCGAGATGCATCTCGTCTTTGGGAGCATCTCAAAACTCGTTTTGCTATTGTTAATGGTCCACGTATACAACAACTTCGCACCGCTATTGCTCAATGTACTCAATCTAAAACAATGTCTGTTTCTCAATACTATGGAACTTTAAATAGGTTGTGGGAGGAGTTATTTAAACACGAACCTATAGTATCATGTTAATGTTGTTCTAAGTGTGTGGCAAGAACGTTTTATGGCAAACGCCGTGAAACTCGGCAATTACATGAATTTTTGATGGGTTTATACTCCGAATATTATGGTCATTTGCGCTCCAATATACTGTCTGCCGATCCATTACCTTCTTTGGATCGGGCCTACCAATTGGTGGTGCAAGAGGAGCGCGTAAGAATGGCGAGTGTTGGTTCTATTAAACGGCCCTCCGAAGTTCTGGGCTTTGCTGTGCAGGCTTCACGTGGTCGCGGACGTGGTGATCGTCCTGCGCTCATTGCAATAAAGTGGGCCATGAAACTTCGAAGTGCTGGTCTGTTGTAGCTTGTTCCCACTGCCACAAGCATGGTCATGACGTCACCAAGTGCTATGAATTAGTTGGCTATCCAGAAGGCTGGCAGCCCGCCACCAAAACAAATGGCAGAACTGCTCGCCCAGCAGCTACTGACGGCAGAACTGCTCGCCCAGCAGCCCCTGCTCGCCCAGCAGCCCCTGCTCGCAGCAGCAGCCGTGCACCAGCCCGTGCTCACGCCACAGCAGCATCTTCCCCTGCTGCTGCCTCTCAGCTCTTCACTGCTGACCAGTGGCGCGCCCTTGCAGGTTTGTTTGGCAATTCTACATTACCGGATGACAGATTTAATGGTGAGTCTTATTTACATTCTTGGATAATAGATACGGGCGCTACTCATCATGTCACGGGTTCAGAGTGGAAGCCTACAAAGCCAGAGTCAGCAGATACTATAACCGGAAAGTGAGGGCTAGGCCTCTGGAGGTAGGGGATCTGGTGCTCAGAAATGCAGCAGCTGTGCAGAAAGACAAAATACACGGAAAGCTGTCGGTTAAGTGGGAGGGACCCTACCAGGTTAGTGAAGAGCTATACCCTGGAACCTACAGACTGAAAAGAATGGATGGAAGCGAACTGAAAAGCAACTGGAATGCCCGAATACTGAAAAAATACTTCGTGTAACCCAGATTGTATAAAAAAACTCCCATGAATGAAAGGCCTTTGAGCCACCCTTTATCCTTCGCGAACTATACACTCTCCATTACGCATTAAACCCCAATCCCCTTATCTATTCTTTATGAAAAACAAAATGTCAAAATCAGACAGACCCTTAGCAGACTGAGAAAAAATACCACAGTCTGGCAAAAGAAAACAGGGTCTGAGTCAGACTGAAGGCTGAAGAGGCTCTTCAGACACAAAAGTAAACTATATAATGAAGAAAGGGAGCCAGCCGAAAGGTCAACTCTGCCCAGAGCCCATGAGGCCCGCAGAGTGATCGGATGCCAGCCTTAGCGATGTCATAGACCTCTACCTCTAAACCTGCGGGGTCGAAGGCCCAAAAAGCAGCAAGGATAAGTCATAGACACCTAAGGTTAATGGGGACGCCAGAGTTCCTAAGAACCAAACGTACCCCGACACGAAAAAGATGGCAGAAGGAGCTAAAGGGCGAACCCCAAAACTCCCAGAATCATCATGACTTAGGGCGTCAAAATACCTCATTTGCTCTGCTATTGTTGAATTTTTGTCACGCATAAGGCAGAGAAGAAGAGTTTAGGGCCCCTAAAGTCGCAGCTCTGAGCAATTCTCACCAGCCACCAAGCCAAGTAAACGAAAACGCTCAGATATGTTATATGATAGCACAGAAAACTCAGCATCAGAGTAGAATACAAGACGTGCCAGGCAAAAAAGGAGCAGAGCGCAAGCACTTAGCAAAAATAACAAAACTTGGCATGCACAAGATAGAAAAAACAAAAGTCAACAAAAGAATACAACTTGCATTCCTGAAAAATCATCGTATCTTACATGAAGGATCTGGCTATAAGCCAAATCAGAATGCTACAGAATACTACAACAACGGCGGCTACCTAACCAAAAGAAGGTAGCAAATACAGATGAAAAGGAAATATTTGACTATTTAATTACAAATATTACAAGATAAGTCAATTAGGATATCATCGGAGGGCAAAAACGGAGGACTGCAATCAGTTCAGCACAGGATCCCAGTTCATCCACCTCAGCAGCTCAGACAGGAGTCACAAGAAGACTGAGGCGAAGCGTGAGATAGCCGCCCGAGTTCTTATTGCTTAGGAACGGAGCTGCCATCTCTCGCAGAGCTCCCATCAGCTTGTTGCTCTGAAGATTCTCCCTCTGGAGGCAGAGAGTAGAGCAGCTCCAAGTCTCTGAGCTCCTGGGTAGCAGGAGGTCGCATGTGCACCTCACTGGCGTAGGCCTCCTCGAAAGCATCCCAGTTGAAGAGGGTTGCAGATGCCAGAGGACCCTACGGACCGCAACTTTGCAATCCTCTCAATACTTGTGCCCGAACGCCTCCTCCATCTGCGCAGCCCGGGCTGTCTCCTCAGCAAGCAGCTGGGCCTCTTTCTGCTTCAGGGCTTCCTCAGCCTCCTTAGCCTGCTGAGCCTCCATCTCAGAAAGCAGCTTGGAGAACTCTGCCCCTAGCTCTTCCTCCCTCAGTCTCAGAGCCTCCTCATCCTCCTTAGCTTGCAGAGCCAATTTAGCAGAGCAGCCTTCATGTTAAGCCTGTACAGCAGAGAGCTGACCCTTGAGCTGCTCCCGCTCCTTCAACGCTGCCTGCAGCCTGGCCTCGGAGGTCTTCAGCTTAGTCTCCGTCACTGAAGCGCGAGACAACGCCTCACTAAGCTGGGAAGAGAGCCTGGAGTGCTCAGCCGCGATAGCCTCTGCCTGCACCGCCTGACCCTCAATGCGTTGGTTGGCGGTCCGCAGGGTGTCGCGCTCCACAATCAGAGCATCCCTCTCCTCCTCAGTTTCGCGGCAGGTAGACACAATCAGAGAGTTCTAAGCCTTCAGCTTGGCATATTCTTGACTCTGCTGTGCTAGCTGAGCCTTAAGCTGCTGCAGTTTAGGGAGATCTGCCTCATGTCTACCCAGCCCTACAGCATGGCAGAACTCCCCAATGAAGGCGCCAGCCCGTGCAACCTATATTCAAAAGGAAGACAGATCAGATTAACCACAAAAATACCACAATCTGCCGAGGCAGAAAAGTTGAAGAACTCACCAAAGGAACATCCTGGACGACGTAATCCCCAGAGAAGCTACTAGCCAGAAGCTTCAACCACTCACTGGGGTCAGGGAAGGCCACGGACATCTGCTCCTGCCCCTGAGCCTCATGCTGGTCATCCGCCGATTCCCTCTGCAGAGAACCTGAGCCAAAGGAAAGACCAGTCAGTTCCACAGAAGGGAAAAGGCCGGAACTGAGGCCAGGTAAGGGGTACACGCCTTTGGTGACGACGTCGTCCTCAACAACAATGATCCGAGGGGAGTCAGCAGGGAGACGAGTCTTCTTCTGAGGGGGAGCTCTTTCCTCACTCTGCCTCTCCGCTGGTCTCTTCTGAGAATGCGAAGAAACCTCAGACTCAGCTACAGGCTTCTGAGCAACCTCTGCAGGAGACTTAAGCTGGCCTGCAGTTGGAGCAGAGGTCTGAAGAGCCTCAGCAGGCTGCGCCTTCTTGGCCCGCAACTGCTGCTGAAGAAAAGCCTAGGTAACAAGGTCGTCAGCAAAATGGGGCACAAATCGATTTGAAAATTGTAGCACAGAGGAAAAGAAAAGAAAGCACTAACCAAGCGCGCCAACTGCTCAGGAGTAGGAGCAAGGACCTGCTTGAAACCTCTGGGAGGAGGAGGGGCAACCTTCCTTCCAGGCGGAGTAGGCTTCTGAGCAGGGGGAGACACGACAGTCTCCACCACTGGGACAGCAGCAGAGCTCTGCTGCTCCACCCTCTCATGTTGGAGAGGCTCCAGCACCTCCCCCTGGCTGGTCTGAGCAGGCGTAGGGATGGCCTGCCCAGCGGGACCTATCACATCAAAATAAAAACAACAAAGTCAAGAAGGTCAGATAAAAAGAAATTTGTAAGAAAGAGCAGTCTGGGTCTGAAGAAGACACCTACCTGATACAGTCTGGCCCTCACTCTGGGCCCTCAGCAATCTGAGTTATGACAGTCTGAGCAGTCTCTGCCTCAGTCCTGTCAAACTCGGTCATCGCTTGGTCAGACTCTCCCATGGGCACATCCTTCACTACAGGTGGTTCTGAAAGTAAGCAGAGAAGATGAGAAATCTACAGCAGAGTGTACAAAAGCAGAAGGAACAGATTGACCATCGTAAATAGCACCTGGTTGCACAGGAGGAAGCTGTTGCAGGGTTTCAACAACCAGAACGGTCCCTTGCAGAGTGCTGGCTCCCTCTGCATCATCATCATCGTCGTCTTCCGGCAGATGCACAACACGTCGGGAACGTCGGATCTGCAGAGGAACAGCCGCCGCCTCCTCCTCGTCACCAGACTCAATCTCGGTGACAGTGGCAGAGGGGCCCCCTTGCGGCCGGGACACCCCGGTAAACCTATCTACAAGCTCCGGGCGCTTTGTCCGGAGGGAAGGATGGTCCAAGGAAGTAGTGTTAATTTCCCTAATGAAGTCAGGGACGGTATAGGTCCTTGGGACTGGTATCGGACGATACCTCCGGCACACCAAAGACTGAATCAGACCCAGCTCCCAAGGGATGGCAGACCCCAAAGTCTCTGCAAAAATCAGAATATTCATTAACTACAGCAAGTCAGACAACAGACAGAAAATAATGGAAAGGGGCAGAGCATGTTCACGAGCTCAGGACCCACCCTTAATCACATCACGAACAAACTTTCTGCACGGAGCTGCAGAACAGCACAAACGATGAATGCCATGGGGCACAACAGAAAGGAAAATGAAATTGGGTGGGAGCTGGCAGAACGATTACCAGTAGTATAGTCGGGGGACAGCTTACCTATCCTTAGGAAGGCATTCTGACACATCACATAGTGATGCGGCAGCCAGTACTTGGGAAGAAACTGCTTCCCGGCAGTAGGTTTGGATTTGGACTTGAAGTAGTAGTAGGCTACCCTCTCATCCCAGTTCAACACATGAGGGTCCAGCTGCTTCTGAAAGTCAGGCGCCACAGGGCGCAGAGGAGCCTTAAATTGATAAGGGTGCCCCTCATCCGTCGGTACCCTAACGAAGACGAAACTATCCCGCCAATCCTTCAGAGTGAGATCAACAGGATAGACTGTCAGATGGTTGGCTCGTACCGAACCTGTGAAGTAGCCGTACTCCCCCCTGCCTCTTAAAGTAGAACAGACACTTGAAAAGGTTCATGGTTAGGGGGAAGTCCAAAGCTTCACATACCCAAATGAACCCCAGAACCTTCTTCCGAGACTGGGGATTAACCTGCAGAGCGCCATATGATACTCACAGAGAACCCACTCCAAAAACCAGTGGATTGAAAATCTAAGCCCAAACTCCAACTGCTTAAGATAAACAGCAGTGTACCCCTCTGGTACATCTGCCATGCTTTGACCCTCCTTGGGAAGTACTACCCAAGATCCGCAAAGCAGCTTGATCTCCGCAGAAATCTCAAGGCAGTACGCAGCATGCGCCCGTTTGAACGCATCTGCAGATTTCTTCGCCAGATATTTATGATTGTCCCGTTGGTCTTCCCAACGGAGCTTCGGTTGTTGCTACAAAGAAAGGCTCAGTGTGTTTGTCGGATCATATTGTTCTCACAAACGTTCTTTACGTTCCTACTTTTAGTTGCAATTTACTTTCGGTTTCACAGTTAACTAATGCATTACAATGCACTGTACAATTTGACTCTTCTATGTGTGCTATACAGGACCGAGCGAGGACGCTGATTGGGACGGGACATAGAAGAAATGGACTTTATTATTTTTCCGGCGGTAAAGTTGCTACACATGTTGCGGTTAAAGGGGTGTCATCTGACTTGGAATTGTGGCACAAGCGAATGGGTCATCCTTCCGAACGTGTGGTGAAGTTGCTTCCTCCTATTTGTGATCATAAGGGTAGTTTGAATAAAGATTGTGAGATTTGTTTTCGTGCTAAACATCCTAGAGACAATTTTCCTTTAAGTGATAAACGTGATACTCGTATTTTTGAAAAGATACATTGTGATTTATGGGGTCCATATAGACATGAATCATCTTGTGGAGCTCGTTATTTTTTAACTCTTGTTGATGATTATTCTCGTGCCGTTTGGGTTTATTTGTTGGTGGATAAAACTGAAATATTTCGTATGTTTATGGCCTTTATTGCTATGGTGGATCGACAATTCTCCCAAACCATTAAAATTGTTCAAAGTGATAACGGCACAGAATTTCATTGCTTACATGACTATTTCACGGCCACTGGCATTATATTCTAAACCTCTTGTGTTAAAACACCACAACAAAATGGGAGGGTAGAACGTAAGCATAAACATATCTTAAATGTGGGACGAGCTCTTCGTTTCCAGGCTCACTTGCCCATCTATTTTTGGGGAGAGTGTATTCTCGCTTCCGCTCATCTCATAAACCGAACTCCCTCACCCTTACTTAACAACAAATCCCCATTTCATATTCTCTATGATTCCATACCTTCATATGCGGCAATTCGTGTTTTTGGTTGCTTGTGTTTTGCGCATAATCATAAAACTAATGGGGATAAGTTTGCTAGTAGAAGTCGGAAATGTGTCTTTGTGGGGTACCCTTTTGGCAAGAAGGGTTGGCGTTTATTTGACTTGGTTACAAAGGAATTTTTTGTCTCTAGGGATGTTAAGTTTTTTGAGCACACGTTTCCGTTCATGGACCCGGATGAGGCTAATATTGATATTGCCACTCTCGTACCTTTGGATGACTTTCCTATCCATGATGATTTTGTGGAATTCATAACCCACACTCACCCTTCTTCGTCCTTATCTACGCCCACCATTAAGCCCAGCACTCATTACTAATCCTCCTCTCTCACCCATTATACCCACTGAGCCCATCACCCTTTTACCTCCCAACCTCTCACAAACTACTTCATCAGACCCTCCTGCACATTCACGTGTTCCAGCCCCACCTACCACTCAAAGCCCAAATCCCACCTTCTCTCCACATCAGGCCCAATCCATAGATAGCCCATCCGTTTTGCCTTCTGATCAGCCCACTACCTCTATTTCCTCTGGACCGCTAGCTGCTACTGAATTAGGCAAAGGAAAACGGGAGAAGTTCCGTTCAGTTTTGTTACAGGATTTTGTCACTTCCTACTCTTCAGGCCAAAAGTCCATCTCCGTCTGTCTCGTCTCCTCCGTCCTCCTCAGGTACTCCATATCCTATAGCTCACTTTATCAATTGTGCAAATTTTTTTGTGAATTATCGAAAGTTTCTTGCTTCTATTGTGGCTAACACTGATCCTAGGTCCTTTAAAGAAGCTGTGAAAGATACTCGTTGGCAGGCCTCTATGAATGATGAGATACGGGCCTTTGAGGATAATGGGACGTGGACTTTAGAGCCTCTTCCGCCCGGCAAGCGGGCTTTAGGCAGTCAATGGGTTTACAGAACCAAGTACAAGTCAAATGGCGATGTGGAACGTCTGAAATCACGGCTTGTTGTGTTGGGTAATCATCAGGAAGCAGGGATCGATTATAATGAGACTTTTGCCCCTGTAGCCAAAATGACTATTGTACGAGCTTTTCTTGCTATTGCTGCGTCAAAGAATTGGGAACTTCACCAAATGGACGTTCATAATGCGTTCCTTCATGGGGATCTTGATGAGGAAGTTTATATGAAACTACCACCTGGGTTTGACTCTTCTAACCCCCATCTGGTTTGTCGTTTGCGTAAGTCCTTGTATGGACTTAAACAGGCTCCTCGTTGTTGGTTTGCCAAGTTAGTCTCTGCCTTGAAAGGATATGGTTTCTCTCAATCCTACTATGATTACTCACTCTTTACATATACACGTGATTCTATTCATCTTAATGTGCTGGTTTATGTTGACGATCTCATCATCTCTGGCAATGATTCCGCTGCACTTACTACCTTTAAGGCCTACCTCAGTGATTGCTGTAAGATGAAAGATTTAGGGCCTCTGAAATATTTTCTTGGCATTGAAGTAGCTCGAAGTCCCTCTGGGTTGTTTCTTTGCCAAAGAAAATATACGTTGGATATAATTGCTGAAGCAGGTTTATTAGGCTCCAAGCCCAGTGCTTTCCCTATTGAGCAGAATCACCGCCTTGGTCACGCCTTTGGGGCGGTCTTGGAAGATGTTGCTTCCTATCGTCGTCTCGTGGGACGTCTTATATATTTGTCTGTCACTCGGCCCGATTTGGCTTATTCTGTTCATATCTTATCTCAGTTTAGAACATTGGGAGGCTGCCTTAAGGGTCGTGCGCTACTTAAAAGGCACTCCTGGCCAAGGCATTCTTCTCCGTTCTGACAACGACCTGTCTCTTGAGGGTTGGTGTGATTCTGACTGGGCTGCTTGCCCATTGACTAGGTGATCTTTATCCGGCTAGATTGTGTTCTTGGGTAGCTCTCCTATTTCTTGGAAGACCAAGAAGCAACATACAGTTGCTCGCTCCTCTGCAGAAGCCGAGTATCGTTCCATGGCGGCTATTACTTGTGAGCTCAAATGGCTCAAGGGTCTTCTTCTGAGCTTGGGTGTCCATCATCCCAAGTCCATTCCTCTATTTTGTGATAGTCAGTCTGCTTTGCATCTTGCCAAAAATCCTGTTTTTCATGAGCGGACGAAACACATTGAAGTTGATTGTCATTTCCTCCGCGATGCTGTTATTGATGGTCTCATTACGCCATCTTATGTTCCCACGAAGGCCCAATTGGCCGACATCTTCACAAAGGCTCTCGGCAAGTCTCAGTTCGATCTTCTCCTTTCCAAGTTGGGCACTCTTGATCATTCCCATGCTCTAACTTGAGGGAGGGTGTTAAGATTATATTAGATATTATATTAGATATTATCCTTTTTGATATATTTTGTATAGAATATCTTTGATCTTCTAAGATATCTTTTAGCTATCTTTTAGGGATAATTATTTTGGTCAGTTTGCCCTTGTAAACGTTGCTATATATTGGCAGAGCATCAATGAGAAACACAAGCTTTCAACCCTAAATTCTGTTTCTTGGGTTTCTACAACCTCTGCTGGGGTTAGCTTTAATAGTTGGGGTGAGAGTTTATTCAAGTGAAGTATTTAGGGCCTGTTTGTAATCATTTTTTGTTTTCAGTTTTCAGCTTTTTTGAAAACTAAAAACAAAAAACTGGAAACTACAAAAAGTGGTTTTTACTATTTAGTTGTCAGTTTTCAAAACCATCATGTTTCTAATAAGTTTGACTAATTTTTTATTTATTATAGGACATATATCTTATGACTTTCCAATACAAAAAACCAAAAAACTGAAAACCACAGTGATACCGAACGGGCCCTTAGTTGTTAGGAAAGTTCTTTCTCTTGAGGCAGAGTTTAAGATCTAGCTTGTACTCGTTTGTTATTTAGAGTTGGCTAATAAGATTTTACGGGTGATTTGGTAGTAGAAGGGGGACAGGACAAGCAATTGAACATTGAAAAAAAAAGAGGGCGCGATGAAAGGCTTGCCTTAATATCTACAGCACCATTATCAACAACATTGCACTGTCCAAGTCACTTAACTTCTCGTCAATGGCTTATCTGGATCACAAAGGCATGTGATAATATAGTATATAAGCATAACACAAGCAGTGATGAAGAATTGGTGAAAGATCAGGCAACAACGATCACCTCATCAGGACATAAATATTCAGGCAGAGTCATAATGGAGTAATAAAACTTGGGTTTTCTCATGTTTGTACTTTGCAAGAGTCATATCAGTTACACTTGTCTGAATAATTATTGATTCATATTGCAGGACTAGGGTGCTTGCTCTTCACCTTATAGAAACAAGTTTCAAGACCAATAAGTTATGATAAGTTCAGACATATTAAGATTATTTCCAATAAAAAGCTCTAAAACCTTATAAAATAAGTTACAGTAAATTCCATGAAGTTTATATAAATTCAGATCAAATGATTTGAATTCAGATAAATCACATTGTTTTTCCAATTTCAAGTGAATGAGTGAAATCATGCAGGGTAGACATTTAAGATGGAATGTTCATAGCTTATATAGTTTAATTGCACTTAAAATGCTAAAACAGACATCGAATAAGAAGTACTCCCTCCGTCCCCCAAAGGATTTCCCATTTCCTTTGGGCACAAAGTTTAAGGAGTGATGTTGATGTGGGGCTTAGTTTTCATTTTAAAATGGAAAAGTAAGGTAGTAGGTATTATTTAGAATTGTTTATTAAGAGAGAGAGTGTAGGGTCAAATACTTTTTGTAAGGAAAATAATATTATAGTAGGTGGACCATGTCCAAATAAGGAAATGAGAAATGTAATTGGGACAAACATAAATGGAAAAATGGAAAATCCTTTGAGGAACGGAGGGAATATTAATAAGTGTGTCATTTCAGGTATACATCTTTGTTCACAGCACCCGCACGGGCCAAAGTAGATAGTGACAATATATGTGATCAACTTCAGGCTATATATAACCTTTTTCGTTAAGGCCTGACAAAGACGGTCCATAACTCCATAGTAAGGAAAAAGATCATTTGAAATGAATGTGGAGATTAACAATGAAAATGTATAATAGGCTGAAACCAAACCTAGTGCGGTGATCATAATATTATCAAAATTATGATACTATATGAATGAAAACCAAGGATTAGCTCATGAGTAGTGGAAACGTATATTATAAATGATTGTTTTATAGTCTATTTTTCTACACTAAATGGCATTAGTTATCTTTAAATATTACTAAATTGCAACACACTAAAATTTCGGGGCACCTAATACTAGTTTATTAATCATATCTAAAGTGGATTCTCATTCATTTAAAGTGTATTTTTGGGGGTTTTATATCCTAAAATAATAGTACTCCCTCTGTCCCCCTATTAGATTTCCTATTTGCTTTTTGCATGGTCTTCAATGCACATCTTTGACCGCTTATATCTCATTTTGTGCATTAATAAAAATTACAAAATTTTAATATTTTGAATGTATATACTAAGACAAACCTAATAAGATCACATGTAACTATTATTTTTATTATACTATATAGGTAAGAATTACTAAGTTGGACTTCAAAAAAGGCAAATCGAAAATCTATTGGGACGAAGGGTGTATATTGTATGGGTCATTGAAATTAACTTATAAAACATATTGGGTAATTTTCTTTATGGTTATCGATTGGGGTTTTATGTGGTCAAATGTTGCTGTAATCTAATAAGAGTTCATGTTAATTGATTTCTATGTGATTGTAGGAGGAAAATCTGAAGGAATATGTCCTTAGACAATTTTCGCAATTACTGAATATAAATAGGATTGTATTTATTGAGATAATATAGTTAATTATTTTAGTAACCGGATTTGCTTGCTAGAGAATAAATTACGGTTAGTAGACAAATTGTTTGGGCTACAACTAATATAATTAATCCTATAAGGTCACACTAAGTAACACCAATTAATAAAAGATAATTATAAGCCCATAAAGGCTTATAAGGGGCCGACCACTATTAGGGTGATTAGGGTTTCTCTTAACCTAATCTCTGTCTATTATATATAGATATAATAAGAAGAGAGATAATGCAATTCAGTTAGTCAGTAACACAAAAGAGAGAAAAAGAAAACCCTTCTCCCTCTTTAGTCTAGGCGCCTAACCCATCAAAGTAAGAGAGTGAATAGTTCATACTCTTCCGTTCTAGCAGACGTGGGTATTAATTGGTGTTCGTGGACTGAATAGAGGAACTACAAGTGTAGTTCTTTATCTCTGAAGTAATCAGATTCGTGAATATACTTTGCAGTATTCAGACTCTTCATGCCTGTTCAAGTCGCGTGACAACTGGTAAGTAAATATGCAATTATATATAATTCGATTAATTGTTATGCATGATTCTGTGATAGATGTTAGGAAATAGTTTCCTGCAATTCCGCTATTTGCATCTATATGTTGCTACAGTGGTATCAGTTAGCCTTATGCATAATGTTAATTGATTGTATTATATGCATGTTTATTATTTTCATTCAATTAGAGGAGGATGATATGTCATAAATTGCAAAATTAATATTATGAATATTAATTGATTTAAAATTAATTCATGTTCAAAATTTCTGATGGACGTGTATTACGTGAATCTTCCATCAAAAATTTCAGTTTTTTATTTTATTTTTCTTCCGAATTTAGTTTAATTTTATGTTTAAATGTTAATTAAAGCATAAAATTAAATTTAAATTGTTTAATAAATTGGAAAATCCTTTTTTTTAGTTCCGAAAATTTTCATTAAAAATAAAAATGTTATTTTTATTGTTTTTTCGGAATTTGATAGAATTTTGTTGAATTTTTATGTTTAATAAGATTAAAACGTGAAAATTTGATCTTTAATAATAAAATAATTGATTTTAATCATTATAAAATTCTATCAAAACCCACATAAGATCAAAAATATTTTGGAAAATAAAGTTGTTATTTTCGGAATTTATCCATGATTTTTCCAGATTTTTATGAATTTTTATGATTTAAATTCATATTTTGGTATAGTAATTAGAATATTTGATTTTAATTACTGTAAAAATCAGTAAAACCATCCTAAAAATCGAAAAAAATTTAAATATCAGTTTTAATTTTTTTTTCTGATTTTTTCTGAATTTTCTGAATATTTTTTGGTTTATTTTAAGGAATTGGTTAGATTTGTGGGTAAGTAAAGATAACAAAGATTATCTTTCCAATTTTTTTTTATTAATTAAATTCAGATTTAGTTAATAAGATATTGAAAATTAGATTTTCTGTTTGTAAAAATATTTCAAAAGATTTACCCTAATTACTTAATCTAAAATCTCCAATTTGGATTAAAAGCAACCGTTTTTGATTAAAAGAGTAAGGTACAGACCTCAATCTTTTTTGGGAAATTCTATATGGTGACCTTATGTTTTTGCAAATTCTATATGGTGGACATTTTTATTTTGGATTCTCTATGGTGACTCTCAACTAATTGTTTTTATTTCCTATAACCTTTTTGTTAAAAAAATAATTTTATCATAAAGAAATTATTTTAAAAATGTTTTAGCTCCTTCTGTTCAAATTTATCATTTTAAACCACCTATGAGCACGCTCCACGTTAACTCAAACTCCGCCCAAAATCCACCCGCTTCCACTGTTAAATTGAAAGCACTCTCTGTAGTTAACACCTAAGAGAACATCGCCAAACGGTTGAGCAATCAGCTCCAGATAGGAATGAAAACAATGCATATCAAGAAAGCCATTATGTTGAAAGAAAATAAGTAGCGTAGCTTGTTATCTCTGGATTTAAATTCTCTCAACTCTATCATGACGGCCATTGACGGGTTTACTGACTCCTGCTTCGCCGAAAAACCCCAACGAGACTCCGACGTTGTCTCTGCTCAAGAAGATGAACGATTTTCTCAAGATAAGTAGTTGTTAAATGACAAGTTGTCTCTATTTTGGATTTGTCGACAAAAAACTTTGTTCCGGCAGTCGGTCTTACGGTTAACAATGAAACCTCAGACGCGAGGAGAAGGAGAAGCAGAGCTTTGGCAAGGAAGCAACGGCTGACCAAGAGAGGGAGATATTTGTGGTGTTGGGGTTCTCGGATGCTCGAAGTGTGTTGCAGTGCGGTGGTCGGAGATGGCTGGGGAAGGGAAAGGTGGCCGGCGACTGTAGAGGATGGGGGAAGGGTGGTCGGCGGGTGGGGGGTAGAGTTTGAGGTATTTGTTTGTTTGTTTTCTCACTTAGAAGTTAGTTTTTTTAATTTAAAAATTATTTTTAATTAAATTTTTAATAAAAAGGTTGTAGAAAATAAAAACAATAAGTTGAGGGTTACCATATAGAATCCAAAATAAAAATGTCCACCATATATAATTTGCAAAAACATAGGGTCACCATGTAGAATTTCTCATCTTTTTTTTCCTCCGTTGGGCCGCGTCCTTCTACTTCCTTTTGGGTTTATTTCTTGGCCCAGCATTGTGTTTCAGCTTCCTTGGGCCGCGTGTCATTGGAGGCATCATCTCATTTTCTATTGGACCATGTGACCAAGCAAGGATTTGACCCAGCTTTTGTTTTATTGGACCTTGTGTCCTTGAGACCAAGTTTGTTGGTCTTTTGGTTGCTAGGCACGTGAGTTCATTATTTGGGCTGCTATTTCGAGCTGGGCAGCGAAGCAAACAATTGCTTTTTGCTGTCCAGCAAAACATATTTAAAAAAATAATAAAATCTTTTGAGCATGATAAAACATTTTAAATATTTTCAATTTAATTAATGCTGATTAATATCATATATCATGGTAATTGAATTAAAATAATAATTTTTTCTTTAATAATTTATGACTTAAAATTGTTAAGTTATATAATTGTTATAGAAAGTTTTTTTTTCATTGCTTATTAATTGTTAATGAGTACTTCTTAAGTATTTATTTTTTTTATTTTTTTTTGAGGGTAAAAACCAGGCAACCAAACTAGCATAAATCAATTTCCGCCAAAGCAATTAAACTTTGGGGAAAAGAGTCAATACAAACACATTCTGAGACATCATGCATCTCCCATCTCGCAACACATGCGCTACCGTATTGCCTGATCTCCTAACATGTTTAAAACTGATTGAATCAAAAAGAGCCATTAAAGAAACTAAGTCATCATAAAGCAAAAAAATTGGAGCAACTCCTCTCGACGTCCCATTGATCGCAGCAACAACTCTATGAGCATCACTTTCCAGCTCCACACGAGCCCATCCATAGCGTATAGCAACCTCCAAACCAAACTTTGCGGCTGCAGCCTCTGCCATCTCTACACTCCACTCTCGCAGAATCTTTCGACACCCAGCAGCTAACACATGACCTGTGTCGTCTCTAACCACAAAGCCTACGCTAAACCCTCCATCAAAGGTATGAGCATCCACGTTGATTTTCACCCACCCCATTTCTGGTCGTTTCCACGCGTGACCCCCACACCACTAAGCGCCACATTCGCAGGGAACACACGCATAGCATACACGTTATAATCATCAACGTACCTGGCGAAACCCACAGCAATAGTTCTAGGCTCCGGTCTCTCGTTCTCAAAAATGTGAAGGTTTCGACATCGCCAAGATGCCCAGCACAGCACCAAGAATCTGACAAAAGCATCCTGTGAAACCATTCCTGCCATCCAAATCATTCGCTCCCCAAAAGACGAAGTAGGGGCTAACGATAGAAAAGTCACAAACTCACTACATGACCAAATGACTTGCGCGTAAGAGCATTCAAATAGAACATGCATTACCGTTTCAACGCCACCACAAATGGAACAACTCGAATCCGTGTTTATTTTATTTTGATATTATAAATGCTTGCATGTTTAATATAATATGAATAATATTATGATTTACATGTTTGTGACTAGTATGGCCCAAATCTAGGATAGAAAATACGATCTGCGTATCGTTATGTATTTTTGTAATTCAAATACGATCTGCGTATCGTTTGTATTTCTGTAATTTAATTTTTCTGCTTAGTATAAATTTAAATGAAGATCAAGATCGAAGTTTCATGAAGAATCCAGGATGGAGATCCGAGAAAGTCTCAAGGGAGGATTTATGAAGATTAGATTTTCGAGGATAGGGGCCATACTAGGATCACATTTTTTTATTTTGCATTTATTTTATTATGAATGCATGCTTACTAAAGTTTTATACCTATGGTTGTTATGCTATGTGTTCACTTATTATTGACCATATTAATAAACTTTAGTCCCCAAAATTATAATATTGAGTTTACATGCTTTTCCAAACAACACCTATAAAGCCTTAGATCATGAGTAATAGGTTCTGCCAAAGCAGGGTGTTACTCATAATTCCAAGGATAGTAGGGTAGGTTTTTGGAAACCTACAAGTTAATGTTTGGTTTGACTCAACAAAATCATCAAAAGACAAAGTTTTGGGTTTTGAAGCAATGAGATAGAGTTAATAAAGAGTTATTAACCTGTCTACCAGGAATTATAATTAGTTATAATTAGTAAAATGCTTACTTACCTTAACTACTATATTTTAAAGGCAGGGCCAAAGTCCGTTTAATTATAGTGGGAGAGGATCTTGGTTATTTCTTTATTCAATGGGGATTTTAATTTTGAATAAAGGTTTTGTAGTCAATTAAAATTTGTTTCATTGCTGTTTTTTGATAAATATTCATTAAACCTTGCTTTATATTTTGTTGTAGTTATCATGTCTAATTCCAACAACAACAACGCCTCTGCTTTTAATCTGCGTTCTGTACTCGATAAAGATAAACTAAATGCTACCAACTTTCTAGCTTGGGAAATGGCTGTGAGAATTGTTCTCAGAGCCGAAGGAAAAGAAAGTGTTCTTGACAATCCACTCCCTGGACCCTTGCCAGCAACTGCAACTGTAGCTGAAAGGAGAGCTAAACAAACCTTAGAGGCTAATTCTGTGCAAGTAACATGTTTGATGCTTGCTTGCATGGAACATGATTTTCAAAAGCGTTTTAAAGATCTAGATGCCTACACCATAATCCAGCAACTTAAGACAATGTTTCAGAAAAATGCTAGGATGGAAAGGTTTGAGGCACACTATAAGCTACTAGATTGCAAGTTGGGAAAAGGAAAACCTGTTGGTCAGCATGTGTTCGATATGATCGGACATTTTCAGATCATGGAAAAATTGGGCTTTCCTTACCCAAATGAACTGGCTACTGATATTGTGATCAGGTCCTTGCCTGAAACATTTCAAAACTTTCGTTTGAATTTTTACATGCAAGGAGGGGAGCCTACCTTGGAAGAGTTACATGGTATGCTTGTTCAGGCTGAGAGGAGCTTACCTCCTGAACCCGAGCATAAAGATGTTCTGATGGTTAGGAAGGGTAAACAGTTCAAGAAGAAAGGGACTCCTAAAGGGAAGAACAAGGGCAAATTTGTTGCAAATGTGACTCCTAAACCAAAGGCTACTCCTAAGGCTAAAGTAGCAGCACTACATGAGTGCTACCACTGCCACAAGATTGGCCACTGGAAGAGAAACTGTCCCGTTTATCTAGAGGAGAAGAAGAATGGTGCTTCGACTTCAGGTATATATGTTATAGAAGTTAATTTAGCTACAACTACTTCTTGGGTATTCGATACCGGTTGTGGTTCTCACATTATTATTAATGTGCAGGGACTAAGAAGAAGTAGGAGTTTGGGCAAAGGTGAAGTAGATCTCCGAGTGGGCAATGGAGCACGAGTTGCTGCTTTGGCTGTTGGAGATTATAGTTTACATTTGTCGTCTGGTTTAATATTATAACTCAATTATTGTTATTACGTTCCTGTTATTACCAAAATCATAGTTTCAGTTCCAATTTTGGATTCTGAAGGTTTTTCATTTAATATTAAGAATAATTGTTGTTCTGCGTATTTGAATGATGTTTTCTATGTTTCTGCTAAATTATCACATGGTTTGTACGTTCTAGACTTACAAAATCATATCTATCACATAGACAGCAAGAAACGAAAAACAAATGATTCAAACCCGACTTACCTATGGCATTGTCGATTAGGCCACATAAGCTCAAAACGCATAGAGAAGCTACATAAAGATGGACTTCTCAAATCATGAATGATTTGATGTATGCGAGTTTTGCTTAATGGGGAAAATGACTAAGTCACCTTTTACTGGCTCAAGTGAAAGGGCCAATGACCTTTTAGCTCTCATACATAGTGATGTATGTGGACCTATGAGTACTACGGCTAGGGGAGGGTACTGTTACTTCATCACTTTTACTGACGATGTAAGTAGATATGGATATGTCTACTTAATGAAGCAAAAGTCGGAATCGTTTGAAAAGTTCAAACAATTCCAAAATGAAGTGCAAAACCAGCTTGGTAAGAAAATCAAGGCATTGCGATCTAATCGTGGTGGTGAGTATTTGAGCCAAGAATTTGGTAATCATTTGAAAAGATTGTGGAATACTTTCACAACTGACTCCACCAGGAACACCACAATGGAATGGCGTTTCTGAAAGGAGGAATCGGACCCTATTAGATATGGTACAATCCATGATGAGTCTTGCTGATCTCCCTATTTCCTTCTGGGGTTTTGCTCTAGAAACAGCTGCATTTACACTTAACAGGACTCCTTCCAAAGCAGTAGATAAGACTCCATATGCGATATGGACAGGAAATGTTCCTAAGCTGTCTTTTCTAAGAGTTTGGGGATGTGAAGTTTATGTGAAACGTTTGATTTCTCATAAACTTTCACCCAAATCTGACAAGTGTCTTTTTGTGGGTTATCCCAAAGAGACCAAGGGGTATTACTTCTACAACCGTAGCGAAAACAAAGTGTTTGTTGCTCGCGATGGTGTCTTCCTTGAAAAAGAATTTGTTTCCAAGAAGACAAGTGGGAGAAATATATATCTCGAAGAAGTTCGAGATGAGCAACAAATGGATGGGGTTAACACCCCATTTGAGGCGGCCCGGCATGAAAATGCTCAGGAGGTGGTGAATCCTATCCACGAACCTCCTACCGTCCCACTTGGATCTAATCCATACGAAGTTTCTGAGTCTAACGACCGAGATCCTTCTCCTGTTGTTCCCCAACGTAGATCTAGTAGGACCATCATTCCGTCAAGAAAATTTATTGATTTTCTTTTAACTGAAAATTCTGAATTAACGGTTTTAGAAAGTGATGAACCTACTAGCTACAAAGATGCTTTGGAGAGTCAGGACTCCGACAAATGGCTTGAAGCCATGAAATCCGAAATGGAGTCTATGTCTGGAAATCAAGTATGGGACTTGGTTTATTTGCCTGATGGAGTAAAACCCATTAGATGCAAATGGATTTTCAAGTTGAAAACAGACAAAGACGGAAACATTAGTGTTTTCAAAGCTAGGTTAGTGGCAAAAGGTTTCAGACAAGTTCATGGTATAGACTATGACGAAACCTTCTCCCCATTAGCCATGCTAAAATCCATTAGGATAATCCTTGCGATTGCTGCATTTCATGACTATGAAATATGGCAAATGGATGTCAAAACCGCCTACTTGAATGGTTT
Organism: Patellifolia procumbens; assembly: GCA_947645195.1. Lineage (NCBI taxonomy): Eukaryota > Viridiplantae > Streptophyta > Magnoliopsida > Caryophyllales > Amaranthaceae > Patellifolia > Patellifolia procumbens. The sequence goes on from CANSGD010000969.1 coordinate 625,160, forward strand.
CTTGAAAGAGGATGTGTATATGACACAACCTCAAGGTTTTGAAGATCCAGAAAATCCAGGGATGGTATGCAAGCTTAAGAAGTCCATTTATGGACTAAAGCAAGCATACAGGAGTTGGAACCTCAAATTTGACGAGGCAGTCAAAAAGTTTGGTTTCCTCAGAAATGAAGAGGAATCTTGTGTATACAAGAAATTGAGTGGGAGTAGTATAACCTTTCTAGTCTTGTATGTGGATGACATACTTCTTATAGGAAATGACTAAGTCATGCTTGAGTCAGTCAAAGGATGGCTTAAGAATTGTTTCTCTATGAAAGATTTAGGAGAGGCAGAGTACATTTTGGGAGTCAAGATTTATAGAGATAGATCTAAAAGGCTTATTGGACTTAGTCAAGGAACTTATATTGATAAGGTTCTTGCTAGGTTCAAGATGGAAAACTCTAAGAGAGGTTTCATTCCCATGCAACATGGCACATCACTTGGCAAGACTCAGTGTCCATCAACACCTGATGAGGTCAAGAGAATGAGTAATGTTCCTTATGCTTCAGCGATAGCTTCCATTATGTATTCTATGATTTGCACTCGACCAGATGTTGCATATGCTTTGAGTATATGTAGCAGATACCAGGCTAATCCAGGTGACGCACACTGGATGGCTGCAAAGAATATCCTCAAGTACTTACGAAGAACTAAGGATCACTTCTTGGTATATGTTGGAGAAAGAGAGTTGGTTGTTACTGGATACACCGATGCGAGCTTCCAGAGTGACAAAGATGATTTCCGATCCCAATCTTGTTTCATTTTTTGTCTTAATGAAGGAGCTGTGAGCTGGAAGAGTTCCAAACAGAGTACCATCGCAGATTCTACAATAGAGGCAGAGTACATTGCAGCAGCCGATGCGGCAAAGTAAGGTGTTTGGATCAAGAAGTTCATTTCAGAACTTAGTGTGGTCCCTAGCATTGAGAATGGCATTGAGTTGTTTTGCGACAACAATGGTGCCATTGCTCAATCGAAGGAACCTAGATCACATCAGAGATCAAAACACGTGCTCAGAAAATTCCATCTTATTCGAGAGATCGTTGGAAGAGAGGATGTAAAAGTAAGCAAGGTTCACACTGATGAGAATGTGGCAGACCCACTTACTAAACCGCTTGCTCAACCTAAGCATGAGAGTCATACTAGGTCTATGGGGCTGAAACATATGGGAGAATGGATTTGGGTTGTTTACTTCTTGTTTGCAATTGTAAAGACTTTCATTATGTTCTGAATATTTATCAATAAAATAAAATGTTTATTTCTTATTTAATCGTTTGGTTTAGCGTTGAATAAAATGTCCAAATAATTTGTGAATTCAAATAGGATTTATCATAAAAGTTTTGATAATGGAACCCTATAAAGTGAACTGAATCACAACTTTATTTAAAAGTCCCTAGTCCAAATCACTAAATTGGACATAAGTGATTTATGTAAAGGCTAGTGTATAATTAATTGATAGCGCAGTTCCATGGGCTATGGAAACATAGAGATGTTTAATTGATTATATGGATGTATATTCGATACATTGTGACTTGACCTAATTAGATTCTAAAAGTAGAATCAAAATATAATATATTTGGTGGATTCCTTAGACATGAGTATGTCATGATTACCACAATATAATTGGTTTAACCTTGACATTGTTAAACGCCGTGCTGTAAAAGGAGGTTATAAAGGCAATGTTCAGGTTAGCTAAAAGTTGAGTGGGAGTTATGGTCATACAAGAGTGGATAAGTCCTCCTATCAGATAGGAATGGTGTCTGGGCCTATTGATGAGCAAGAACTGAAAATTGCATGGCCATGCGGAATGTGATTAAAGTGTTAATCCTTTATGAGAACAGTTCGAACTCGGCAATCAAGAAACAAAATTTGAGAATGACATTGTGTTATCAAATTTGGCATTAAGAGACTTAAGGAGTTTGACATTGCGTACTTGTCTTACGGACAAGTGGGAGATTGAAGGAATATGTCCTTAGACAATTTCCGCAATTACTGAATATAAATAGGATTGTATTTATTGAGATAATATAGTTAATTATTTTAGTAACCGTATTTGCTTGTTAGAGAATAAATTACGGTTAGTAGACAAATTGGTTTGGGCTACAACTAATATAATTAATCCTATAAGGTCACACTAAGTAACACCAATTAATAAAAGATAATTATAAGCCCATAAAGGCTTATAAGGGGCCGACCACTATTAGGGTGATTAGGGTTTCTCTTAACCTAATCTCTGTCTATTATATATAGATATAATAAGAAGAGAGATAGTGCAATTCAGTTAGTCAGTAACACAAAAGAGAGAAAAAGAAAACCCTTCTCCCTCTTTAGTCTAGGCGCCTAACCCATCAAAGCAAGAGAGTGAATAGTTCATACTCTTCCGTTCTAGCAGACGTGGGTATTAATTGGTGTTCGTGGACTGAATAGAGGAACTACAAGTGTAGTTCTTTATCTCTGAAGTAATCAGATTCGTGAATATACTTTGCAGTATTCAGACTCTTCATACCTGTTCAAGTCGCGTGACAACTGGTAAGTAAATATGCAATTATATATAATTCGATTAATTGTTATGCATGATTCTGTGATAGATGTTAGGAAATAGTTTCCTGCAATTCCGCTATTTGCATCTATATGTTCCTACAAAATCCTCCATTGGTGATTTTTGAGTGAAAAGTGGTTTGCAAGATTATTCCTCGGCATCTCCAGTACCTAATACTCCCTCTGTTTTTTCATTGTACTATTATTTGAGTTATCTAAAGGCAACTTTTGACCGTGGACCCCAAGTTATTCAAAATGAATTAGCAAACACAAGTTCTAATTATTAGCATAATTATTTTACGAAGAATCGATAGCTTTTAAATTCTAAACATAGGCGTATAAATATGGTTGATCAAAACACATGATAATTAAAGAATATTGAAACTTGAAGGTTAGTATAGAATTTTATTTAGGAAAATTTGTCAAGAATTAGTCAACCTTTGCGTTGACCGCTTTTAACAAGTGTACCTTAATTTATTCCATTAACAAGTCAACCTGGTAACCTTTCCGCTTTTAACAAGTTTTTTTACAGGTTACCTGATGTACCTGTAAACTGATTTTTAAAATCCCTTTCATTTGACTTGACTCTTTCCCATTTCCTATGTCTTCCACAGCAAAACAAAGGCAAGAGAACCCCAACCCAATTCCTCCTCCACCATCATAAACCCCTACTTGCCCCATCAAAACCCATCGCCACCAGCTCACTACCATCCCTAAACCCGAAAACCATTGCCGCCCCAAAATTCCAAAAATTAAGCCCTCCAAAGACCCGCCCAACCCAAACCCAAAAACCCAACAATAATATTTGCCGTAGTTGTCAATCAACCCATCAATATCAACAATGCAATAAAGTTTCAATCTTTAAAAAAACCCAAATTATGAATATTACTATGAATTCATTTGGGGATGATATACATTCATATCCCACTGTAATAAGTTAATTAAAGGATCAATTCATTTTCAGAATTCTTACCATTATGAATATCTCCTCTGGATATTATACATTCATATCCCTAATTATTACCATTTTACACACCCGGGTTCGGCGAATCAAAATCAAATGATAAACACCGAATTGGACCAAAATTAATCAAAGGAAAATCAACCGAATTCAGTGAAATTTGGAAAATTGTATTGATGGATCACAAAAGGGGAAAAGAGTGAAGAGAAAGGAAGCAAAAAAATGGTGGAAACGCGTGGAAAGAAGGAGGGTGGTGGTTGTGATTATGTGAGCTTATGGAACCAGATTTATCTCCAGGGCACACATAAAGCCCCATTCATATTCATAGATGTAAGTGAATCTGCAACCTCGTCAACCATATCGTCCTCAAATCCAATGAAAAGGGATTAAAAAATGTTGGGCATGATTTGTTGGGCCTGATTTGTTGGGGTTTAAAGAGATAAAGAGAAATCAGTGAGAATATCGTCCATAGCGTATGATTTGTTGGGAATTTGTCAACCACGTCGTCTTCAAATCCAATGAGATGCTGGGCATGCTTTGTTGGGGTTTAAAGAGTTAAAGAGTTAAGAAAGAAGGAGGAGGTGATGGTGGTGAAAGAGAAATAAAATCCATGGTAGTGGTGGATGTAGAAGATGGTGGTGAAATCAAATCCACTGAATTAGAGAATGAGAGGTAGGCAGAGATGGAGATACAGAGGGGAAAGATAGGTGGGGAGGGGGATTTGTTTTTTTATATATCTTTTATTATTTTTTGAAATAAAAATGTATATTTTAGAATGTCCAACCAAAGAGTGACATGTGTTTTTTTAACCAGTTAAATAGGTTAATCAGACTTAATAGCCGGTTTTAACTTGTTAAAAGCTGAGGGTATAAAAGGTTGACTTGTTAATGGAATAAATTGAGGTAGACTTGTTAAAAACGGTCAACGCAAAGGTTGACTTATTCTTAACAAATTTTCCTTTTATTTATTTAAAGTGTATTAAAACTTGGAGGTTAGTATAGAATTTTAGATTCTAATTCTTCTCACACCCATTCTCCCAGACCTCCAAACTTGAAAAGTGCTTACTATAAAACAATTTTAGCCTATTATCTAATTATTGTAGAAAAAAAAAACTTAATTAATTTTATTTGGTCTAAACGGTCCGATTTTTGGTCCGGTCCATGTGATTTCCATCCGGTTCGGTCTCAAGACCGGTTTTAATTTGGTCCGGACTTAGGTCTCCATTTTCCAAAAGTTTCGATCCCTGTCCACGACCGGTTCGGTCCGAGACTGATGAACACCCTAGCGGTCATATAAGAAGTCGCCATTGTTACTGTTGAAGAGGAGAAAAGAAGAAAGATACTGAAAGATAGGTAAAAATTTTAGTTTAATTTGTGTTAGTGTTGTTTATTTTGTTGGTAGTTAAGGTTTCGTGCATATTTTGTTTGATGACCCCTAATTGTAATGTGATGTCTCCATTTTGATAATTGCTTGTTGATTGCTTTGGAATTTGGATTTTAGGCGCATGTTGGCAAACTTTATTTTTGTCAAATGTATCGTTATTTATAAGTAAAACCAATGTATAAAAATGAAATTTTTTTGGTACTCCCCGAAACACGATGCTCCGTGCATCAGGCTTAGTACAAAATGGGCGGTGAACGGAGTAAGGGCACAATAGCTGGTCGGCGAACAGAGTTAGGGGAAAACGGCCGGCGAAAAGGAAAACAAAGGGGTAGTTAGGGCAAATCAAAGCGACGGCTAGGGCCAAGCAAACCGGCGGCTAGGGTCGTCATCTGTCGGGCGACGTTCACCGGAGACTATCGTCACCGTCGAGCAACCTTCACCGGCGTTGCTCCTCTCTCTCTCTCCTTTTCAGTCCAGATGTTCTTCGAATTTTGGATTATGTTCTATCAGATTTGTTTTTAATGTTCTTCCAGGTCATTCATTTTGTTCTTTTAAAATATTTTGTTATGTTCTTTTGGTTATTCTTGTATGTTCTTTCCAATTTACATCTATTTTTTACTTTTTAATATTCCCTTAAATAATGTTTAATGATCTTTTGATGTAAAATAGTATTTTGTTCATTGAACTTTCGTATTTTGTTCTTTATATTTTAAGGAAATGTTCTTTTAAAATTGACAATTTTTAAATTTTTTTGTAAGAAAATGTTTTTTGAGTTTTTGTTTTTTGTTTTTTGAAATTTCGTATTTTGTTTTTTTTTGTTTTGAGTAAATGTTCTTTTAAAATTGTCAAAGTGTTTTTTTTATATTCTTTGAAATTTCCTATTTTGTTCTTCACAAAAAAGTATATTAATTTTTGAAGTTTTGTATTTTGTTCTTTCAAAAAACGTATGTTGTTCTTTTGAAATTTCGTATTTTGTTCCTTCTGTTTCAAGTAAATGTTATTTTAATGTTATGTTCTCTCAGTATTCACTATATGTTCTTCTTGACGACCTTTTAATGTTATATTCTCCCATTGAACATTATATGTTCTTACTCACGACTTATTTTAAATTCGGGGAGCACCATGCTCCGTGTCCCCAGGTGCACAAAAAATGGACCATAAGATCAGGTAATTAAAATTACTATACTACTTAATGTAATTTCCCGTGGGCGGTTCTTGGTTGTAAACTTGTGTGGCACAAGGTGAGCCTTGTGTGGCAGAAGGCCCACCACAAGGTGAGCCTTGTGTGGTGGGCCTTGTGCCACGTCAGGCGCACCATGTGGTGGGCCTTGTGCCACACAAGACTCACTTTTATGAACTTTTTTTCATCGGTCATATTTTTGTGCCAGTGGTGGTGGGGTGGCGTGGAGGAGTGGCGGCGGTGTGGTGGTGGTGGAGGTGGTGGGGTGGCAGTGGTGGTTGGGGCGGCAATAGAGTGGTGGCAGTGGCGGTGGGTGGTGGTGGCGATGGTTGGGGTAGTGTGGTAGTGGTGGTTGTTAAAAGTGGGTGTGGTGGTAGGAGATATAGAGTGAGAAGAGTATGTATAAGGTTAGGGGGTTTATGGGGAATTCATACGTATTTAGAGCGTTACCTAGAGTAGTTAGGGCGTCATTACTACTTCCTTTTTTTTCTAACAAAAGAACACTTCCAATTGCATGTGTTAGATTTCATGAATGGAGATGGAGGTTGAACTCCATTGATAAAATAATGAAGCTTAAAGAGGGAAAATAGAGAAGCAGTAAAGAGGAAGAGAGATGATAGAAAGAAATGAGAGGCTACATTGTATTATTATTGTGAGTAAGTAATGAATTACAAGCTATTAGGCTATTTATACTATAGCTATACAACTAACAAACTAATACAAGATTCTAAGTAACAAACTAATCCTAGATTTAAGAAAACAACTAACAACTCCTAACCAACCTAGTTATATACTTCAACAGCATGCTTGTCAAAGTACAGATTTGACCATTAATATATCTAATTACTTACTAGTAAAATTATAATAAATTAATATCTTGAACGGATACAAATCCAATAACATTTTACATACTATATTAGCCCTTGTTTGGTTCAAATCTCAAAGAGAAAGGGTATGAAATGAGATAAGGTGAGAGAATGGAATAAAGAAGTAACCCAATCCATTCCATCGTTTCATGTGTTTGCTTCAGTATTTTTCATTAAGGTCTAAGGGCCTGTTTAGATTTACTGAAAACAGTTGAACTGAACTGAACTGAACTGAATTGAATTGAATTGAATTGAATTGAATTGAATTTAATTATTTCTTCCTTTTTTTTTTAAATGTGACACTTTCTATTTTAGGAAGTTTTAAATTAAATGTGACACTTTCTTTTTTGGTCAATAAACTATCTCTATCTCTCTCCTCTCACATGGGTCCCCTTATTTTTTTCTCTCTATCTCTTTCCTTCCCAAAAATTGCCTAGGAGTCCGTGAATTTAAAAGTGTCACATTTAAAAAAAACGGAGGAAGTAAATATATAAATAATATTTAAACAATACTAATATGAATATTAAATAATAATTATGATGATAGGTAATAATAATGAATAATTATTAATGAATAATAATAATTGTATTTTGGATATTTTTAAATGATAATTATAAATAAATAATATTAATAATCATAAATTATTAATAATAATGATTAATGATTATAATGATAATTAATAACAATTATTTTATAGTATTTGTATTAATATATTAATACCTGATGATGATTATATAATAACAATAATATCTAAGAATTAAATTAATATTAATATTTTAATAATTAGATTAATTATATATTAATATTTAGTAATAAAATAATAATTGGGTCGGACCTGCAAAATTACATCATAAATCGTTTTGACGTGATTTGATTGGATTATGGGCTGAAAACGTGGGTTTATTTGTGCCTTTAACCTAAACCATGTTCCTCCATAATGATTAATAATAATAATGAATAAAGCTATAATAAACAAAATAATATACAGATAATAATAATAATACTTAATAATAATGATATAAAAATAAATAATAATAATATAATAATATAATAATAATAACAATAGTAATAATAAGAGCAATTTGTAAAATAAATTAGACCAACATAATAATATTTAACAAGATGGTTATAAAAGAATGGAGCTGAACTGAACTGAACTGAACTGATTCGAGCTGAACTGAACTGAACTTAAACTGAAATGAACAGGCCTAAGTCCATGAATTCAATTGAAATTGGTTTATGTGTTTCTCTCGAAAACCTCACTCCTAAATCTACCGTTAATTTTATTGACAATCAGATTTTTTCATTTGATTTTTCTCCTTCACCAACTTTTACCATCAATTGTGGCCAATTGACTATGACTGAGTCAAATTTGCCTCCACCATCATCACATCTAGCTATTTAGGATGGTTGACATCAAATTTCACAACTTTTTTTTTGGTCAATCTATGCTTTGTGGCTTCATCCATGGAGGTAGTAGTAAACTTTATAGTATAGAAAACCAATATTTTGATTATACATTGACATATCCATCAAATCGTATAGATAGTAACAATTATATACATACATATTAAAAATAATGGTCGAACTTCTTATTAACCCATTAATATGTTAAAAATTGTAAAAGTCTTATTGATAACTTGGAGGTCGGCATGTAGTTTTCATATATCAACATTTTGCAGATTTTATGCTTTTACAATTGTAAATGTCAAAGTAAGGCATATGAATAGACAAATAGTGTCAAAATCAAAGTGTTTCAACTAATATGAGACAGGGGGAGTAATAGATAACTCAAGATAAAATAATTACCATTGTTCATTGGCAAACTAAAAAAAATTGTTATTTAATTTGAATGTCGTTACTAGTAAATAGCAGGTGGAGGATGAGAGGACTAATTATGGGGTACAATCATATCAAATTTTCACATTTTTTTGCAATATGGTAAGAAGAAGAGATTTTAGTAGAGTGGATGAGATCTCTCGTAGATAAATCTAGTACAAATTTGCAAGTCAAGTGTAGGATGAGAGGACTAAGGGCCTGTTTAGATTTACTGAAAACAGCTGAACGGAACTGAACTGAACTAAACTGAACTGAACTGAATTGAATTTAATAAATATATAAATAATATTTAAACAATAATAATATGAATATTAAATAATAATTATAATGATAAGTAATAATAATGAATAATTATTAATGAATAATAATAATTGTATTTTAGATATTTTTAAATGATAATTATAAATAAATAATATTAATAATCATAAATTAATAATAATTATAATAATAATTAATAAAAAATTATTTTATAGTCTTTGTATTAATATATTAATACCTAATGATGATTATATAATAACAATAATATCTAAGAATTAAATTAATATTACTATTTTAATAATTAGATTTAATTATATATTAATATCTAGTAATAAATTATTGGGTCGGACCGTGCAAATTACATCATAAACCATTTTGACGTGATTTGATTGGATTATGGGCTGAAAAAGTGGGTTTATTTGTGCTTTTAACCTAAACTATGTTCCTCCCTAATGATAATAGTAATAATAATGAATAAAGCTATAATAAACAAAATAATATACAGATAATAATAATACTCAATAATAATGATATAAAAATAAATAATAATAATAATAATAATATAACAACAATAATAATAATAAGAGCAATTAGTAAATAAATTAGACCAACATAATAATATTTAACAAAATGGTTATAGAAGAACTGAACTGATTAGAGCTGAACTGAACTGAACTAAACTAAACTGAAATTAAGCTGAAATGAACAAGGCCTAAGGTGCTAATTATGGGGTACAATCATATCAAATGTTCTTCATTTTTTTCTTCTTATAATCTCTATAAGTTTTTGGGCAAAGTCTTATAAAAGACGGTCTTACATTAAGCTTAATGTAAGACCAGCCCAATAAGCCAATGAAAAGCCCAATTTCGCGTGACACGCGCTAAGGAGCCCAGAAAAATTGATTTTTTAACTTTTCAACATAAAACTTAACTTTTACGTTTTTTAACTTTCAACCTAAAACTTTAACTTTTGCCTAAAAATCCATAACTAATAGGGCTAATGGAGTGTAGGGTATCGATTCCACATATGATATTAGGTATTGAATTTTATGCAAAAGTTAAGGTTTTAGGGCAAAAAGTTTAAAAAACGCAAAAGTTAAGGTTTTGGGTCGAAAAGTTAAAAAAATCAACTTGGCTGGGCTGCTTAGCATGTGGCGCGCGTCATAGGCCTCTCTAAGACTTATTGGGCTGGTCTGAGGTTACGTCTTATAGTAAACCAACTCAAGTTTTTGTTTGAATCAGATTTCCAATTTGGTGCTTGAGTTTTGATTGGTTTGCAATAGTAAATTACAACAGTCTCTGAATTTATGACGTCAAAAAAAAACATGGGTCGGACTGGGGCGGGTCAGTTGACCCTGACCCTACATAGCCCGTTATAGCGTTTTCCTGATCCGCACTGCCCCGCCCCATTGAACACCTCTACTCACGACTCACCAGCAAGTTACAACTCTCTTACTCTCTCGTGATTCATACATTCATTCCACCTAAAAATTTGACGATTCATCACACAAAATCTCGGATTTCATCATCAAATTACATTCCCCCATTTGATGAACAGATAAGAATTAATCTAGTGAGATTAAAGAATCGCTTGCCTTACTACGAGCAATTAATCTTGAAGGTTTGTTTAGTATAAGTTTTAAGATTGAAAAACTTGGATCTTCCATATTTTTGAGCTAGAATTTCCGAATTCTCATCATTCTTCTACATTTTTAAGCTTAAAAGTCCATATATTAGGGTTTCAATTGTGTACATTGTCCAAATTTTGATTAATTCCGTATTTTTATTAGTTATGATTCATGTTATTAGGGTTTCAATTGTTTACATTGTCCAAAATATTGATTAGGTTTTGATTGATTTCGTTTTTTATTGGTACTTTGATATGTAATTGATAAAAGCTGTTTATTTTGCTTACCTTAGTAGCAAATGGCACCGAAAGCGAAAGAGAAACCTAAAGTCGCATCTGCACAGCCCGCCATTTCCATTGAAGATCTCTTTACTTCCCTTAATAAATTCATCGAACGCTCAGATTATGAACAGGCCGTCAAAGTTTCAGAACAAGGTGATTTTTTAGTGTCCTGTGGATACTTTTCATTCATACAGTTGCGACGTTTTGACTCTCGTTCTTCGGAAACGCTGTTTCAGTTTTGTCAATTGCTCCTGACGATGAGGATGCTCATCGGTGCAAGATTATAGCTCTAATTAGGGCTGATAACATTGATGAAGCTTTTAAAATTATTCAGTCTTCACAAAGGCTTCCAATTGACCTTAGCTTCTTCAAGGTATGACCATATTAAACCTTCAACTCATTATTTAGTATTGGATTTCTGGATGGGTTTCTGTTTTATTTTTCAAACTAGTGAAAATTTTATAGTATTTAGTGTATGTTTGTGGTGAAGCATCCCAAATTCCCAAATGGCTGAAAGCAGAAAGAGGAGTATTAGTGGTAGTGCCAAAGCTACATAAGCAACGGATAATGTATTGTTGACTCTGTTTCTACTAATTGACAAACAATAAAAACAATATTACAAGGTAGGAGTTTTAGAATCTAGAAACCTTGGCCTCGTGAATTGTGATAGCAAAGAGGTTGTTTTTGGTTGACCCTGAATCTGCTAATGCAACATAGGCTTTCACAAGGAATGAGTAGCATAGGCGGATCAACGAGCCATCTAGATTCATGATTTAATCCATTATAAGCTGAAAGTTAAAAGAACAAGTCTTTGATTCCATTGGACAAGGATATTTGGTCCTTGTGTAGTTTCTCGAATGGACAATGATAAATGATTTAGAAAGAAATTGGATTTAGTTGGCCAAAAATACGATGTGGGTGAAGGGCGGGGTGGATTGGTTTTCATTAGTGGTTTCATTGTACCATGTTGTTGAGACTGATACTCCTAGATTGTTTCTTACCTATATTTATGGATGGGTGTGAACTTGCAATGAACTTAGAGATAGATCTATTTCTTTCCTATCTAATTCCAGCTATTTCTCAAGTTTGCCTTGTGTTCATATGTTTTGGTGCATTTCCTTTGACAACATGAAGGGAATTGCAGAAAATGTGAACCTGGCCTTAGGAGATGGTAGATACTAGATACGCTCCATAAATCAGCACTTTTATACAACTCCATGAATTCGTTTCATTGTCTATTAGTTTTTGGTACTAGAGTAATTGACAATGAACTTGCAATGTTTTTTTTTTTGAAATTTGAACGATTATACTTATTTTATTTATTTATGTGTACCTGTAGGAGCTGAACAATTTTGTTTCATATTTTTTCTTGATATGGTAGTTCCTTCCTTCCACATTCATAAATTAGACTAGCTTTAACGTTTTCTATACATTTGAGAACATTGGTTATACAAGCTTTATATGAAATATGAATAAATTGACGAATTCTAGTCTGTTCACGTGCTTTCCGGCAACTTGCTGGGCTTGTTAATGTCTCGAACTGAGCTCGAGTGGAGCCCACTTGAGGCCGAGATTTAACCAAGCTGATTTCAAGTAGCTTGCGAGGCGGCCTCGGGCCTGGCTCATTATCACTCCTACATGTGATTAGTGCATAGAATACTTCAGCATTACTTTTCTGTGTGAAATTGACTCGCTTTCTTGTTTGAGGATGATATCGATATATTTGATTTTGATGCTTGTCATATGTACTATAGGCATATTGTTTATACAGGCTAAACAAACTGGACGAAGCTTTGGACTCCTTGAAGAGCCAGGAGAGGACCACTGCAACTATGTTGCTAGAAACTCAGATACTGTACCGTTTAGGAAGGATGGATGCTTGCCTTGAAATCTATCAGAAACTTCAGAATTCAAGTATTGACTCACTAGAGATCAACTTTGTTGCTGCCCTGGTAGGAGCAGGGAAATCATCTGAGGTGCAAAGAGCACTGGAAGCTGTCAAAGTTAAACCAACAAGCAGCTTTGAGTTGGCGTATAACACTGCTTGCTCTTTGATTGAGCGTAATAAATATATGGATGCAGAACAGCTTTTGCTGTCAGCTAGAAGGTAAGAATCTTATGGTTTCTCTTGTCTTCTCTTCTCCTGTGTTCTCTATATTTGTGTGTTTGTGTGCAGAGAGCTATTGATTATTATATCAATCGGATATTGGCAATTTAAATTTTCCCTTTTGTCAGTCGATGACACAAGAATATGGTGTTCCTAACTGTAGCCATTGTTTGTCAATTATTGGGCGTGTCTGCTGCTGATTTTTTTGGTTATGTAAATCTTTAGTTGTATACTCCGATTAGCAACTAAGCAAGAGTTTCACAAGATAGCAAAATCATGTCAACTTATTTTTCAGTATAAGGTCTTATTTCTCAAATCATTAGCTGTCGATATTTGCAAACTTCAATTTTTATTAGAAAGGTCAATTATTGCCTGAGTATCTTTTCTGGAACTTCTTTACACGACAAAGAAAAAAAACTGCATATGATATAACTTATGAGTTATGATTTAGATTATGCGCTTTGGGAGCAATAGCAGAGTGAGTTCTTACTTTGAGCTGATCTTCTAGACTCATACAACAACAACTAAGCTTTATTCCCAAAATGATTTGTGGTTGTGTTAATTCTAGACTCATGAGAGTATTAATTCTACAGAGTGGGCCAGGAATCGCTGATGGAAGAAAACTGGGCAGATGATGATATAGAAAATGAATTGGCTCCTATAGCTGTTCAATTGGCGTATGTTCAGCAGGTAATGATCTGGTGGCATTTTACTCCCTTTTTAACTTTGGATGCAAATGTGCTGAAGAACTTAAATTTGCTGCCTTTTCTCAGCTCCTTGGAAATAAACAAGAAGCTGTGCAAGCATACTTGGACATGATAAAACATAATTTGGCTGATGAATCCTCTCTTGCTATCGCAACAAACAACTTGATTTCCCTCAGAGGTCCAAAAGAAGTCTCTGACAGCCTGAAGAAGCTTGATAAGCTTATAGAGAAAGGTGATGGAGGCCACTTCCGGATGGCTGGTACTCTGGAGTCGAAGCTTTCAGTCAGGCAGAAGGAAGCAGTGTACATTAATCGTGCTCTTTTGCTCCTTCATGCTAACAAGATTGACCAGGTTCCTCTACCTTTACTTTAACATACTCTCACTGGCTTTTTCCCTTTTGCCTTTTTTACTTGTTGTTAAATACTTGATGATGTTTTAGAGTCATTTAATCATAAGTAATTTGGCTGTCTTTTTACAAGAGTCCGAGTAAGAGGCATCCATAATCCAACATGCCACCCAATGAGAATTTATTGAAAAACAGTTTTATTTCGTTTGGAATTAGGATAAGTGTTAATAGGAGAGAGAAACTCACCCCTCCCAAAAGGATAAAGTTTCAAGTAAACAGAGAGTAGTTTTGGTCTTATGTTTGTATAATGCTATTTTTCTGCATCAACTTATAATCAACCGACAGAAAGCGTGGAAATAACGTCGAATGAACTGGCAACTTTCAGGCTCGGGAACTTGTTACTGCTTTAGTGGGAATGTTTCCAGATAGTGTTACACCCGTGCTGCTTCAAGCTGCTTTACTGGTAAGGGAGAACAAAGCTGGCAGAGCCGAAGACGTGCTTGTGCAGTTTGCTGGAAAGTCTCCTGACAAATCAAGGGTATTTCTCCTTGCAAGAGCCCAAGTGGCTGCTGCCGCCGGTCACTTTCAAGTGGCTGCTGAGTCCCTGTTAAAGATCTCTGATATCCAACACATGCCTGCTACTGTGGCCACCATTGTTGCCTTGAAAGAACGTGTCGGAGACGTGGATGGTGCTGAGGCTGTATTCGACAATGCAATAAAGTGGTGGTCCAATGCAATGACTGAAGACAATAAGCTTATTGTTATCATGCAAGAGGCTGCTTCCTTCAAGCTCAAGTATGGTAAACAAAAAGAGGCTTTGCAGTTGTTTGAAGAACTGGTTAAGAATAACACCAATGTTGATGCTTTAGTGGGATTAGTAACTACAGCTGCTCATGTAAATGTTGACAAGGCTGAAGCTTATGAAAAGAAGCTAAAATCACTTCCCGGTTTGAAGGGAATCAATGTGGATGATCTTGAAGCAACCTCTGGTGCTAAGCCTGCTGAAAACGGGTCTCGTCTAGTGAATATTGAAGGTCATGATGAGAGTAAGAACAAGGATAAGCAGAAGAAGAAAAGAAAGAGAAAGCCGAAATACCCAAAGGGATTTGACCCGGCTAATCCTGGACCCCCACCAGACCCAGAACGTTGGTTGCCAAAGAGGGAGAGATCTACCTTCCGACCCAAGAGAAAAGATAAGCGGGCAGCTCATGTGAGAGGCTCTCAGGGTGCTGTTGCTCGGGATAAACAGGAGGCTGGAACTTCTGATGGTACTCTTCGGACTTCTGGGGCTGATAATGTTGATACTAAGGCCACCAATTCTAAGTCAACCCAAGCCAGCAGCTCCAAAGCTGCCTCTAAATCCTCAAAAAAGAAGTCAAGGAGATAGATAGTTCAGTTTTTCTGATTTTGGTTGCAAAAACCTTTCATTTTGTCACCCTCTTTTTGCCTATTTGAGATTTTGCACTCATTTTGGTTATATGTGTAGCTCTTCCCTTTCCATCTCCTCTCCTAGGATCTTGGTGACCTGTTCTTTTGTTAGTCTCAATTGGGGGCTTTTGAGGAAACAACCGGATCTATTAACTTTATATGTATTTTGCTTAACTTTTAAGTATTTGTGTAACTTTCTAATCTCGAGGTTGTTTGTAATATTTTTCATAGGCTGTCTGATACAAGAATTTGTCCGACGAGAGTTGTTCTTGCTTGAATTTGACCCCATGTCAATAGTATACCACTAGTACACAAAATATGTGATGAGTGAGATTTATCGTACTCATAGGGTAGCTTTTGGTCTATTTTATTGCTTTTTTCTTGGTGTTTCTTTACTTCTTACATCTATTTTCATCATCTCCGCCCCATTTGGAGCTTCTCACTATTTTCTTTGATTTTCTCTCATTTTCATGGTTTTCTATCCTTATTTTCTATTCCATATGTTTTGTATTGTATTTTTTTCTTGTATATGACTAACATGTAGGAAAAAGATGAGTGCAAAGCAAAGAAGATTGGAATGGAAGAAGTTGAGGGCCAACCCAAAGAGAACCCAAGTCCAAGCAAAGAAGATTGGAGTGGAAGAAAAGAATGAATGAAAGAAAGAAGGAAGCCCAAGCCCAATAAGAAAGGAAGAGAGGAGAAGAAGATAAAGCTACACGGCAAAGTGATCGCCCGATCCACTTTTGGATCGCCCGATCACAAAAAGTGATCGCCCGATCTAAAGGTGGATCGCCCGATCACGACTGCGGATTTTCCACAAAGTTCCTGCCTACCTCTGATCGGGCGATCACTACTATGGATCGCCCGATCACTGCGGGTTTTCGAAAACTGTCTATTTCATTTTCTCTTTCCCTTTTTCCCCTTAATTGGGGGTTGTATAAATACCTTTTTGACCTAAAACATGGGGCATTCTGATTTCCTTTTTTGAACTCTAGAGAGCTATTGAGAGGTTAGACTTTTAGGTGAACTTTGGGTGTTTTTCAAGGTCTTTAATGGTGATTGAAGAAGAATTTCAGATTTTTGTGGAGTATTAATGAAGCTTTAGTAACTTTTCTTCTCTTTGCTCTCATTTATTGCTTTACTTTATCGTTTATTCTTGCTTTACTTTGTTAGTAGTTTCAATATCACTCATTCTCATTGAAGTCTTAGTCTTAGTTGCTCTTCTCCACTTGCTTATGCTCTTCTCTATTGCAAACATTAAGTATGAATGATAAAGCAATGATTTTTGGTTTACTAATCTCCTATTTGCATTGTAGAACTAGTTTAGTTAATATGAGAACTAACTTTGAGTAGTCTTTTAGTTAGGGGGTTGGGTGAAGGTGCAATGGACATTGTTTCATGATATGAGGCCCTAAATTGACATGTTTGGTGGATTGGGTTAGCAAATCCATTGATTGGTTGACTAAGGTAAAGTTGAATGGCCTAACTTTAACTCAATGAGTCAATGGATTGCCCTTTAGGTGTAGATCGTTGAAATATACAATGAAGTTGGAATTGCTATCTCTAGATAAGGTTGAGTGAGAAATCCTACCTTTCTTAGAGTCTTAACCCATTCAACATCCGAAAGGCGAGATTGGGTTGAACTTATCTAATTCCGACCTCATGTTCCATCATTGACTATCTAATCCCTAATTGAGAGTGTTGCATCACCTTGAGCATCTTTGAAAGAGGAGTTCATGGTTGCAATGTCTTGATTCAATCCCCTATCACATACTCCTTTAATCTTATTTCGTAATTCAATTTCATTGCATTGGATCCCTATCACCCTCTAACGTCTTTTTCCATCGATTTACAACCCTTTTATTTGACCCATTAGTGATAATTGAGTTCGAAATCAATCAACTTCTTCCCTTCGGTTTAGCTTACATGTTCACTTATGTGCTTAGTGTCTAGTCTAGTCTCTGTGGATCTTGACCCTTACTTGCCACGTACTCGTATTTGGTTAGTTAGGTTTGATTTGGAGTTTTTGTCTAGCGACGCAAAAATTCTCTATCAATATGCTCATACCACTTCTTAATTGGAATAATTTTATATTTTAAAACAACTTTATTTATTTTTATTCTTTTTGTGAGACATCATTGGTGGGAATGTTGAGAAAACATATGGAATAAATGCAGATAGAAGAAGAGGCAACGAGGATACTTGCAGCAGATTATCTAGTCACAGACTCAACCAAATCAAGTACTCAGCAACACTCAATCATCATAATAGACAAATCTAGAAAATTATGAACGAGACTCGTTGTCAATCGAGGCATTAAGGTATTATATTCCTATAGGAACTTGTAGTTCATAGGAATTTAATTCTTACATTTCATTTCTCATGATTTGTCAAAACTTGTTTGTTGTTCATGTGAGAATTTGCAAATCATGAGAATTTTCAATTACCAAGGAGGGGCTTGGTAAGATAATTCTCCCATATTGTAGGCAATGCAAATTCCTAGGAAGTTGTTGCCTCCAATTTATCAAATTTGAGACAACTAAACAACAAGCACAAAATACAATTCATGGGAATTTTGATTGCCCATAGGAATTAAAGGCAACCAAACAAGACCTAATTATGCTCATGTAGCTAGCTAAGTAACACCTTTAATTTAGTTACCGTGTCTTTTAATTAAAACTTCATTATTTTTTATATGTCTTTTACCGTAGAAAATAACCGAGGAACCCAACAAACACATAAGATGATGAAGCAAAGAGTTAAAAATAAACAAGTATAAAAAAATGGTATATCACTCTAATTTTTCCTCCGTTTGCTAGAGTATGGTTAAATTAATACTAAGATTCATTTATTATATATGAGCAAGTCTTTGGGATAGACCGTCTAATAACGTTTTAACCTAAAATCTTAGCATGTAAAGTGTTAAAATTTTAAAACCTCAATGTCTTAACTTAAAAGTTAAATATAGTTTATTTATAAAGCCATGGATAGACCGTGTAGGTGTCTAACACAAGTTTTTGTAATAATACATTCACTTTATGTCTCCATCCAAAATTAGCTGCTACATTAACTTTTGCAAAGTCAAAATTCATTTGATTTGACTATTTTTATACACTTGTATAGTCGTATGTAAGAAAAAGTATTATCATGTTGGATCAAGGATCATATTAGATTTATATCAATATTTAATACTGTATTATCAAAATTATAATATTATTAATGTGTAATTAGAGATATTAATAACAAGAAAATTTTGTTAGCAACAACCTTATAAATGTCAGTGTTTGTCAAAAACAACCTTATATATTTTTGAAAAAATTGTTTTTAATCTTTAATAAGTCAACCTTAATGTCATATTCTAAAATTAAGTTCACCTTTGGATTATTCTGGAATAAGTTAAGCTTGTATAGGTATTAACTTTCAATGAGTTAAATGAGGTGTTGGGGTGGTGTTTGGGATCGAGGGTGGTGTTGATTATGATTATAGGCGTAGAAGGTTGGTAAAGGGAAAGAAAAGAGGGAAAAATTATTACCTGCTGTTAAAGTAACTGATCACTTTAACTCATTAAAAGTTAATACATCTACAAGCTTAACTTATTCCAGAATAATCCAAAAGTGAACTTAATTTTAGAAGATGGTATAAAGGTTGACTTATTAAAAACAATTTTTCCTTTATTTTTTTGGCAAGAAACAACTTTATAAAACAAAAAGTTTGTTAAATGGAACTTTGAGTGATTTTCCGGCCATTGATTAATAAGCTTTGGGGTTGTGGATGTTGTTATTATTAATGTTCATGGAGATTAGAAGGATAGGCAATGGAAAAGAGATGGCCAAAGTTTATTAATCTAACAAACCTTAGGTTATATAAGGTTGTTTCTTGTCAAAAAAATTACATAAGATTGTTTTTGACAAAAACTGACATTTATAAGATTGTTTCTGACAAAAAATCCTAATAACAATAATATATCTTGAAAACTATAAAAGAATGTGACAAGTGAGTAGAAGTTTATCTAAACTATAAAGCTAACTTTGAAGATGGAAGGGGTCGTAGTCTAAAGGAATTTGAGCATGCATACATATTACACACACGCGTTTTAATAGGCTAAAAATAACTATAGAAGTTTTGGCATTTGACAAAGGCTAGACGCGTCTTATACCTAGTCTTAAACTACTCATAAGAATTTTGACCAAGTATATTTACACTATGTTAATTCACTAAAAAATCAGACATAATAATGCTATTAATATAAAACGTTGATATAATGCTATTAGGATAGGACGTTGACAATTGATGATCATTCACTAACCACTAATATTATTCCCTTACGTACATTGTTTGATGCTCAAGTTAAATAGTAATACAATAAAAATAATAAAAGTTCACATTTCGTGTTTGGACATTGATGATTTAAGTCTGCCTACATTAAGTAATAAGTATATTGACCAGTTTATTATAATTTGGTAAGTAATATAGATAATCAGAATATTACAAGTAATATTGACAATTTTGGTGCGATATATTGAAGTACATCACTCTAAAATGTAATGCTACTGGCTGTAAAAAAAGAGCATGTAATTGCCTCAAAATAAAACATGTAATACTATTTATTTCTTTTGGCAAATTCTAGGATGTAGTATGATCTTTGAGACGGTAAACTAAGTTGATCAGAGTTTTGCGTGTTGCAACGAAATTTAATATCCATTATAAAGATTCGAACATGGCTTAGCTCAAGCTCTATTATGCTTTTACATTCATTTGTTTGGCTTGGCTTGGCTCATCAACTATTTCGTATGTGCTCTACAATCGGCGAGCAAATAATGTCGCTTAAATTTAACACTGAATAATTAACTCAAACGAGTTCTAAATGAGGTTTGTTTTCAATATAATTCTAGTAGTTTCATTTTTTTTAATGGATAAACTATTTTACTTAACTACCAAATCCAACGCGAAAAGGCTAAGAAATCAAAATAAAACAATCCTATTCAAGTATATGCTTGCTAACATTAATGAGCTGAAGATTAGTGTTTGAGTTAATTTGACTCACTTGCTAAAGGAACATAACTTTTTTATTTGGCCTTGTTCATTTATTGATGAACAAGTTTTGGCCGAATTTTATAAATATATCGGCTCATTTGCAACTCTAATGATCTAATACCATGGAAGAGAGAAAAAAGAGAAAGAAGAAATTGAGAAGAGAAAGGTGAGTAATTTCCATATATAATTGGAATGCGGATACATCATTTGCAAAAAAAATATATTTCATATTACTCATGAAATCAAAGTAATAAACCCCCTAAGTAATAATCAATACCTAATGGTAACCCTCATTCCTAGAACCAACTTAGCTTACTCGTCACAACTAGTGATAACTGATAATCACCTACTATATACATTTATTTAAATTCATTAATATGTAATTAAGCATTAATCATGACATAATCATCACAATTTTCCCTTTAGAAAATTAACACAAAGCTTTCTCCATGCCTCCTTATCCGGATCACGCGACTCCATAAAGTTAGCCCTCAGTTCATTAGCATAATTATCCTGCAAATGTCAACCAATCAACCACTAATTAACTTTAATTAAGAAATAATATATTAGGCTCGGTTGTTACAAGATACAAACGCTGTCTCATAATATAAGACATCCATGTTTCTTCAAGAGTAAACTTTAACCATTGCTAATCAAAGTAAAATCTCGAGAACTCAATATGGCTTATAGTGTTACTTTATCCATTTTTAATTATTAGTTATAATGTTTATTTAGAATAAGTTATATAAATTTTATAAACTTTTACAATATATTTTCTCATATATAAAACTTAATATTTGGTATGTAGATTGCTATTAGTTATTGGATATTTGGACCTGGCTTAAAAATTATTTTAAAAGTTACAAATATTTATAATTATTACAAATATATATATATATATATTTTTTCTATGCGGTACAAGTTGTGCCCATTGCTCTTCCTATGCCACTACGGAAGAAGGTAAGCCCAAATTTGACTCTTCGACACATATACAGATCAATTATGATTAAATTATGCGTTAAAAATCTTAAAAAAGCAAATACCACACTAATAAAAACGGAGAAAGTATGAACTAAATAACTAAATTGTGAATAACATACCCCAATGAGATCTTTTTGCAGAAGACGACCAATCAGGTGAAGAAGAATATCCTTATTGTACTCAGGATGACCTTGAATGCCCATCATATGATCACCATATCTAAACATCTCAATTGAAGTTTTGTTTGACCGAGCTATCACCTCAACTTTGGGAGGAAGTTCCAAAACCTTTTTTTTAACACAATAATTTTTTTTAGAATAAAGAAAATGTGAGAATTCTTTTATTTCTTGAGAATGCTACATTTACTTAGTAAATCAATTTGCCATGAGAGAAAGACAATAGGGATTGTAAGTCTTGTGTATGTTAGGTATATAAAAATATAAGTTTATATGCTCCTATTAACCTAAAAAGACAGTTTCGTACAAAGATAATACTTTTTGGTACTATTGAAGACTAATAAGTCATAATACCAGTTGTATACAAGTTTGTGTGATTAAAAAAATATGAAAAATGATATATGTAGTCCTAAGGACTGATATAAAGCTAAATATGGAAATGTATAATATATGTAACCATGAAACATTGATGTCTATGGTATTTAAAAGGTGATTTAACCTTCGCATAAATTATGTTGTTTCCCTTCTTTCTTAAAGATTAATTAGTTAATATTTTTTTTCACTTGCTAACCTCATCTTGGTGGCATTCAATTATGTTGAGCATGGAAGGAACTTTGAGATTTGAGTAGAGTTTGTTTGATGAGGATGAGAAATGAACTGTTCTAAGCCCGATGTCCCAGCCCGAACTAGCCCGGCCTATGTTTCCTCCCAATGCACGGCCCAATATCTGCTCAAACCAAAACAATTGGCCAATAAAAATATTATGAAAAAATTAATTGCAAGTATTTTTGACACTAAATCATTGCAAGAATGTAGCAAGAGGCAACCAATTTTTGGCACATAAAGCATGCAAAAGTAGTGTTGGAATTCCGTGTAAGCATCTGTAGGTAAAGTTATGATGTAAACGAGATTCAATTGCGTCTTGGATACTATCGAAAACTTTATCATAAAGTTAGCTCGAATTTTTAGTTTTTTCATGGCTAAAAACGTTGGTGCCAACTGTCAAGGAAATTATGTTAAATTTATAAATAGTTTACACAATTTTTCTTCATATTTGCTTTGATGCCATAAAGAATTGTTTGACGATAACTTCACCGAAAAAAAAATATTTCCTCCGTCCCAAAATATAAGTCCTGTTTTCTTTTGCACAGTCTTCAAGACAACTTTTGACCTTCTATATCTTAAATTTTGTATCAGTAAAAAATATAAAAAATTGATATTATGAAAGTATATATTATAGCGGATCTAACAAGATCCCACATAAATATGTTTTCTTGTATATATTAATAAGAATATTTGGTCAACGTTTTTAAAGTTTGACTCCCAAAATAAAAAGATGACTTATACTATAGGACAGAGGGAGTACTATACATAAAAAGGGATCCACAACTTGACCACAAGTATCTACTGATGTGGCAATATGAGCTGAACTGAGGTGCTAGTAAACAAAGGCAATTTACAATTGTGTATCTAGTGCAAATAAAACAAGGGAAAATGCAAAATAAAGTAATTTGCCGACATGTATTTGAATCAGATTGATTGTGTATCTCCCTAGGTTAGATAAAGTTTATTGCAATTAACGATGAATCCCTTAATTTAAGCTACCTATAATTGAAATAAGTACTTAAAAACTCCAACTTGTTGATGAAATTGTAGGTATATGGTCCTAAATGAATAAACTCAGAAATTACCGATATTTTATGTATAGTACACCATCAATATTCTTACCATGCAATTCGAGGCAAGATCTACAGTTAAAATCTTTACTTGATTCTCATCTCCATCAATATTTTGATTCTCTGAATCATTGTTTGTGATCATATTTATTTTGAGAAATATATAATTTATTAGTAGTTTTAATTAGAAGAATACTACATTTGTCATGCAAATAGAGAATTCCCTATTAATTTTTATTTCTTCCACAGAGTTAGGGTCCACTACTAATTTCTTTGGTTTTAGTGCGTAGATTACGGATATAATATTTATTATACACTCGGATGTCAGTATTACCTTATTGCTCATCTTCTAAGATCTTCTAGTAGCAATAGGGGAATTGGTATGACAACATTTATGGTTCCATCACGTTGGTGAATATGGATGACAACAAGACATTTATGGCCTATACGAGATTGGACCATGAGTACGCCAAGCGTATAGATGGTCCTTGCAAAAAAGACTCCTTAAAAGTATGTACAAGACTATGAATAATGATTATTAAGGATAGGCTCTATTCACTTTTAAACATTAATAAGTTTTACGCCTAACGAAGTCTTATTAAACGACATCCAATCATTATTGATAAGTCCAATTAAGTTTATAGGTTCAATTCAAATTAGTTAATAGTTAATTTGAATACAACACACTTTTAAACTTGCTTTTAGTTCCGTAAAACCGTAACCTATGAGTATGGTTGTATGTATGGGACACACAAATATACAATGTGGTTAGGCCTTAACTGCCGGTTGTCCATTTCTCCCTCTTTTTTGTGAGTTGCTAAGTATTGTACTGTATTTATCTTATTTTACACGTATTTAGCAAAACCCTTCTTTTCATAAAACGAAATACAAGTTAATTTACTATATATTGGAATGAAAATTATCTTTATTAGCTTCGTTAGCTTCAGTATGGTTCACAAAGAAGGTAAAAATGTTGATATATCTTTGTTATGTTAGCACGATCCATTATTAAAGTTACGATTCCAAAATATTGCCAGCTAAACTACTTCATAAACCTCCACTACTATCTAAATACATGTAACTTAGACAATGTACCAAAGAAAATTTGTTCATAAACCAATCAATTATTTCCTTCATACTACCTCCGTTCTCTTTTGCTCTTCCTGTTTGGAATCTTTTTAAACGAAGAAAAAAGTCAAAGTAAGAAGAACAAAAAAGAACGAAGGGAGTACATATTTATTTATTGACCTTTAATCGTTTTCACAGCAAACGAACCCAACATACTTTTTAAAGTTTTTCAAGGGGACACGTCCCTCTAAATCATGCTACCATGTCAATAGCATGATCCTTACCATCCCTTAACAAAAACAAACAAACAAACTAGTTTCAATAACAATGATTTTTTCCCAACCTAACTTAATTGGTAAAGTCTAGTATTAGATGACACTCAAAATCTAAGATCGAATCCCGTCTACATCACTACGCTTTGTCGCTCTCTACTGATAACGAAAAAACTCAAAATACATAAAAATTTACCTGATGTCCAAAGCAAATGCCAAGAACTTTTTTCTTCAAGGAATCCAATTCTTTAAGAAGATTCAAAAGTTTACAGATCCAAAGATCATTAGAATGAGCATCACTACAACTTCCAGTAATCACAAACCCATCATACATTCCTAATTCCTTTTCATTTGGGAATTCATTTCTTGCAACTCTATACACATCCCAACTTTCACCTTCTTCTCCTAACATTCTTACAAAAACCCCAAAATACCCTCCATATTTTTTCTTAACATATTCTGAGTCTTCTGCACATAATAAAACTGCAAACTTCTTCCCATTCCCATTCCCTTTCCCTAATATTTTCTTTGTTTCCTCATGTAACTGATCATTCACTGATTCATCTTCTAGTGAGTTGGGAATCAAATTCACCATATTTTGTTTGGTGTAAGAGAATGAAAAGAGGGTAAAGATGGGATTTTTTGTTTGAAGGGGAATGAAAAGGAAAGGAGAGGGGAAAGGTTGTTTCCCCACTCTTTGTATTTAGTTATGTTTTTAATAAATGGTGAATGTAAGAAAAGGATGTGAGGTGGGTTTTATAGGGTTAGCTTTTATTACTATATTGCCTGCCTGGCAATTGGCTTAGCTTGTTTCTTAATTAGGTGGATTTCTTTTTTACTTGATATTTCGTGGGCCTTTCTTTCTTTCTTCTATGGTTAGATTATAGACGTAATAACATGCCATCTAATATTTTTTTTGGTGCGTATAAATCACTGGGGCGGGATAAAAATCTGATATGAATTTAAAAGGACCTAACTAAAATAAAAGGATAGAACTTTAAACGGGTTTTGAAGCGCGCAAGCCATGAAAAGAAGGGTAAGTATTCGCGCAAGAACACTTGGAAAATAAGCAAGCATAGGGCTAAACTCAATACAAACTTCAAACTGTTTTTTTATTGATGTAAAACAACCATATAAATAGAGAACGCCTAATCCTAATCCTAAACAAACAAGATAAAGATAAACAAACTCTAATATGTTTAGGAAAATCCCCTAACTCATATCTTTGAAGAATCCTAATCTTATCTTTTAAAACAAACTAATAACAACGTAATCTAAATTAATTATATAAATAATTAAATAAAATAATTAAAGAAACTAATTAAACTAAGCCTAAAACAACAAAAATCCTTTCCAACTGAAAAGGTAAAAACTCGTAGGCAAAATCTAATTACAGACTTAACTACTTGACTTGAACACCATCTTCAACGCAAGTCAATAAAGTAACAAAAACTTGACTAACAACCATGTAACCAATTTTCTTAACCATGATTTGCAGAATTAACCATACCCAAATATTAAAAAGATCAAAAAAGATTAATTATTTTCAGTAGCCTTTTTGCATCCACACCAAAATCGATTCTAGGACCTGTTGAAGTCGGGAGGGACGCTCTAAACAACTGAGCTATTCCTCACTCTTAACATGCCGTCTAATATGCATTTGATCCATGGATGTCAGCTAATTTAATTAGCATAGTACGAAGTAGTAGTATCTAAATTGCAGGATCGTGTTTTATGTATATCAATGCGTTATGTCACTCTCTACAAGCCAAAAATAAATATACCTAATTAATGATTTTCTTGCCATGTTCTTATATCATATTAGTATATTACTATATTTTCTTACTAAATGTTTTGATATTATGCAATTGCTCTGTAAGGAATGAAAAATGATATATTTTCCGATTAAAAAGTATGCTTTCAAGAGATTTGAGTTGTCCTCGGAAAATGAATTTTGCCAAGAACCATTTTCCACTATTATGTTTTCCTCCAGTCAAATATACCCCTAATAATTCCTTAATTGGCCGGTTCTTCTTGATCCCTTGACAACCCTACTTTAAACTTGTCCAATAAGAAGTAGATTATTATGAAATGCATAGCATGCACTATATGTCATGATATTGTACGAGAGAGCATGCCGTTAACAAGACATAAGTAGGATCATCGTCAAAAGTTGTTTTCTTTTTTCCCCTTTTCCCTCTAGAAACATGAACTTGTGCTTTGTTCGAAATACAATTTGTTTTTCGTGTCACTTGTTTTTTTGGTAAGGAGAAGTGGTCCGGATTCCGCTCGGGTCCTATTGGACCAGACACTTGAGAGTAGGGGGGAAGGGTAAGGGAAATCCCTACCCTTAAAGTGCCCATAGTGGGGATTGAACCCCCAACCTTGAGATTGGAAGAATACAATCCTTTCTACTAGACCAAGTACTACTTGGTTTTTCGTGTCACTTAGATAATAGTGCAATACTATGAATATAATTTCATGTACATACCGTCTGTAACTACATAAAGATGATATACTATTAAGAATGGAAAGGGAATATAATCAAGTAAATTAAAGGGGGAGAAATGGTAGTAATAGTGGAAAGGAAAGGTTTAATCAGTTTGATAATAGAATTGTTATCGGTAGTATGCAGACCGAGGAGGATAAAGTTTGGGGTTTCAATCCTCTCAAATAAGGTAGTATTGTATATTATCACCATATATCCAAACCAAACAGACAATATAACAAAATCCCTTATTTGAATACTTTTCGATCCCTGATAACTAGCAATCCTGTTATAACTTTAGAAATTATTATCAATATCCTTATATATATATACAATAATATCAGTAATTTTGTTTGCACTAATCAATAAATCCACCTTGTAATATCAACTAATGTTATAGCGCAATGCATATAAGAATTTGTGAGAGATAATAAAAGTGAGATGATGGTGTGGGGACACTTTAAGGAAGCAAATTAATAGGGTATGCCGTATGTGCGTTAGGTGGAGGGGAGCTAGGCTATATATACATGTGTTGAAAATATCATTATATGCCATTAATATTTGAAATAGTGAGGGATGAACTTATATATTGAATGTGGCCAAGAAGTTGTACATGATACAAAGCCATGTTTCAATTAATTATTTTCTCATGTATGAGAAATTTGGTGTTAGAAGTCTTTAATGTCGCTGGGAGGTCTGCCCATAATTTACTTCTACAACAAACTACTGACCTTTATTTTTCTATAGTCGTTGGTTTTTTTTTTTTATATAGCCTTCTAGGGCTAATAGATGGAGAAACAAAAAGTTTGCCATGGCATAAATCATTCGACTCTTCTAATTTCCTTAGAAATTCAGTCCGACTGCTATCATGTCGGATATTTGATCAATACTTCAACCCAATGTTCATACTTCAACTGTTCAACCCAATGTTCATACATGTACTGCAATGTATAGTCATAATCCGAGTCTGAGTAACATAATGCTAAGCAAAAGCTAACTCACTCAGTCACTCTTTGTTATCTTAAGCCTTTAGCGCTATCATCGGATAAAGTACTCAATAAAAATTGGCATTAATAATAAGTGAGGGTAAAGATATGCATCTTTTAGGGTTCCTAATTTACGTTTTCCCCCAATTCAAAAATTAGGGTTTCAATTTCCTTCAAGTTGAGTGTCTTGGGATTATTTTTCTTACCTCAAGTTGAGTGCCTTTTATGGTGGTGATTTCTTTTACCCTTCCTTTTGCTTCAAGTACGAATCTTTCAGCTACAGTCCAACAAGCTAGTTTTGTGGTCCTCAATGTCTTGATTGAAAGAGAAAGAAAAAGAGCGGTGGGCAATTTTTTTTACAGAGGAGAGGTGACAGAGAATTAGGAGAGAGTTGGGAGAATTGAAGAAGATTTGAAGATGACTTCAATGAGGTGAGAGAAGATGAGTTGAGAGCAATTAGTAAAAAAAAGAAGGAATTAAAGAGTCAATTGGGGATAAAAATGTCAATGCTGGAAATTGGTCTTTTGGCATGAAAATCGCAATTCGGTTATTAACAGCCAGAAGTATTTGAATAGGTCTTTTTAGACAATTTTTTTATTAGGTCATTCTCTACAAAATTTGTGTCTTTTTGACAAAAAAACCCTATTGTTTATTATACTGAATTACTGAGTTTATTGAGTTGGTTGGTATATGAGTGTAGTGTCCCCCCTCCTTCGCTTGATTCCCTTCACCCCTTTTTTCAATTATGATCTTTTGTATTGCTATTTCTGAACTTGCAACTATGATGTAAATATGAGTATACCGTTGTAATTAATGGCTTAATAAATCTTCGCCATGGTAGGCCATGAAGAGGGGTAAAGTCCATGGCTAGCTAGGGATCTTGCTCCTCTTTCAAGCCAATTAAACAATCTTCTTCCATATGTTGGAACAAAAGTTTGTGAGACTCCAATCGCCCACGGACAACTTACAAGAAGGGACAATGGGAGTTGTATTAACTTTGGAGAAGGATTCGGACAAAGTCGTGCTATTAGTATTAGTACTTGGGTTGATATCATTATTTGTTCTAATGGCCTGTTCTTTTCGACTGAAAATTGTTGAACTCAATTGAATTGAACTGAACTAAAACTGATGAATTGAAAAATAAGCTGGAGGTATAATATACTTCCTCCGTATCTTTTTAATAGCAACAAATGGGTATTATTTGTGAGACATAAAAAATTCCTTTGTTGCAATTAAAAAAAAACGGAGGAAGTATTTATGTTTTGCATGTAGGTAATACTCAGGAATTCCATCATCTATATAATTCCATTATATATCATGGTAATAAGTTAGGAGTTTCCGCGAAGTTTCTTATAGTTTTATTGTCATTATTGCCATTTAATAACGTCTATAAAATAGGTCGTAAAGTGATATTAGTTATCTTGATAGTATTTCTTTACTTTATAAAAGATCCTAAGACGAGTAACTCTCAATATATAGGAAGACAAGAATCTATCAACAATCACAAGCAATCATATCCATGCTGATATGTTTAGATATAAATAAGAATCTAAAGTAGAATGAGACATTAGGGGTAATTCCATCCTAGATTCATAAGTGTAATGTGTGGACTCTTTTCTTTGCATGAGTAGGTGGAGTGTAGCCTTTAAATTAAGTGGGTTGATGTGGCTTTCAAAACAAAGGGACACACACTCTTTTGATGAAGGATTGGAGAGAGAGGAGATGAGTGGGAAGGAAAGAAGACAAGGGGAGCCTCTTGTGTTTTCAGTTTTTTTTTTTTAAATTTTAGGGTTACTATGAATGATTTCATGAACATAAAAATAAATACAGTTTCTTAAAGTTCAATACTTATTTGAACCTTCATTTATTATGCAAGATAATGAAGGTCCGTCTCAAAATATATAGGATTGCTATTACTCTCTCTTAATTAGTAAATATGCCAGCTAACTGCAACTAATGTGGAACACAACGAATAACTAGATCTCCATGAGCAACATGCTTATAGCACAACTTATGGGAGGTGAAGGGAAATAAGGGGACTTCGTTGCATAAGAACTCTACTACTAAGCAATCTCTTACCTATTATTCATTGTCATAAATTTGGATTGTTTTGTAATTAAAGAAATAAGACATGGACATGAATACATGATTGTGAAGTAACAAATTACAATTACTAGGTTGCCCTTTAAAGGGGAAAAGACTAGAGACAAAAACCATTGATAAGAAAAATATGTATGCTTTCTTTGCTCTTCTTCGATTGATATTGGTCTTTTACAGTATGTCGATATAAGTGTCTCGTCAACAATTCTTTGGTGAATTTCAGACCTTAGTGTTTTTGTATTTATTGGATGGTAGCTTTTTGAATTGATTTTGGATGTTAAAAAATGTTTTCTACTAAATAACCAACTTTAACAATTAGTTTTGTCCCCTCAAAAAAAAAAAATAGTTCTGTGAAAAATATTTATAAATGATTAACAGTCAATTAATCAACATGAATATTCAATACAGACGGTTGGTTAAACCAATCGAGTGAAACAAGATACAACTATAACCAATTGCTAGTCATCAAACATCTAGGTGGTAAGTAAAAGCAGACAAATGTGGCACTAACAAAAAAAGTGATACTATAAATTATTGAGAAAAGGAGACTGGCAGAGGTAAAAAAATATTTCCATTTGGGGACCAAGTGCCTTAAAGGTTTAGGTCCCCATTATTTATTGTCCTCTAATAGTTACTCCACATTTGTCTCACCTTCTATATCCAAACTCTTAGCTTTCATGAATAATACCCTAATATAACCAAATACTTTGTGTTGTTAGAAAGCTTTAGGGATACCTTGCATACAATTTGGGCACATGTGCCGGCCAGACATATATGGTTATTTCCTTAGCAAAGATCCACATATGCTACAATTACAGGTACGGTTCATGTGCGTTATCGCATTTAAAAAATAAGGTCTAGAAACAACCCAGACTTTTACGCAAAGTGATAACACTACACTTATCTTTTACTCATGTAATATTTTTCCATGCAAGATCATATCTGCTTTAGCCCTCCGTCCAAAACAATGTTATGTTCTACTATGATGTAGTACTCCTTATGTTTAGCATTTCTTGAGTGTATTAGTGTAATATCTCAATTAAAAAGTCGCAATGTTGACTATAAACGTTTCAATATACATGTTTGAACTATTATTAAACATTTTTTAAGAATACATTATTCATTAAAAATATTGTTGAGTGACATTCTCAAATCCCAAAGGCCAAAAGCACGATATATTTTATGTTGGGTTGAGAAAACCTTAACCGAGTAAACCTTTTTTTAACATTACTATACTATAAATGGGAATTCTAGTGCCATTGTCATATGATTATGCAACTAGCCTCTTCTAAACTCCTTTTCTCTTCACTTTCAAGGGGTCTTGCTTGTTATATTATGCGGAGTTTATCTATGTAAAGTTTTCTGCTTCATTCTACAACTCATCAAATCGACAAATACAGGGTTTGAAGAGCTTATATACTAAAATAATGCATGAACCCCACTTTACCCTGAATCTTTTTTCTTTACATTATCAGCTGGTCCACTAATGCAAAATTTCTCAATATTTATCATAATATATTAGTATCTAGCAAGAGATCAAGCTAGAAAGAATCATTGAACTTTCTAGAGTTTCTGGCCAATCAGAGAAGGCATTTGTATTATAAGAATTAGTATCCTCCGATTAAATAATTAATTGATAATTGTTTCTTGGAAGAGATGACCACTAAAGAAGATCCACATGACATGTTGCTAAATAATTCTAATTGGATTTGCTTTTTAGGAGTAATAATTAGTAACTTTATGTCCCGATTGTGAGCTTGATAATTTAAGTTTCATGTAAAATGACAACTTATGGCTTTTTGTGCAATTCATAGTTTATATGATCTACTTTTTCTTAAAGAAAATATATAATGTATTTTTTGTGGTTATTCGGTTGATGTAAAAATATAGAGTAAGCCGAACTTTTTAAAGTAAAATAAGACGAGTTTATTGGATTGGTATAAATGAAATTTTTTTCTTCCTATAATTAACTAAATAATTTTTACCACTTTCTAGAAAATGAAATTTCAAGGATAAAACAATTTCACAAGAGATAATCTTCACAAATCACTCGAATAACACGTTAGTCTAACAAGCTTAACAAGTAATTCTTTTTAATAAATTTCACTTAACTAGTGAACTTGGTGGTTATTCAGTGTTAATTATTTTTTAATCTTTGTAATGCCTATTCTAAGTATCGTTTAAAGTTCGTCCCATGATGAGTTTGAACTGATGAACACCACCTACTTCTTTTAGTCTTCTCCAAATTCCATTAGAATTTTGCATCGGAAACTTATGATTGTGAGATTAAATTGGCTTATATAATCTTGGTAATATGGTCAAATAAGCTCAAATAAGTTTCAATTACTTGTAAGTTTCGGTAAGCTACAAATAAGTTTCAATAAATTTATATTAGTAAAAGGTCCAATAGAAGACATTTGTACTTAAATTCAGACGAAAAGAACTTACTTTTAATAGTTTTTATACTCTACTTTATTTTTCTGACCAATAAAAGCCATTTATACTTAAAAAATAGAGTGATGATAAAGCAAGCAACTCCTCTTCAATTACCCACTTGTAAGCATCTCTAAGGTAACAATTCTGTTTGATGTGAATGATGACTCATTTATACAACCTTCCCTTCAAATAGAATAATTAGACTATGTTCTTATCCTAAGTCCAACACTTAATATATAATAAGTAATAATGATAAACACCAAATTTACGTATATTGGATGTATAATAAAATTAATGTGACTATGTGAGACGACCTCATATAATCATCTTTTGCTCACTTTTCACGTTTTAAGAGGTAATATTTTCACAAGAAATCACCTTATATCTTGAAGAGGTTATTTAAAATTATCTCCGTCTAGAATAATTGATACTAAATATCCTAATTCATATGAACTCTAGATCGGCGTGTTTTCCCGCTCTCCTTTAATCTCACGTAAATTGCTAAGGACAATAGTGCATAACTATTGTGTTGTTTAGTCCGCAAGATCAAAACAAGTGCAACTTTTACCAATTTTTACTATTTCCCTTACAATGAAGAAAATAATTTACTTAGTTTCTCTTTAAGTAAATGCAACTTCCCGCATACAGTACTACATTCCATAAACAACCAAACAATTTTCACATAGTAAAGAAATTTCAATTTCATGCGTCTAATGGCCACATATCAGATCGTTTTGTCGTTTCAGGTAAAGGATTACTTTACCTAGTTGGGTTGGAAAGCACTAAAAGCTTAAAGGATGCTGATATTAGAGTTTGTATACTCCAAGCTTAATTTACACTAAGAAAAGCAAGATACTAAACCAGGATGTGGTAATTACTCCATTCATCTTTATTTACTTTATTACATTAGCTTATTTGCTTTTACACAATATCCACCACTAATAGCCCTGTTGATGCTTAGCGAATAGATGATTTGTATTAACTGATTTAACTATCTTATTATATCAGCTACTTTGACTATTAACTGATTTTTCCAAAGTGTGATAAATTAAATGATAGTGAGTAAATGATTGCTTCTTTGAACTAAAAAAGTAACATCATGGGTTGATTTCCAATCTTCCATTAAAAACTTTGCTTATTTTACCCAATCCTTTAATGAAATCTGCTATAACCAAACATTAGCTATTTAGATGATCAAAACTCTGATATGCTATCAATGGCCAAAACCTCATCAAAAAGCTCACAATCAAACCGAGCCAAATCAGCCAATATCTTACATTTCTTGCTAATAAAAATTATAAACAACTTATAATATGAATATACACATCGAGACTAATCTAAGAACATTTTACATCATAATTTTTGTTTGCTTACTTACTAATGTAAAAAGACAATCAAAGTTTTGTAAACTTTGGACCTGAACACATGTAGCAAGTAAAAGACAGAGGGAATAACTAGCATTTGCTTGGAATTTGGGGGGAAGGGGTTGTATGTATATGGCCTGTAATAGGCCTCTAGGTGTTATCCTATGCAAGGACAACCTAGAAGATTCTTTTTCTTACTTTAATATAATCTCACACTTATAAAGCAAACAGACTAGCAACTACTTAATATACATGAGAAGTTCATCATGCCTTTTGTGAAGTTGGCATAGCCAAAGAGACCCCACTTGGTAAATCCTTCCATTGCTGGGTTACTGTCTTCAGCTGGGTGTAAAACTGAACTCCAGCTTTTCCTGAAAATTTATACTCCAGTAAGCGTGTGCTCTCTCCATACGCATTTCGTTTATGTAAAATATATCAATCTTAAAGTTAACTTATCCGAACTTATTGTTATTGAACATAGGTACATATAAATGTTTAACCGTACTAAGTTTACCACCTGTAGGGTCTTTAAATAACAGATCACGTTTGATTGAAGGTCGTTCATATAAATGTTTTGAAGACCATAACTATCCCCCATTACTTAACTTTTCACACCGTCAAAACATAAATGTGATTTTTCTATGGTTTAGTTGATGATATTTTTTAGGGTAACACAGGAAAGTACGACGTGTCATTTATTTATTTATGCATTATGCATTAGCCAGTTAATTTGGAACAACTAAGAACAGAAAGGTGAGCGAAATATTCAAGAGAAACTTAGTAATATGATTTTGATATACCCCTATAACGGGATCTCTTTTTTTGGTGAGGGGGGAAGGGGGGAATAAATTGGATAAGATGACATATAAGAAACATGAAGAATACGATGTTGCAATTTACCATAGAAGTTAAGGTCGCCTGCAAAAGATGCCTTGCTGCCAGTAAATGAGAAGAACGGAAGAGGTACAGGAATTGGAACATTAATGCCAACCTGATTTACATAATTCAAAGAAAATGTATAAGAATACAGTTTTGAATTAGAATGGTTCCCATATAAAAATAAGCATGAACTCGAGTAAGAGGTAAGTTTACTTACCTGCCCAGCCTCAATCTCGGTCTGGAATTTCCTTGCAGCAGCTCCCGATGAGGTAAAAATGGACGCTCCATTTCCATATCTGTGAGAGAGATGATCATGGTCGCTCGGCCAAAAAACAGTACATTTTAAACCGGCTTAAATATATGAACTTACTTGTTTTTATTAACGATGCTTATGGCTTCTTCTAAACTATCAGCCTGATCAGAAACAATCATGAAAGAACGAGTTTAGCTACAAGGTATAATGGCCAGTTTCAACAAAAATTGCCACAGAAATAGCAACTTACCTGCATACAAAGTAGTACTGGCCCAAAAATTTCCCCCTGTTAAAGCAAAGTAGAAAGGTTACGCTCATACAAGCTTCTATGTTGCTCTAGAGGCGAAGAATAAAATACTTTCTGAAGTAGAGAGATACAAAAGTACTGATTAACTATACCTTATAACACTCCATATCAGCTGTGACATCAGAGAGGATAGTAGGACCTATAAAATTTCCATTTTCATATCCTGGAACCTGTTCGCATGTAGACAGACAGTATAATTAACTAACAGCATATAGAAGTTGCAAAACATAGCCCAGGGGCTATAACAGCAAAAGAAGTT
The DNA here is from genome assembly GCA_947645195.1 of Patellifolia procumbens. Lineage (NCBI taxonomy): Eukaryota > Viridiplantae > Streptophyta > Magnoliopsida > Caryophyllales > Amaranthaceae > Patellifolia > Patellifolia procumbens. Next base: position 660,993 of record CANSGD010000969.1, read on the forward strand.
CATCCTATCATAGACATATCATCACAATGGTCCACATATTAGCAAATGGCCTGCGTCAAATTTTTTTTTTAGGGAAAACATAGGCAGCATATAGAGTATCAAAATTATGAAGACTTTTGATGAATTATGATGCCCATTTTCCATGCACAGAAGACAGAACCCCATTGCTCCCCTCTTAATTTCTTGTTTTGGTTTCTCTGCTAAGCATCTTTTATGAGTCTTACGTTAGTTTAACTACTGGTTATCTCTCATTTAACCACCCTGAAATCTCCTCAAGATATCAACCACTTCTCCAACAAACATTATGTAACAAAGATGTCCCTTCCCTCCAAAAAATTCCATAATGCCTAACAAAGGGCATTTCATCATGTTAATAACAGAAATTGGAATAGGGTGGTAGAATTCATTTAAACAAGAGAATGTAATTTAGGGGTGGTTGTAAGAAACACTGCAAATATAAGGTAGTTCCGTAGTTAAAGGAAGAAAAAGAAGGCATAAACAAAGGGCACTTTTAGGGGAAAGGACCCCTTTCTTCTGCAGTGTATGGGGCACAAGATGAGAAGAGGGTGGGTAATAAGTGGAAACTTTGAATCCTGAGCTGAACTACATAATTGTGAACCTTCATAGTGAATATATATTTATATATTGATAGCAGACAATTAAACTAAACAAGCTGAAGACATACCAGAATGTTTCTTCCATCGAGTACTAGTCTCCCTCCAGATTCAACCCCACTTTGAATCAAGTTACATATTCGTTCCTTTGCCTGTCAATAATAAGATAACCTCAAAGTACGTATAATCTTAAAACATGCAACTACAATGCAGATGTAACAAATGATATATTGTGGGAGACTGGGATTGCAAGCTGCTGCAAAGCCGTAATGAACAACATTTTAGCATAGTATAATAGAAGGCCCTTGAAACATGAGTCTCTTGAATAATCAAGAACTAACACATCAACCACTATACCAGATAACCTACATTCGGGGTTTAAGTTTACAGCATAATGCAGCTACAGAAATAGTAGGAAGTAGGAACATTACCTGCTTGCTTATGACTGGACCGAGGTCAGCATCAGGTACTGTTCCAGCATTCACTTTCAATGCTTTAGCAAGCTCAACCAACTTGTTTTCCCTTACAAAATCAAAAAAGATTTGATTATACGACTGTTATTCATAAATGAAAAGCATCTGCCAAGCTGATTCATGGCATTTTTGTAGCAATATAAAAACAAATTACTTTTGTTTTTTCATCTTATTTCTATCACAAGCAAGCAGCAGTTTTTAACACATCAACAGGAGCAAGTCAAGCTGTCAGTATTCAGTAACACCAGCATGCAGTAAACAGATCTAGTAGAATTCTCAGTCTTCCCGTCCTCATGTATTATTATGTCAATGACGGGGCCTTGACCCCTAAGAACTACATAAAGTATTCCCATTAGATCCAGAAAGACCTACAGCCACATGTAAAGAAACAACGCGAGGGGAGCAAGGACATACAGCCTGCATATACCAAACGGGACAAGATATATACATATATATATACTCATAGACTCAATAACTTAGTACAGCAGTAAAAACTAATGCACTTGCTCTTTAACCTAAAAACATATGTAGCCTCATTACTAAATATATAATACTAATCAAGATAACTTGACTGCAAAGAAAAAGCACATCGAACAGGTAAAATACCACGTCTTTAAGTCTCCAACAAAGACCACAGTGCTTAGTGCCATGCACCTCTGACCCGCAGCACCAAATCCAGCAGCGACAAGTGCATTAGCAGCAGCATCAATATTTGCATCAGGCATGACAATGGCATGGTTCTTGGCACCCATGTTAGACTGGTCAGAAGTGAAGCAGAAAATTGTCAGCTAATGATATAACAAAAGGACAAATGATTGCATCATCATATGAACCAAATGACTCGTAAGTACCTGAACACGCTTTCCTTTAGCTGATGCTCTTCCATAAATGTGCATGCCAGCCTAAGGATGAGCAGGATACCAAAAAATTAAAGATCCATAAAAAAAAAAGACCAGTTTGACTTGCAATTAAAAAATAGCCAGTAGACGAGGAAATCAGAGAGAGATTCTCTGCTGCATTTGTTAATTCGAGAAATAACATTTACAGATTGAAATATGATATGGCACTCATAGTTATCTACTAATGAAATTTGGATCACCAAAGATAGCCACTGTAGTTCTAGAGCTGTGCGAAATCCTTATGCTTCTTAACTCTTATTAGTTATGACCAAGACTAAGGCAACGCAAAGTAGTTTGTTCAGCAAATATGATAATATAGAAGTCCAAGGGAGAATGTTTCTATCGAAGAAGAAGTCCAAAGGAGATTATTCGAAAGAGAGATTCTAGAGCAATATTTCTGAAGTTACATTCCCATGAACACATTCTAACAGCATGTCCCTTATATTAGCTCTTCAGCAGCGAGAATTCAAGGACTTGTAACCCCCCCTTGCCCACAACCAACCCTATGTCATGTGCTGGTAACACAAAGCAACACCTAGGGACTTATTTTCTTGAATCTTGGTTACAGTTTTGTTTCTTTTTAGCCTTTGTCAAAGGTTTCTAGTCGCATGTCAAGAATAACCAACAAGGCCAATTTTGAGGTAACAACTTGCAACTTTACTAATTTACTATTATTAAAACATATGACTGATACCAAGATAACTAAGCTAATGACAACAAAAACAAACAATTATGACTGGTACGTCTTAACATAGATCAATCCATAATGCAACATCCAAAATAAACTTACATTATTAGAACCAACAAATGATACAGCGCGGATATCGTCATCATCACATATAGCATTGACAATGTCCTGTTTCAGTTGCATGAAACATGAAACATCATCACATACAGCATTGACAAATGATACACAGAAATAAGCAAAGGAAAATTTTTCCCTATCCCTCTCTAGGTACACAGTGTAAGAGAGATGCAGAGGAGGATATGTCAACGAACCACATGAAAACAACCATCCTGCAAGTTTTCTACACTTGTATAGTTGTATGTCATGGGGAGAGACAGCAGACAGATTGAGGCAGAGGTGAAGACCAAAAAAGACATACATTAGTTCCATGAACGATGTTTAAGACACCATCAGGTAGACCTGCTTCCAAAGCCAACTCAGCAAGCATAACAGAAGCCCCTGTCCAGAAATATAGCACCAGAAATTAGGCCTTAAGGATTGGTTGAAATGCATAATCCCGCTATTAGGAATCCTCAAATATTTGAAGCATAAAAGTTAATACAAAAGGTAATTAATTGAGCCAGATACATAGATGGATTACTAAACAGAAGCAAGCAAGAATACTCAGCTGACATATTGAAAGAAAAATACACTTTTTGGGGAAAACATGAAGTTGACAGGAAGAAACAACTTCTTGAATTTCATGAAGGAAACTAAATAAAACTTTTAATGTAGCATCACGATGTAATAGGATGCCTAAAATAAGATTGAGAAGAATGATAACTCGATGACATCATTGACTACGCTTGTAGCACATCAGGCAAACAATTACAAAGAAATTAATTGAGAACTCTATCTGAATCTCAAAGGAGCAGAAATATCACCAGGATCTTTCTCAGATGGCTTTAAAATAAAGGTATTGCCTGAAGCGACTGCAACCGGAAACATCTGAATAAAAATGTATCACATTGTCAGAATTTTGAAGAGCATTAACAACCCCTTACCCCCCCCCAAAATAAATAAAAATTGCACTTAAGGGGTAGAGTATGCATCTTCAGAAAAATGCAGACAAGCTATTTTTGGCGAACAAGGAATTTCAAAAGACAGAACTAAAATAAGATAAGCAACATTGAGAAGTGGTAAATCAACCACCTCTTTGGTATTTGACAATTAAATGAGAGTACTTCGAAGCGAAACAAAACCATCAACAAATAGTACATGTAATAATGCTGAATACTAGATGTTCTATCCTTAGTTCCTTACCCACAACGGAATCATTGCGGGGAAGTTAAAGGGACAGATGCCAGCACAAACACCAAGAGGCTCTCTAATGCTGTAAGTATCAATACCATTTGATACATTGGAGACAAATTCTCCCATTTGAAGAGTCCCCATGCCACACACGTGTTCCACCACCTCTGAAGAAAGTTGTAAAGTATCAAACATTAGGATATCAATACCAGCTTATACCAATCCCATAAACCAGTGCTTATCAGGTCACTTACCTAACCCACGAAAAACATCACCCTGTGCATCTTTGAGTGTCTTTCCTTGTTCAGTGGTTATGTTCAAGGCGAGCTTATCCTGAAATATTGGATATTACAACATTTAGAAGGGGAATAAATCCATGAAAAAAAAAAATGGATGTAAAACGCTTGACTTTACCATGTCTCTCCGAATAAGTTCTTGAAGCTTAAACATAATGCGCTGACGAGTTGTAACAGGTGTGTTTCTCCATGATGGAAAAGCATGTTTTGCTGCAGATACTGCAGCTTTAAACTCCTCTTTTGTTGTTAAAGGAACTTGAGAAACTACTTCTTGAGTCGCCTGACCAAAAAGGGGAGCCACGAAGAAAAATGAGAAATAGCAGCTACCTTATTAGCTGTAAGTATGGCAACCGTCAGTTTCAAACCAAAAAAGCTAAAGAGTTTACCGGATTTAGAACATCAATTGATTCAGCTGCTTGCGATTCAATAAACTTGCCTCCTATCAGTAGAGGAGCTCTCTGACACAATATTAAGATACAACTGATTCAGCAGCTTAAAAATTTGAGATATAAGAGAATCATAACTCAGCAGAAAATAACCAGTACTTCCAGCCTCCTTTGATACAGTATTGTGTAATCATTTCAATACTATTACAGAAACTGCCATCTCTACTCTCCATTGATTACACAACTTCTCCTTACTTTTCCTGTGCGGCTTATGCCAAACAAGCAGTTAACTGTGAACAAATTTTCTTTCCCAACTGCCATCTTCAGTCTCCATTGATTACACAACTTCTCCTTACTTTTCCTGTGTGCCTTATGCCAAACAAGGAGTATAACCGTGAAGAAATTTTCCGTCCCAGTTGTAAAATAAATCTACATGGCCTTACAAGCCTGCATACAAGGATACTCCTGCCATAGTGCGATATATAAGCCTAAAATTGATTTCATCACACGATCAATTGGCAACTTGACAAGGTGGAATAGCCAACTTGGTTTCGATTTTCACCTGAAACCAAGCTTTATCATTGAAGTAGAGTGGTCCCTTCTCTTCCAAGGAAAACAAATTCCATGTCAAATCTATAGGGAAAAAGATCAAATCCAGTGTTACCTAGTTTGTTGCACGAGCGGTTCGGGAACACAATTCACTAATTCAGCTAAGGTAGTGCAAAAGCAATCCACTTGCATGTACCAATTCGCCTTTTTTGAATCGCAATTCACAGAGGGATCGGCAAATTAGATAACACTAGCCCCTTCCATCAGATCTCTCCTAAGATAAATAGGACTTTAGTGAGTCTTATTCCTAAAGGTTCTAGCCCAAATGTTAATAAGAGTAAGATTTCACTTCCAACTGTCAATAAGAGGATATCAACAACATTTTTGCATTTGAAATCTTCAATTCAATAAAAATCAAAGAATACAAAAGGTAGCGGTGTGCCCCAAAAGTTAGATGGAAAAAATCATATGACCTAGTTTAAGTGGGAAAATATTAGCAAATGTCTCATAAGGTTCAACTTGAGCAAGAGTATGTGAGCCTAATCATGACTTACGAGCTATAAAGTATTGCAAACTTGCCCTCTAAAAAACCTCACCGATTTTTTTTTTCTGTTGTTGGCAAATTAGGCGAGGAGGATCCCTTGTCCCTATCAGTCATCAATGTTGCCGAATTCGCGGTACGCTTACAGCAACACAATTCACTAAGTGTACCATTCTACCATGAATCATAGACCAATTCACACATTCAAACTGTTTTTAGTATATATGGGGCCACGAAGGCAAGAGGAGAATCGATCCTAAGACCTCTTGAAATCGAGAGATATATTCTAACCAACCGAGCTATCCCTCACTTTCACGCGTTTCAACTTGTGGTTTTACAGGATATATGATATTGGAAATACTTGTCCCCCTCTTAGTAATCCTTCGTATGGTAGCTGCCTTTCCCATCTTCTTATTGATAACAATCCCATTCAATCCGATAGAGCACCTAACTATCTTCCTAACCTATTGAAACATTCCCAAACTCTAATTGGTATCTATAAAACACAAACCTCGAAATATCGTCCCCAATAACACCAATTATTAACTCTTTATATCTTCGGCTTCAATTAACCAAAAAGGTTTCCATACTATCAAGACATCAAAATCCAATACCGATTTCTTGATCCACTGTTTTTGCTCACTATCTAAGCCTCATATAACTAATTTTTTTCCAGCAATTTGAGACGCCAAGACGCCTACTTACTCCCCAAAAGAAATAATACTACCTCCGTATCAAATTACTCGCTACACCTTTTTTTTTTCACGCTTATCAAGGAGGCGATTTAAGGGTGTAAACGAGTATATTTTTCGATGAAATTTTAATACAAGCAAGAATGAGATTCTATATTACTTGTGTTAAAATTTCATTGATTAATTTGCTCGTTTACACCCTTAAATCGCCTCCTTGAAAAGCGTGAAAAAAAAAAGTGTAGCGAGTAATTTGATACGGAGGTAGTAAGGTAATTATAACTGTGATTATAATTCCATTTCGACAAATTCTCCATCAATGAAACAATAACAGCTGAATTCGCTCCAAAATTTCAATTAAAACAACAAACACATACTACCAAAAAGCATAGAAGCCGAGTTTCCGAGACGCGAACCTACTCCTCCAAAAGAGATAATAAGGTATTTATGCAGTAATCATAACTGCGATTCTAATTCCATTTCCACAAATTCTCCATCAATGAAACAGTAACAGCTTAATTCAACAACAATCACATAAAAAAAGAAAGCATAGAAATTACCGAAAACTTGCGATTCTGACTAGGTTGCTGAGTTGCAGTTGAATATTTGAGAGCTAACAGTTGAGGTCGCAACAATTTCATGTTTCTCGCTACAATTTCCGAAAACAAAAATCAACAAAATTAACATCAAATTGATTAGCATAACTAACTGAAACTGTTGAATTCAATTAATTCAAACAAAATCAACTAAAATTATAGGAAAAATGATGAGAAATTACCTCGTTGAAGCGAGAATTGAAGCATCTTGACTGTGAGAAGAGAGAGAGAGAGAGAGAGAGAGGAGAGAGATTGAAGAAGACTACAGCTGACTGTAAAAATGCGACTGAAATCGGAAGAAGTTTGAAGATGATCATGCGATTAAGAAGCGTCGAATGGCGATCTGATGGTTCAGATTCAAACCTTTGAGATTGCGAGATCAGCCTACTATTTGTATAAACTCCTTTTTTGGGGGGTTCTATATACTAGCTAGAAGTATATCTGTATATGGTTATATATACTTTTCTATTGATAAGGATGATGACATGCATCCACCTAGGATTAAAATTGAGTAAATAATAAATATCGTCGGTGTGTATTGAAAACAACTAAATTGAACCAAATTAAACTGACCTGAAGATGAAAGTGAAAGGAACAGTAGATGTGAGTGAAAAGTATAGAATTAAAGTGAAAATAAGCTGGAGAGAACATGCTTTAAGAATCTGTTCAACTAGTTGTTGGGATGTCGATTAGCGGTTAGAGTAGTTGGTAGCTTTTTGCTAGTAGTTGTTGGTGATCAACTGTGAAATTAATTGTTTAAAAGTAACATTGATAAGTTGTTAGAATTATAGAAAACAATAGGTAAGAGTATATTGTTTAAAATTTTAACATTGGTAAGAGTAATACTTGAACACGACAATTTTTTAACATTAGTAAAAGTGGCGGTTTCGGTATGAAACATATTGTTGAATTAAGTGTTAAATTTAACAAGTGTAATGCATTACTTCCTCCGTTTCATTTCATTTGCTACATATGGAATTTGAGCATTATTCACATTGCAACATTGAATGTCCTTATGTTTATATACGTAGCGACAAGCCGACAAACATACTTATGTGAGATCTTATTTGGTTCGTATCAACGAACGGAATGGTCAGCGCGAAGGTTTAAGACTTAGCTAAGCACTAATAGCAAAGCTTCCGAATATATGATTTTTGTAATGTTTGCATATACCAAACTTGAGATATTAGTTTTAAAATTATAACCTGAAAATTGTTAAAAGGTGAATGTAGCAAATAAATTGAGACGGAGAATATTCTTTATAAAAGATAAATTATTATAAAGAGTACGAGACTCTTTGACGCCAGCGAAATTTTGTTCATTTTCGAAGCTTGCACTGTATGTCTGTATATACATAGCATTCAAACACCCTCCTCTACTCTCAAGTCAGAGAGTGGATCCTCTTGACTTGAAACAAATTGCTCTTTAGTTGGAGAAACTAGTAGTTGTACACTTGCTTCATCACTCATTGGAAATTCACTCCACTGTTGCCTTACTGTTTTGATTTTAGTATAAAAATCAGCTCCAGTTTGTCCTGAAAATATACATGAGCGAAAATGAGACGAAATACATTTACATACTGATCATACAGCGGATATCTAAACTATAACGCACATAAGCACGTAAAAAGTGGATATGAGTATATGACAATGGTACGACTTCAAACTGCAGAGATTATGAAATATGCTCAAAACATATGAAAAATTTATGTACAGATTAATAGTTCCTTCCCCAAAGGCAGAAAAGGAATGGCTCTATAGAGAACTCGGAGAAAACATTATACCTGCTAAAGGAGCCTCTGGGTCACAGGATGAGATGAAGGGCATAGGAACTGAAACGGGAACATTGATGCCAACCTGCGTAAAAACACACAGTCTCTCTAAGAGATCAACTTTTAACACTTATATGGGGGTGTATCAATAGGTGACACACTGACACTCTCCCTCCATCCCCAAAATATAGGTTATATTTGATCAGAGGTAAATTTTAAGGTCTTGAGTTAGAAATTCATAATTTTTTTTTTTGAAGTTAGAAATTCATAATTATCCCCAAAATATAGTTTTGCATCATCATAGCAATGCTGTCTTTCTTTAATTCCTTAGTTAAAGGTACCATTAAGGTAATATGGGAATCAGGGAATGTACCTCATATAACTTACAAAATTGAAAAGTGGCTGATTACTTTAATTCATGCAAAAATGAGACGGGCCTATTAATAAAGAGTGGAGGAAATAATTTTGTACAGAGATCGCGGCAGTACCTGTCCAACTTCAATTAGTGTCTGGAACTTCCTAGCAGAAACACCAGATGTGGTATATATAGATGCTCCATTACAGTGTCTGGTTATGGATAGTAAAATGAGGCAAACTTCAAAGCATTTAAAAACTTAACTAGCCAAGGTATAGCGGCTTACCTGCATTCATTGATAATGCTTACAGCCTCTTCTAAACTCTTAGCCTGTTTATAAAGAAAACATAGTAGATATTGAGTGCAAGTCTCATGAAAGAAGTAGTTTGATAGGATCGAAATGCAACAGAATGATAGGGCTACACCTGCATGCACAGAAGAACTGGCCCATACATCTTCTCCTGCACGATGTCAAGAGCAATATGAGATGCATCGACCGTCAATTATACGAACCTCAGTTGTGCATAGTTACAATACTAAAGTGCCAAAAAGATTACCCTGTAGCATTCCATGTCGACTGTAACATCACATACAATAGTTGGCCCAATAAAATTGCCCTGTTGATGTCCAGACACCTACAAAAAACCTTAGTCAAGATATGAGGCTAGCAAAAAAAGGAGAACTAACTGCTAAGATAAATTAACTTAACAATTGAGATGACCCATCAAAAGGGAAAAGGATAAGTTCATCAATTTGAAAGTATGTAGGCATCAAACATAATGTAACCAGACAAAACTTGGCAGTTTCCCCATCATTCAAGAAATTCAGGTCAAAGTGAGTTTGGCTAGGTAGAAAAAATCAAACAATTTACTTTAGTTTCTAAATCAATAAAACTACCACTTCATACCACAATGTTTCTGCCATCAAGAATCGGTCGAGCACCCCTTTCAATAGCACTTTCTACCAATTTGCATATCTTGTCCTTTTCCTGAAATATGGTAATTAGTGTTAAAATATGATTAAGCATGTACCGAAAACGAGGAAAATGCTTATCGAAAGCGAGGACTTTTTTCCTTATTATGAAACAATCATGCATGCCAAGCTTTTACAGTATCCAATAGTTGCACTGAAAAGCCTGCTTTCTAATAGTAGGTAATTTTGACTCATGAGGCAGTTCCTACATATAGAAGCTGGCCACAAAAAATAGAAATTAAAGCTTTCCTACAACTAAGAAGTGGATAATAAGGACGTGGTTGACCTTGTGTCCTTCAGTGAACTAGGAGTCTTCCCACCCAAAGACATGAATCATCAAAAACTGCTCAGACAAGCACTACACATTCCTTACCTGTTTACTCATCACCGGCCCGATATCTGCATCTGGTTCCGTTCCAGCATTCACATTAAGCACCTTCGCCATTTCTACTAATTGGATTTCCCTGGATATTAAAAGAGAAAGTTCAAATTGAGGTGTAACTCAAATGAGAAAAGATCTAAGAAGAACACCTAGACCAATGCTCTCCTCATTGATCACAATTTCCAATGTTTAATTAGAAACTATAAAGGGCCAATTGACCAATATGGTAAAAAAAATGGACCCTTCGCGACACTTTGGTAAACAAAATATCTCATGCGACATTTTGGTAAAAAAAAAAAAACTTCGGCGACAAAAAGGCCAAAAAATTCAGAATTTTCTGTGATTAAGTTGCGTGTCTTGCACTCTCTTTTTTCTTTCTAATATTATACACGTTTTTTTACTTTAAACGCAGTTTTTATACCAAATTAGCTTAATTTCATTATTTATCACCACTAAAAAAAATCAAAACCTCACACTTTTAATGTTGAACAGTATTTAACACTATCCAGTAATCTCTATAACTGAAGCATCAAACCACAACAACGAAAACCATAACAGGCCATTGAATTCTCGAGTACTCGTCTTCTGTTAACTTCACTTGAATTGTTGCAAAACTTTTTCCTTGATTCACTGGTGTTGTTGACGAGATCAGGATTATACATCTGATTTTAATCAGATTTTTGGGCTTTTAAATTCTCAGCATTCGTCTTCTGTTTTTGGGCGAAGTAGCTTCGAAGTTTCGCCAGTTTTGAGCTGCAATTTGGGGAGCACCTTGGATTAATTTTCGGCTTTTCTTGGCTTAATTTGCTGCCTCAATTGTCCTCTGATCATACACGAGCATTACTGCAGTGAATTGATAGCAATTAGTCGAATTATGGCCTGCTAATATTTGAGAATTTCGTGCTTTGGTCTTCGCGACTTGGCTCCGAATTATCAATTGTTTGGGGGCTGTAATTGGTTCCCAGAATTCGAGTTGATTGCTGTAATATATCACTCTGATCTTATCGAACTCTTGCAAAAATTTCGGACTGTTCTTGGTCGAATTTAAAAAAATTGGCCTTTTTGTCGCTGAAGGTCTTTTTTTTTTACCAAAGTGTCGCCTGAGATTTTTTTTTTACCAAAGTGTCGCGAAGGGTCCATTTTTTTTACCATATTGGTCAATTGGCCAACTATAAAGCTGGATACTAAAACAAATCGAAGCTCTTCACGTAAACAATTGCACAAACATCCAGAAGCGAGAAGAAAAAAAAAGGGTAAATCAAGTCCCTCTCATCAGCTGAAGCTTCATGTGAACATCAGTAATGAATGTTCAAGAAGTCAGCTGTCAACTGACACGCTTAAGCATTAAGCATATAACATGAATCATAGCAATAAGCACATAAAGCATGGAACAGGAAAAGCAAAGGCGGGAATTCAAGCAAAAAATTATGTATAACATTGAACTATACCATGGCTCTGAATCTCCAACGAATATAACTGTACTAAGTGCAAAACACCTTTCTCCTTCAGATCTAAAAGCCACAGGAACAAGGGCGTTTATGGTAGCATCTGTATTTGCATCAGGCATGACAATCATATGACATCTCCCTTCTGTATAGGACTAAGAATGATGAGTGATCAGTCCTCAGTTCTTTTAATCCCTAAAATTACAAGCTTTACATAGCTCGTTAATTCACCACTAACCTGTACACGCTTCCCTTTAGCTGATGCTCTTGAGTATACATCCAAGCCATACTTGAAAAACGTAATAGGTTAAAGAAAAATGTAAGAATTGTTAGCTCAATATGAAAGCAGAAAACCACATGTGGGTAAATACTCCAAAAGTTGGAAAACTATAACACTGACATGCTATTTTAATTTTAACTTCCTTCTCACTTCTATTTTCTTTGCCTCTTCTTTTCTCCTTCCACAAAGCACATAAATTTTAGTTTCCCAATAGGGGGCTAGGCAAAACTTCCTTTTCTTCCCTAGAAATCCGTTCTATTTAAAGAATGGGGGATCACCCAGTCCCTTCTCAATGACAAACATCTGCCCTTGCAGCTATCTAACAGCCACTTATGAAATCGACCAATTAACTTTGAGATCCAATTCAGTAAGAAATGAAAATCACTAAATGGTACGGAAGTTATTGCACTATGTGATTATTCAAGATTAAAAATCTCTACTAGCAAGCATTTTACGACAGTGCTTTCTACCATAGAAGTTATTACCAGAACTAACAAATTACTCCCTCCGTCCCATATTAATCACAACAATAGCTTGTGCACAAAGTTTTAGGAAGTTGATAGAGTAGGCCAGCAGGGTATAGGTTATAATAATTTATTGTAAAAGGTGATGTGATAAAGTGTGATGTGGTACTTTTAAGAAGTTAATAGAGTAGGGGAGTAATATGTTTTTCACATAAATCAATGAATGAGTGGGGTTTATTAGTTGAGTGATATATAATAAAATATTGGTCGGTCCATGCCTAAAATAGAAGTGTTGCAATTAATATAGGACAACCATTTATGGAAAGTGTTGCAACTAATATGGGGCGGAGGGAGTATATGGAAAAGAAAGAGAGTAGAATATGAGCTTAGAAGTTAGCCTCCACTCTAATTTCTAGTATGTGGATAACACATCAACTACGAAAATATATGCAACAATTCCGAGAAGGATTAACTTACTGCTTTAGAAGCAGCAACCGTTACAGCTCTGACATCATCATCATCACATATAGCACTGACAATGTCCTGGCACATGTTGCAGTGGGAATTTAAAAGACAAGGACATGCATGTCATAATGTGCAATTAACAATAAATGTGGAAAGCCATGAACTAAAATCTAAAGTGTTACCCCTCAAAATAAAAAATCTAAAGTGATAAACATAAAATCACAAACATTCCCCAAGTGGGTGTTCTAATGATGCCCAAATAAATTGTTTTGCATTCTAGTAATTAGTTGCTCTGCAATATGGATGGAATTTAAAACGGCTGAAATAATAATAATAAAAGATACAAATTATAGGGCTCCAGAGCTTACATCAGTGCCATGGACTATATTCAGGACACCGTTTGGCAAACCAGCTTCCAAAGCCAGCTCAGCAAGGATCATAGACACGCCTGAATGGCCATCAGCACCAAATTCAGGCACAGATCAGATTTAGAATAACGCATAGTAATACATGTAAGAAAGAAAAAAACTCTCAACTACTCTATAATATTTAACCAAAGAAAGATGTAGATATTGTGGTTGAACAGAACACGAACGAAAGTACTCAGGGCAAACACTAATGAAAGACGTAGAAAGGGAACATCAGTTACCTGGATCCTTCATTGAAGACTTCAAAATGAAAGTGTTACCATACAGAACTGCCACGGGAAACATCTACAAATAATTAAACACGATAAAATGTACTCAGGGCGCTTGCACCTTCCAGACAATATTAAAAACCATAATTTGGAAAAAAAGTTTTTCTACAGGTGAAAACATTTTAAAGCCTAATAAAGAACAAGGTCAATGACAATAAAACAAATACAAACATATATGTGATACTTCGGCATAAGCACGTGAAAGGTTATTCATGTCACTTAAAGCCAAATTGAGTCAGCCAAAGTCGTATTTAGGATACTAAAATTTTCTGCAAGTAAATAATGTCACGATAAAACATCAACAATTAACAGGACGCTCAGCATCCGGACTTAAACCATGATACAAAGGGAGGAATTTATATTTTAAGAACCAAATAAGAATGATGAAAAAATTAATCCATACCCATAAAGCAATAATGGCAGGAAAGTTGGCAAGGCAAATTCCAGCACAAACACCTAGAGGCTCTCTAATGGTATAAATATCAAGTCCATTGGATAGATTTGAAACAAACCGGCCCGTCTGCGGGGTTGCCATTCCACAAGCATACTCCAAAGCCTCTACAACAGAGAACAAAATTCTGAGAACATGATCATGGAATATCTGAGGAGCTAACGAGTTATTTAAGAAGGAAAAAAACTTGAAAGGACACTTACCAAGGCCATAATACACATCACTATAGGCATCCTTTAGTATCTTGCCCCCTTCAGATGTAATAGTGGCCACAATTTTATCCTGGGAAAACATATATAGAAACAAAATCATATCATTAACCATGCATATTGGCAAAAAAATAAAGTTGGCTGAACAATATTACCATGTCCCTTTGTATGAGTTCTCGAAGCTTCAACATTATACGTTTTCGTAAGGTGACTGGTATATTTCTCCATGAAGGAAATGCCCATTTCGCTGCATATACTGCAGCTTTAAGTTCTCCGATGGTTGTTAAAGAAAGTACAGATACAACTTTCTGAGTAGCCTACATAGCAATTATATTACCAGAAAAAGATAATGTCATAACAAGAACAACAGATGAAAGTATGAAACAAAAGAGGCCAGCTTTGCAGCACTCACTGGGTTTAAAATATCGACTGTTGCAGTTGACTGTGACTCTACAAATTGGCCTCCAATGAAATTAGGTATCCTCTGGTAGAGCCAAAATATCGAGCTTTAGAAACTGGAAATATATCATGAAGGCAAAGATTAAAGAAACAGAGGATAACACGACATAATGTATATGATGCGGAATAAGTACTTCGCATAAAACGTCATGACAGTTGAAGAACATGCTTAGTTGCAGTAGTGTAAGCTTACAGTGAATCGCTGTCTCCAAGATGGTCCAGTAGCGATTACATCTCCAGACAACTGAAAACTACCATTGGACGCTTTCTGAGGTCTGAAAGACTTGTAGTTTTTGACTGTAAAACAAAAAGGTCCTTAGGCTTTTAAAAGGTATAGAATATTATTTAAATGCCAATTGCCATCAAGCATAAGCACTAGTAATTTCGCACATACACTCCATAACTGCATGAGTCATTAATGTTGATATGCATTATGCAGCTCAAGAGGAAAGATATCTACTATGAGGAGGAATAGCTGCGAGAATCATTCAGATTCTTGTTGCGGAAAAAATGAATAAATTAAAGATAAGAAAAGAACCGATTGAAAGAAGAGAAAACATATTGGAGAGAAAAAACAACCTAGTCAACTTTGACTTACAAATTGTCAGCTAAATCAAAAAGAAGCTGTGAATAATATAAAACAACATGATCATCAATACAGCCTCCAAATTCAAGAAGGTGATAAATACTCAAAGCACCTATCTGATATGGTCATTTCTAAACATCACTGCTTGACATTCATGCAAACCACATAGCACAACCGTATGAGAAATAAATTGGATAAGAGAAAATACAATGCGGTTATCCTTTCTTACGACAAACAACTGATTCAGCTATCCTAATGAAAACACCGGTAGTATGAAACATTCAACTTACCAGTAAGATTTCCTTGTCTTAGCTTAGCTTTGACATTGTAAATATGCTTTGGTGTAGACAAAAGTTCTGGATTGCTCTGTCTCAGTCTTTTCAAAATCTGACTTGGCTTAAGTCCAGCTTCTGTCATCTCTTTGATCCTTAAGACCTCATCCTCTGTGAACCGCCGAGCAGCCGGGTGTTCCGTAATGTCCTTCAAAGGTTCATGATTATGAGTTCCATCTTTTACAGTTAGATACCACACTCCGCCATCATTTTTGCCCAAGAGTTCAAAAGGACAGTTGATATGCCGAGAGCCAGTTTTTTTCCGCTTCCGATTACCTTCTACAGAATCTGTTTCTGAAATTTTACGACTAGTCCTATGAACACCGCCTCTATCACAACCAAGTACCACAACTTTGTCTTTTTTGGATTTTTTAATAATAACTACATATCCTTGTGAGATTGCAAAGTCCCCAGCATGCTCAATTAGCTGGTCACGAGTTGCAAATTCTCCAGGTGGTGGAGGCAGCATTTGTGGAGGTTTCGCAGGCACTGAACTTTGAGAATCCATCATGAAATATGTAAAACAAAGACCTACATTGAACCATTATTGCAAAATTTTCAATCAATACAGGGGAAGAGCATTTCTTCAAAGTTTGATCTACCTAAGTAAACCAACAGCTTTTACAGCAAAAATAAAGCAATATATTTCCGAAAATGCTTTACTTTTTCTTATAAACAAATGAAAAGAATTACAGCAAAGGCATCAAGGCTCCACTTGGTTAGGTGGAACACGTATTCCTGGAAAACTCGTTTTCGTTTGTTTAGTTAATCAGGGATTGACAATAGTTCTTCTGAGAACGTAAAACATTTTCCTCCATCTTACTAGCCTTCCTCTTACCTTACTTCCATCTATCCTCCCGTTTAACAAAGGAAAATTAGTTTTCCCTTGCAATTTAATTTGGTTTTCCATGGAAAGTCATTTTCGGTGGAGAATTTCTCCATCGAAAAACCGGAGCCTAAGTTAGCATCAAAAGAAACATCAATTGATTGAGGGGCGATGCTCCTTTTTTGAATGGCGATATCACCTTACTTTAATACTCACCTGGCTTTCCAAAGGGAAAGCAACCACATCGCTCAAACAGAAAAACACTATATGACTTCTTTCATATGATCTAAATTCTCAAAAAAAGAACTACTCCCATAACATGGTGAACTGAGTAACACTGACCAAATCCTTAAGAGTTGGACCAAAACACTCATTGGCTACACTAAGGGTATGTTTGGTTAAGTAAAAATTGCTCTTTGGAAACTGAATGGAACGGAACGGATTCATTCCTGTCCATATGTTTGTTTCACTAGTTTTGTTTTATTTCATTCCCTTACTTAATGTAAACGCAATCCCTATTCAAAATCCTACCCTAACCAATGGTAACAATTTGATTCCCCTCCTCTAACAAACCTCTCTCTTCACCCACACCCTTCTCCGCCCTGACTCCATGTCTCCCTAACACCGGATCTCCTCCAAACAACTTTTCATCTTACGGATCGAATCTCTTCGCCAATTAATCTCTGCTCAGCTTTTTTCTTTTTCTTTCTTTTTCTTGTCTTGAATCCTCTAATTATATGATTCCATCCATTACTTGCCAAACGAAATCTAAAAGTAACAGATTGTTACCATTCGACTGCTCTAATCCATTCCATTCCTTACTTTGAACCAAACAAGCCCTAACTCGCAAACTAATTGAGTAATTAACTAAAACTACAAAATCTAGTATCACATGATCCCAAATTCAAGTCCTTGACCGTCAAAATCACTTAATATTGCAATTCAGAGTTGTAATTCAACAAATAAACAACATAAGAACTGCAATTATATCATATAATTGACAATAAAAAATCAAATTCCGCAACAATTACAACATTTCATCATACTATATAAACATGATAACAGAATTTAAACAAAACGAACAACAAAGAAGCGATTGATTTCAATCAACAGCTACTAAATTATCGCAACAATTAAAAAAAAAAGTCAGAATAAATTGAAATTTAAAGCAAACATACGAGCAAGGTTTTACAGGCGAAAAAATTCGCCGTAATTGAACAGAATTGAGATGATTGCCAACCTATGTAAAATGTTGCAGATGAAGTGTAAAATGAGATTTTTCACACCATGAAAGCTCCAATGGTTGTTGTGATCACATCATACATGCACAAAAATTCCACAATTGTAAGAAAATTTTTCACAAAATTTTTACTATTTGCACAGTCAATTTTTTTAGAAGGGGTTACTACTCTTACTAGGTGTTTACGGATTATGACTACTCAGAAGTAGGGGTGTAACTGAGCCGAGCCGGCTCGTAGAGCCCTCGAGCTCGGCTCGGTCAAAGCTCGGCTCGAGCTCGGTCAACTTCGAGCTCGAGCCGAGCCCGAGCTATAGTTTAGTCATTCGAGCTCGAGCCCGAGCCCAGCAAAGCTCGGCTCGTTTGAGCTCGGCTCGGGCTCGTTTTGGAGTTATTTAGTGTATTATTTTGCTATTTATGTATTTTGAACCTTAACTAGTCTATTGTAGTAAGTTGTTTGTTATCTTATGAAAGACCTTGATTGCATTAAATTTGTGTACGGTGAAATTTTGCATATTTTACTTTATGTAAGGAAGAGTCGTAACCATTAGACGGGTAAAAAAAAACGAGCCGAGCCCGAGCCGAGCTCGAGCTCGAACATTTGGAAAAGAGCCGAGCTTGAGCCTCATGTAGGCGAGCTCGTCGAGCTTCGAGCCGAGCTCGAGCTCGATCAAAGTGAGTTCGAGCAGAGCCGAGCTTGGTCGAGCTCGAGCTCAGCTCGGCTCTTTTACACCCCTACTCAGAAGGGTTATTAACTGTTTAGATAAGGTTATTGACTTTTTGAACGGGTTACCGATTATTTTGAAGGAGGGGTTACTTATTCTTTTGGGTGCGTTTGGGAAGTGAAAGTAATGTCGGGGCGTTTGGTATGATGGGAGTCTGGGGATTAGGAGATAGAAATTGTAGAGTGAAAATTCATGAAAATAATCTCATGCTCATGTTTGGTTGAGGTTGGGAATAGGTTGGATTTGTTGGAATAAAAGAAAAAAATAAGAAAGTTACAAAAACACCCTTACTAAACCTTTCTTTCTTTCCTTTTCATTAATGGCAAATTGGTCATTTTAGCCCTATTCCTAATTCCCATCCATAATAACCCCCTAGGTATTATTTTGATGGGAATAAAGACATTTTAATCCCACTCCCAAACCCCCTCATAATCCCATTCCCGCCTAACAAACATAGGATTTCTTGCAAATAAGATTATAAATCCCAATCCCACCTCCAATTCCCATTAAACAAACACCCCCCATATGAAATACTAAATAGTCCCGCCATACAATTAGTTATGTGTATATTTGTACAAAATTATAAAAAGTAGATACTAGTTAGATGTATATTCAAGACGAATCCAAGCAAAATAAGTTCCCAAAAAGATTGAGAAATGTCAAGTATATAAGTGATATATATACTGTTTACATATTTACATATATAAGTGACATTTCTTGTGGTAAGTAACCGAGTAATACTATTGATATATTAATAATGCAGAAACATTATGTAATAATACTGCCTTCAAACCAGATATACTACATTTTATAAGATGTATCCTACCTAATACCCTAAAGTACTATCTTATTTGTAGTAGATGAAGTGGATATTACTCGTAACATAATAATCAACTTAATTTGGTGAATTTTTAAAATATCTTGTTTTGAATATATACTATTTTATAACGAAATATACTACATATATGCATTTTTATACTTCCTACTAATTGCACTCTTCCCTTCTCTTTTTGCTTACGTTTGCACTCTAACTATCTGACGGATAGCAACCTGGAAACGTTAAAAATAATTGGAGTAATCTAAATGGTTCTTTATCTAAGATGTAAAATCTATTATGTACCATTTTTCTGAAATAATTCCACAATTTCTATTTTTGAATTTTTTAATAATATACAATAATTTCAGCTCGTCTTGATACCGCCTACTTTTAAATTAAAATTAGACAACGACCCAATTCTAATATTTAGCCAAGAATGAATCTTGTTCTTGAATATAGTGACTAGTTTAATTTTTTGTGTCTAGTTCGATCCATTTTATAACCCCTTTAATTCTTTAAGTAATCATAAAATTTAATTCATACAGCTGTAACTAATTTATTCCATTCGATAAGTCGTTTAGGTTATTTGTTCTAAGTGATTTGTTGTAGTTCGAAATTAAAAGGAAGAAAAAGGACGGAGAAGAGAAATGATAATTAGGTTGGTGTGAAATATGTAAGAATAGTGTTGGGATAAAATGAGTTGCAATGCCCATGTTAATATAATGTGGGTTAGGATGGTCTAATCCTGATCCATTGTTGTTGATGCTTGCCCGTGGTTCTAGCCTCGTATACGGATCCGGATCACGATCTCGATATGGAAGGTATGTTGCTGGTATTCGTAAGTCAACTGGGTACTCTGCAACGTCTTCTTTCTTGCAGCTTTTTATCTTCACTAGAGTAGGGGCTCTTGTCGTGATTGACTCACTACTAAGGATATGCACGATTTTGACTTTGACAGAAGGAGCACCGTTCAGCACGAACTAAAGGCAGCCAAGTTTTTCCTTAGCCTATAATATACATAGCTCTTCAAACCTTTCCTCATGACCAACTGCCTTAATGCGCAACAGCAACAGTTATAGTTGCTATTCTCTTGCCAAAGAATCCTCGCCCCTAACGGCAATCTATCTCATCAGCGGGTAGAAAAGAACATCCTTGCTTACCAGAGCTTCCTAGCTAACTTAACTATAGGAAGAAAACCCTCGTTAGGACGGTTGGCAGAAGGTAGTTTCCTTGCTTAGTGCTTGCAAAGCATTAAGGACAGGCCTTTGACTTTCTTACTTCGAATACCGGATAGCATTGCAGATTATGAAACACAAAAAATATCATATGCATATGCTAAGATAAGCTTAATTTGTCCATTTCACTTACCGATGAAATACTTATTTACCTCATGGTTGGGATACTTTAAAATAAGGAGAATGATAAATACGTCCCTTAAGCCTGTATATAAGAGTCTAATAAAGGAAATTTATTTAAACTTGAAACATTAACGACATCATTCACGCATGATTGTGGCATAAATTCCCAAATTAATACTATTGTAGTGAATATATTTAATTCTTATATACAGTCCTAGAGCCCTAAGGATTGTATATATAACTTGACGGAGTTAAACTACATGGAGGGAATCATTAAAAATCAAAACGTTTTATGCCTCAACTGACTGCTGAGAAGTCTGCCGAATAAGATCGAAAGTATGATCCGGGACTCAGAGGCCTCACCATCAGCAGATAGCGAATCCGCGAAATCCTTTGATTCGGGATTTTACCCCCAAAAAATAGTATAAAATTAAATAATATATATGTTCAAATCATTAGTTTAAATATATTTTAAGGTACACACATACATTGCCTCCAAAAAAAAAGCTAGTATTCCATAAAGAATAAAATAGGAATAACCAAATAGGATATACCACTTGTTTTTGAGATAGGATAATCTGATAGAGTACAAAAGTTATTAAAAGAGGCGGTCTAATTTTATATTAAAATTATACTAACCTAAGCCGACCACTTTATTCAAACACCATTTTTTTTGAAAAAGTTTTTCATTATCTTTTTTCTATTAGGCTTAGGTTGTTGCCTAATTTTAAAGTACAATTATGCGGTCTCTCATAAAACCAACTCGATTACAAAATATGTCATGTATTAATATTAATTTTTCAATCACTTATTACTTTAATTTTCAACAAATTGCTTTGCTTTTTCTTTATT
The DNA here is from genome assembly GCA_947645195.1 of Patellifolia procumbens. Taxonomy (NCBI): domain Eukaryota; kingdom Viridiplantae; phylum Streptophyta; class Magnoliopsida; order Caryophyllales; family Amaranthaceae; genus Patellifolia; species Patellifolia procumbens. The sequence continues at coordinate 682,697 of CANSGD010000969.1, forward strand.
TATAAAAGCTCATCAAACAAAAAAGAAACTTGAAACATTAACGGCCCTTTCAACAAGAATTCTATTACCTACATAGATACGCGCCATTTTAGCTCTTTAAATACTCCCATATTCCTCTCATTACTCATTACTCATTACTCATTACTCATTAATCATATCATTCAACATTTCAACTAATAGTTAGCTATCAACCCACAAGAATCTGAATCTTTATTTCCTTCAAAGATGAATAACAACAACCAGAATACTCAAAGAAAGAGGAAAAGCCCATGCAGAAATACCAACGAACATGATGAAGAACACCCTACAATTACAAATCATCATCATCAACAACAACAATCTATTCATGAATCCAATATTAATGCACTTCTTGATGATGTTTTACCCTCAAACCCACAACCTGAATCACCCAAAAACATATCTGAACCACAACATTCTCAAGATCAGCGAGAAGCTAAACAAGTCCGTTCTGATAATAAACCAAAGAGAATCAAATACCCAATACCACACCAATCGACGCACCCTTCCCTTGGGCAACAGATCGCCGCGCCACGGTTCATACATTGGAGTACTTATTAAGGAATGGAAGAAAAACCATAAGTGGTCAAGTAGAATGCAAAACATGTTCAAGATATTACCGCATAGACTATGATCTTCAACAAAAGTTCCAAAATATTCGTACGATTATAGTCCAGCAACAACATGAATGGAACGACAGAGCGCCGGATTATTGGCTTGATTGTATACTTCCAAAGTGCAAAACTTGTACGCAAAAAATTTGTAAGCCTGTAATATCTAAGAAGAGATCAATTGATTGGTTGTTTTTGTTGCTTGGACAATTGTTAGGGCGTTGTTCTGTGCCACAACTAAGGTATTTCTGCAAGTATAGTAATATACCTCGTCGGAGTAAGATTAAGAAGGATCAGCTGCTATTGTATACTTATTTGGCCTTATGCAAGCAACTTGATCCTGATGGACCGTTTCGATATCCGACGACTGTCGCGGTGTAACGATGGCTGCTTCAATATTATTTGCTCCAACGAAGATTATTTGTGGTACTTATTCGAATAATGAAGTTTGTGTGTTCAAGATTGAGATATGATTTTCGGTTTGGTGATTCTTGTTCTTGCTGCTGCTTATTAGTCTTTTTCTTTCTTTAAACCCTTTAGTTATAATTCTTAGTGTTTAGGGATCTCTATGCATTTGTTTGAGTAATCTTTCTGTGGAAGCTAATGTAGAGGAATTCCTAATCTTTTTTTTTTGTGTTTTGGAGAGTAAACTGTAGGAAAGTGTTGGAAATGAAAACTGTATGAATCTCACCAAACTGTACGTACAATGTTATACATAATTTTTGCTGCATGTTTCGTGTTTTACGTGCTTATTAGCTATTACTACGGTCTACGGACGATGGTGCACAACAGAATCAGTATACTATATCATGGGTCTGAACCTCCAACGAATATAAATGTAATAATTGCAAAATACCTTTCTTCTTGAGATCTAAAAGCCACAGGAACAAGGGCGTTTATGGTAGCATTTGTAATACTGATGATGTCCACACAAATAAAAAGAGAAAAGCTTGCAACTCGATAGAAAAATCCCACCTAAAATCTCATATAATATCATTTACTATACGATCCCACCTAAAGTCCCCTATTCCCAATAGCAAACATTGGATTTCTCACCATGGGGATTTGAAATCCAAATCCCTCCCTTTAATCCCCACAAACAAATACCCCCAAGTTGGTAATAGGAAAATATAATGGTCAATGCCAGAAAAAGTGTTTGTCGATACTGGATTTTGGCCTGCATGTTTCTTTTAACAAATCATTGTTTGTTTCGGTTTCTTCTCACAAAAACACTCGTAAAAGGCAGTTTATTTCTAGCAAAATCATGCTTTTAGAAGGTGGTTTCTCACAATTTTTCTATTAATTAATATACATTGAAGACGAATCCAAAAAGATCTGACATGAATATATTATTCCCAAAATAATTGAGAATGCCAAGTATGTAACTGATATATGTACTATTTACATATATGTATTGTTTACATATGTTTCTGTCCAAGACAGCAACAGTGAATGTGGTGGTGGGTACTTGGTGGAATCGTGGCTCCCAAACGTCCTTCGTGGTGGTGGTTACCTGCAAAACAAGGAGAAACCTCGGGGGTGGTTCCGAGGATCGCCTCTCCGATGCCTAAGTCAGTCCAAATTGAGCACAAGATCTCTAGTAGAGAGAAAACGAGTATCAAGTGCAAGTATTTTGTGAGTGTTTGATTGAACGTACCTTACCCATGCATGGGCATGGGTATTTATATGAGATATGAACTTATAACTGACCTAGTAAAGTGAGTGGGCCTCTTTGAAAGTGGGCCAAGGTGGAACGAGGCCTTCATTAAACTCCAGCCTAAAGGCTATGTCCGGAGCGGTCTGCCTGAGGAGGTCTGCTCTGCTCCAGGCGCTCTGACGTGGAGTGGCAGGCTGCTGCCAGCTGGAGGTCTGCTAGGTAGACCCCATACAATTTGCCCCCCGGACCCAGTATTTGCAGATTGCAATATGCTGGGTGCATTTGTTTTTGTTCTGGCGTTCTGCTCTTCGCGGAATGATACGTGACTGTCTGTGAGCTGCTCTTCACAAACTCCAGAATGCTTCCATTTTTCCCGCCCATTTGGTTGGGGTGTTGAGTAAGGGTCATTAATTCATTTTGAATTGAATTGAATTGATGTGACTCTTTGGGTTCCCAAGGAATGTAATGATGATAAGTTGGTGCTGAGTGGACGAATTATGCCTATTTAAAGGCTGAATCGACCTTTTGTGAAACTTTTCAGTTTTCTTTCCTTCGAACTCTTTGCTTTCAAACTTTCTTGTTGTTCTTCAAGAATTTCTTTTCGCCCTAGCCATTTTCGAGTGATTTCTCTTGATTATCCTGGGATTTGTCTGCGTTTGGAGCTTAATTGATACTGTTGCGTTTGTGGCTTTCGTCTTCTCTTCCTTGGCGTCTTCTGTTCTCCATCTAGGTAAACTCCTTTTCCCAGATCTACTTTTGGTTTTTTCCTTCTTGGATGGTTTTGATGTGATCTTTTCTGTGTTTATGGATTTCTCCCCCTTTTTCCTTCTGTACGCACTTATTTGCCTGTGTTTTTGAGGTTAGGGTTTCTTTCCTTTGGTCTTCAGATGCGATTGTTTACTTCTTTGTTTCATAGATCTGTTTGGTGTTGTTTCGTTTCCGTTCTGCCGCTCTGAATGATAGGCTCTGTCCTGCTTCTTCAGCAGGACTCTGCTCTGGTTGGTAAGCTCTGCTCTGCTTCTTCAGCTGAGTTCTGCTCTACTGTTGACATTTAAGATTTTTAGGGTTTGCTTTGTTTACCCTGTTATCCTCTTTACTTGCTGGGTTGTAAGCCTGCGATGTGTCTTCATTGTTTTGTCTGCGTTATTTGCAAGAAAATATCCTATTTCTTGGCTATTTCTAATCTTTACATACCATACACATCCTTGCCCCCTAGTCTGGTAGCTCAGTCTGTAGGTCTGAGGTGCCAGACTATTTTTGCATGTATCCTTTTGTAAGAAAAGCAAGAAAATATCCTATTTCTTGGCTATTTTTGATCTTTACATACCATACACATCCTTGCCCCCCAGTCTGGTAGCTCAGTCTGTAGGTCTGAGGTGCCAGACTGTCTTGTGTTGTGACTGCAAGTCTGATGTGCTGTTGTCTGTTTCTTGTGTTGTATAGAATGTCTACTTCTCAATCTGCTGCTTCCCGTGGGAAGGATGTGGTATCTACCTCTTCGTCCGAGCCGGATGAGCCTTATCCGATGGACACTCAGTCCCCGTTTTTAAAGTTGGATCTGCCTCGGTGTAAGGACGAGGTGGTTCCGGAGGAATGGGAGATCTTTGACCCCTGGGACGGTCTTCGTAAGGAGGTGTTGGGTCCTGAAACCAACAGATTTCCTCCCAACTACAAGTTTAAGCCCACTCTGCCCGCAGTCAAATGGAAGTACAGCGACCATGAGATGCGGAGTCTTGCCCTTTACGACAGCAAGGGTAAGCCTTATTTGGCGAAGAAATCTGCAGAAGCGTTCAAACGGGCGCATGCTGCATACTACCTTGAGATTGCTGCGGAGATCAAGCCGCTTCGCGGGTCTTGGGTAGTGCTTCCCCGAGAGGGTCAGAGCCTGGCAGATGTACCAGAGGGGTACACTGCTGTTTATATGAAGCAGCTGGAGTTCGGGCTTAGATTCCCCATCCACTAGTTCTTGGAGTGGGTTCTCTGCCGGTATCACATGGCTCTCTGCCAAGTCAATCCCCAGTCTCTGAAGAAGATTCTGGGGTTTATTTGGGTTTGTGAAGCTCTGGGCTTCCCCCTCACCATGAAACTCTTTCAATGCCTGTTTTACTTTAAGAGGCAGGGGGGGAGTATAGCTTTTTCACCGGCTCGGTGCGGGCCAATCATCTGACGGTCTATCCCGTCGATCTCAGTCTGAAAGATTGGCGGAATAGTTTTGTCTTTGTTAGGGTACCGACGGAGGAAGGGCACCCTTATCAATTTAAGGCCCCTCTGCGCCCTGTGGAGCCTAACTTCCAGAGGCAGTTGGACCCGAATGTGCTGAACTGGGACGAGAGGGTAGCTTGCTACTACTTCAAGTCCAGATCCAAGGTTACTGCCGGGAAGCAGTTTCTTCCCAAGTACTGGTTACCGCATCACTATGTGATGTGTCAAAATGCCTTCCTGAGGATAGGCCATCTGTCCCCTGACTATACTACGGGTAAGCACTCTGCCAACTCTTAACTCTGCTTCTCATTTTCCATTCTGCTGTGATTCATTGTTTGTACTGTGCTGCAGCTCCGTGCAGACAGTTTGTTCGCCAAGTGATTAAGGGTGGGTTTTGAGCTGGCGGGCGTGTTCTGCCCCTTTCCATTATTTTCCTTCTGCATTCTGACTTGCTGTAGCTAACGAGTATTCTAATATTGCAGAGACTCTGGGGTCTGCCATTCCTTGGGAGCTGGGTTTGAGTCAGTCTTCAGTGTGTCGCAGGTATCGTCCGGTACCTGACCCAGGGACCTACACCGTCCCTGATTTCATCAGGGAGATTAACACTACCTCCTTGGACCATCCTTCCCTCCGGACCAAGCGCCCGGAACTTGTGGATAGGTTTACTGGGACGTCCCGGCCGCAAGGGGGCCCCTCTTCCACTGTCACAGAGATTCAATCTGATGACGAGGAGGAGGCGGCGGCTGTTCCTCTGCAGATCCATCGTTCCCGGCGTGCTGTGCATCTGCCGGGAGACGATGATGTTGGTGGATCTGCAGAGGGGGCCAGCACTCTGCAAGGGACTGTTCTGATTGTTGAGCCCCTGCAACAGCTTCCTCATGCGCAACCAGGTATTACTTATGATGAACCCCAAGGTATTCTTTCTGCTTGTGTGTACTCTGCTAATCGCTTCTCATTTTCTCTTGTTACTTTCAGAACCGCCTGTGGTGGAGGATGTGCCCATGGGAGGGCCTGACCAAGCGGCGACAGAGTTTGACAGGACGGAGAAAGAACCTACTCCAGTGGGTGGTTCTGCTCAGCCTGATGAAGCTGGTCAGGAGTCCCACCAAGCCATGACAGAGTTTGACAGGACGGGAGCGGAGGCTGCTAAGACTGTCACGACTCAGTCTGCAGAGGATCAGAGTGAGGGCCAGTCAGGTAGCTGTCTTCTTCAGACCCAAACTGCTCTTTGTTATCGGTTTCTTTTTACCTGCACCTTCTTGATTTCCCTGTTTTTTTTTATTTTTATTTTAATGTGATAGGTTCTGCTGGGCAGGCCGTCCCTACGCCCGTTCAGACTAACCAGGAGATGGTGGAGCCTCTCCAGCATGAGAGGGTGGAGCAGCAGAGCTTGGCTTCCGTCCCAGTGGTGGAGACTGTCGTGTCTCCCCCTGTCCAGAAGTCTACTCCTCCTGTCCAGAGGCCTACTCCTCCTGGTAGGAAGGCTGCTCCTCCTCCTCCCAGAGGCTTTAAGCAGGTCCTTGCCCCTACTCCTGAGGATCTGGCGCGTGTGGTTAGTGTTTCCTTTTCTTCTCTTCCCTCTTGTAGAGTCAATTCGTTCTGTGCCTTACTTTGCTGACGGCATTTTTTACCTTTTGTTTTCTTCAGCAGCAATTGAGGGCTAGGAAGGTGCAGTCTGCTGCGGCTCTTCAGACCTCTGCTCCCACTGCGGGCCAGCTTAAACCCCTTGCAGAGGGTGGTCAGCAGACTACGGCTGAGCCTGAGGTCTCTTCTCATTCCCAGAAGAGGCCAGCAGAGAGGCAGAGTGAGGAAGGAGCTCCTCCTCAGAAGAAGACTCGTCTCCCTGCTGACTCCCCTCGGATCGTTGTATTTGAGGACGACGTCGCCACCAAAGGTGTGTATCCCTTACCTGGTCTTAGCTCCGGCCTTTTCCCTTCTGTGGAACTGACTGGACTTTCTTTTGGCTCAGGTTCTCTGCAGAGGGAATCGGCGGACGACCAGCACGAGGCTCAGGGGCGGGAGCAGATGTCCGTGGCCTTCCCTGATCCTAGTGAGTGGTTGAAGCTTCTGGCAAGTCGCTTCTCACCGGACTATGCTGTTCAAGATGTCCCCCTGGTGAGTTGTCTGTCCTTTTTACAGTCATCTGTTTATGACATTAAGATTTCTTTCTGATCTGCTTTTTCCTTGATTACAGGCTGCGCGGGCCGGCGCCTTCATTGGGGAGTTCTTCCATGCTGTAGGGCTGGGTAGACATGAGGCAGATCTCCCTGAACAGCAGCAGCTTAAGGCTCAGGTAGCACAGCAGAGAGCAGAGTATGCCAAGCTGAAATCCCAGAACTCTCTGATTGTGTCCACCTACCGCGAAACTTAGGAGGAGAGGGATGCTCTGATTGTGGAGCGCGACACCTTACGGACCGTCAACCAACGCATGGAGGGTCAGGCGGCGCAAGCAGAGGCTATCGCAGCTGAGCATTCCCGGCTCTCTTCCCAGCTTAGTGAGGCGTTGTCTCGTGCTTCGACGGTGGAGACTAAGCTGAAGACCTCCGAGGCCCGGCTGCAGGCAGCGTTGAAGGAGCAGGAGCAGCTCAGGGGTCAGCTCTCAGCTATACGGGCTGAACATGAAGGCTGCTCTGCTAAATTGGCTCTGCAAGCCAAGGAGGCTGAGGCAGCTCTAAGACAAAAGGAGGAGGAGCTAGGGGCAGAGTTCTCCAAGTTGCTTTCTGAGAGGGAGGCTCAGCAGGCTAAGGAGGCTGAGGTAGCCCTAAAGCAGAAAGAGGCTCAGCTGCTGGCGGAGGAGGCTGCCCGGGCTGCGCAGATGGAGGAGGCGTTTGGGAACAAGTACTGGGAGGACTGCAAAGTTGCGGTCCGCAGGGTTCTCTGGCATTTGCAGCCCTCTTTCAACTGGGATGCCTTTGAGGACGCCTACGCCAGTAAGGTGCATATGCGACCTCCGGTGACTCAGGAGCTCAGAGATCTGGAGTTGCTCTACTCTCTGCCTTCAGAGGGAGAATCTTCAGAGCAGCAAGTTGATGGGAGCTCTGCAAAGGATGGCAGCTCCGTTCCTAAGCAATAGGAACTCGGGCGGCTATCTCATGCTTCGCCTCAGTCTTCTTGTGACTCCTGTCTGAGCTGCTGAGGTAGGTGAGCTGGGAGCCTGTGCTGAACTGATTGCAGTCCTCCGTTTTTGCCCTCCGATGATATCCTAATTGACTTATCTTGTAATATTTGTAACTAAATAGTCAAATATTTCCTTTTCATCTGTATTTGCTCCTTTCTTTTGATTAGGTAGCCGCCGTTGTTGTAGTACTATGTAGCACTCTGATTTGGCTTATAGCCAGATCTTCTTATGTAAGATTCAATTATTTTTCCTGCAATGCGAGTTGCGTTCTTCTGTTGACTTTTGTGCTTTCTATTTGATGCATACCAAGTTTTGTTATTTCTGCTAAGTACTTGCGTTCTGCTCTGATGATGAGTCTGCCGTGCCATCAAGCAATATATCTGGGCGTTTTTGTTTACTTGGCTTGGTGGCCGGTGAGATTTGCTCAGAGCTGGGACTTTAGGGGCCCTTTACTCTTCTGCTCTGCCTTATGTATGACAAAGGTTCAACAACAGCAGAGCAGAGAAGGTATTTTGACGCCCTAAGTCATGATGGTTCTGGGAGTTTTGGGGTTCTCCCTTTAGCTCCTTCTGCCATCTTTTTCGTGTCGGGGTACGCTTTGGTTCTTAGGAACTCTCGCGTCCCCATTAGCTTTAGGTGTCTATGACTTATCCTTGCTGCTTTTTGGGTCTTCGGCCCCGCAGGTTTAGAGGTAGAGGTCTATGACATCGGTAAGTCGAGTCGGCATCCGATCACTCTGCGGGCCTCAGGGGCTCTTGGACAGAGTTAACCTTTTGGCCGACTCCCTTTCTTCGTTATATAGTTTACTTTTGTGTCTGAAGAGCCTCTTCAGCCTTCAGTCTGACTCAGACCCTGTTTTCTTTTACCAGACTGTGGTATTTTTTCTCAGTCTGCTAAGGGTGTATCTGATTTTGGCATTTTGTTTTTCATAAAGAATTGATAAGGGGACGGGGGTTTAATGCGAAATGGAGAGTGGTGGACAAGGGGTGGCTCAAAGGCCTTTCATTCATGGGCGTTTTGATACAATCTGGGTTACACGAAGTATTTTTTCAATATTCGGGCGTTCCAGTTGCTTTTCAGTTCACCTCCATCCATTCTTTTCAGTCTGTAGGTTCCGGGGTGTAGGTCTTCACAAACCTGGTAGGGTCCCTCCCACTTAGCCGACAGCTTTCCGTGTATTTTGTCTTTTTGCACAGCTGCTGCATTTCTGAGTACCAGATCCCCTACCTCCAGAGGCCTGGCCCTCACTTTTCGGTTATAGTATCTGCTGACTCTGGCTTTGTAGGCTTCCATTCTGAACCTAGCTTCGTTTCTGTATTCATCCAGCAGATCTAGATTTGTCCTCAGGGCCTCGTCATTCAGACCTGGCTCAAATAGGCTGATCCTCAGACTCTCGAACCCGATCTCAACAGGCATGACAGCTTCAGAACCATATACCAGGTGGAAGGGGGTCTGCCCAGTTGATTCTTTGATTGTGGTTCTTATCGACCACAGAGTGTTAGGCAGCTCCTCTAGCCACTTGCTTTTTTGCTCCTCCAGCTTCTTCTGTAGGCCTATCAGGATCTGCTTGTTAGCGGCTTCGGCCTGACCGTTGCACTGAGGGTTGCAGACTGAAGATAGGACATATTTGATCCCAAACTGCTCCAACCACCCTGATAGGGGCATGTTGTCAAACTGTCTCCCGTGGTCGAAGACGAAAGCCTTCGGAATCCCGTATCTGGTGATGATGTTCTGCCACAAAAATTTTCTGACGGCTGCTTCTGTGATGGTGGATAGGGCTTCTGCCTCTATCCACTTAGTGAAGTAATCTACCCCCACAATTAACCATCTCTTCTGATATTGGGCCGTTGTGAAGGGTCCCAGGATGTCTAGCCCCCCATTGGGCGAATGGGATAGGGTTGTAGATTGGCATGAGGTCGTTTGCGGGTAGCTTGATGTTCGGTGCAAACCTCTGGCAGCTGTCGCATTTTTTCACCAGAGCTTCAGAGTCAGCTTTCATTGTGGGCCAATAATAACCGGCTCTGAGAGCTTTATGGGCCAGAGCTCTTGGTCCGATATGGTGTCCGCAGAGTCCCTCATGAATCTCCCTCAATATGTAGTCTGCATCTCTCTGCCCTACGCATTTGAGTAGGGGCAGAGAAAAAGACTTCCTGTATAGCTCGTCCCCGATCAGGCAGTATCTGCATGCTGTCAGCTTGAGTTTTCTTGCTTTCATTTTTTCTTCTGGTAATTTGCCAGTCTGTTTATACTCAGCGATCTCCTTGATCCACTTTGGCATATCTTCCAGTTCCAAAACTCGCTCTGCATCCTCGCAGATTGCACTGGTGGGTCTGACTTCCACCAGAACAGACCTATTCAGCTCTTGCAGACTGCTGCTTCCCAATTTGGACAGGGCATCTGCTTGTGCGTTCTGTGCTCTAGGCACTTGTTCAATTCTAAAAGTTTCAAAATTTGAAATCAGAGACCTCATCCTGGCTAGGTAGCTCTGCATCGTCGGCTCCTTGGCCTCATACTCCCCCTTGACTTGGTTGGTTACCAACTGAGAGTCAATTTTGAGGTGGACGTGCTTGGCTTCTAGGGTCTGGCAGAGCTGCAATCCAGCGATGGCCGCTTCGTACTCTGATTCATTATTGGTTGCCGAAAACATGAACTTCAAGGCATATTCAATGATTTTCCCCCTGGGGTTCTGATGACCACGCCTGCCCCAGAGCCGTTGATGGTTGCAGACCCATCTGTAAAGACTTCCCAGGCTCTGGGCTCTCCTACTGATTCCTGATAGGCACACTCTGCTAGGAAGTCAGCTAGAGCTTGTGCTTTTATGGCGGTTCGCGGGGCGAATTTGATACCGAACCCTGTCAGCTCCAGGGCCCAGTTCATGATTCTCCCTGATTTGTCTACCTTCTCCATTGCCTTTTCCAGAGGCATATTTGTCAGCACAATGACGGGATGTGCGTCAAAATATGGCCTCAGCTTTCTGGTGGCCAGCACTACTGCGTAGGCTGCCCTCTCTATCAATGGGTAGCGTGTTTCTGCACCCGTGAGGGTGTGGCTTACAAAATATACCGGCTGCTGCTTCTTGTTCTCTTCCTTCAGCAGGACTGCACTCACAGTTGCAGCTGTAACGGCAATGTATAGGAAGAGAGCTTCCCCTGTCTTGGGTCTGGCAAGTGTTGGCAGGCCAGAGAGGTGTGACTTCAACTTCTGGAATGCCTCCTTCTGCTCTGCTTCCCACCTGAACTCTTTGTTCCCCTTCAATATTTTGAAGAATGGGAGAGCTTTCTCTGCAGACTGAGCTATGAATCTGGACAGGGCTGTCATTCTGCCTGTCAGCCTCTGGATGTCTCTGATGCTTTTAGGCTCTGGCAGATCCATAGCTGCTTTTACTTTATCGGGATTCGCGTCGATCCCCCTTTCGCTGACCAGATAGCCCAGGAATTTCCCTGACCGTACTCCAAACACGCATTTCTTAGGATTCAGTTTCATGCTGTGTTTGCGGAGGTTGGCGAAGGTCTCCTTTAGGTCTGCTATGTGGTCAATCTCAGTTTTGCTCTTGGTGATGACGTCATCAACGTACACCTCCAAATTCCTTCCCCTTTGACCGGCAAAGACCTGATCCATCAGCCTTTGATAGGTGGCGCCTGCGTTCTTCAGCCCGAAGGGCATCATGACATAGCAGAATACCCCGATAGGGGTGATGAATGCCGTCTTCTCCTTGTCTGCAGGGTCCATGAAGATCTGATGGTATCCGCTGAACGCGTCCATGAAGCTGAGCAGAGCGTGCCCACTGGTAGAGTCTACCAGCTGGTCGATTCTTGTCAAGGGATAGCAGTCCTTGGGGCAGGCTTTGTTGAGGTCTGTGAAGTCAACGCACATCCTCCAGCTCCCGTTCGTCTTCTTAACCATTACCACATTGGCCAACCATTCTGGATATTTGCAGGGCTCTATGAACCCTGCCTCAAGCAGCTTCTGAACTTCTTCCTCGATGGCTTTATTTTTCTCCGCAGAGTAGTTCCTCCTCTTCTGCTTCACAGGTCTGTATCCTGCAGCGGTGTTTAACTTGTGGTTGATGGTGGCTGGGTCCACCCCAGGCATCTCAGCTGCCGAGAAAGCGAACACATTTGCATTCTCTTTCAGCAGACTGATTAAGTTGACTCTGGTTTCAGGATCCAGGTCTTTGCCTATCCTGACTGCCCTGCCTTCTTCCGGTCCCAAGAGTACCTCTTCGGTCTCTTCCCCCGGTTCAGGCTTATTTGCCTCCTGCTCTGCTTCTGGCCGAGCATCGGCCTCACTGATAGCAGCACACTCTTCCTCTCTTTGCTTGGCCTCTTTGGCCTTTCCTTCCTTTCTTTCTTTCTTGGCTTCTTCGGCCTCTTTCCTCTTTCCTTCTTTCTTTTCTTTTCTCCTCTTTCTCCTGGACCCAGAGTGGTCAGGAGGAGGAGGTCTTTTATCCTTCTTTAGGGCGGTCAGATTGCATGACCTAGCTGCTCTCTGGTCTCCCTTCAGTCTGCCCACTTCTCCAGTACTGCTTAAGAAAAGCATGGTCTGATGATGGGTTGACGGGATTCCCTGTACTGCCTCGATGAACTTCCTTCCCATCAGAGCGTTGTATGGTGACGGGAGGTCTACCACCAGAAACTCTTGTACTACTGCTCTCTTCACTCCGTTTTGCCCCTCTGTGGTCACTGTCAGATGTATTTTCCCCTCTGGGATGATGGAATTCCCCGTGAATCCGACGATTGGAGTTCCTCCTTGCTTCAGCATTGAACGATCTAGCTCCATTTTATCGAAGGTATCCTTATAAAGGATATTCACGGCGCTCCCGCCATCTACCAGTATTCTTCGTACATCTATCCTGCTAATCTCCAGAGTGACCACAAGAGGGTCAGAGTGCGGGAAACTGATGCCTTTGTAGTCTTCTGCTGTGAAGGTCATGTTTGGTAGATCTGGGCTCAGCTCTGCCTGGTTGATGGAGTAGAGGTTGGGGTGGGTGAGTTGCCTTAGATGAGCCCTCTCTCCCCCTATCGAGCTAGAGCTGCCAAATATGACGTATACTGTCTTCTTTTTCCCTTCCTTGATCTCTGCTCGCTTGTCCTGCAATGTCTGCCCTTCGCTCTGTTGCTCCTTCTCCTTGATCCCCTGATTCCAGGCGAGGTACTCTTTGAAGTAGCCTCGTCTGATCAGGCTTTCCAGATCGTTTTTCAGGCTTATGCAGTCTTCTGTATTGTGGCCCGGCGCCTCATGGAAAGCGCAGAACTCTGCCATGTTTGAGCCTAGGCTTCTCTTCTTGGTGGGTGGTGGTCTGTGCCACCTGCTGTCATCTCTGTGGGTCAGAAAGATCTCAGCCCTTGGCGCGCTGAGGTTGCTATAGTTGTTATATTTCTGTTGGGCCTTCAGCCGGTCTGCTTCTCTCTCTGCTTCTTTTTGTTTTTCTCTCCCTCTGCTCTGATGGGGCCTGGGGCCTCCAAAATTCAGTCTGCCTCCCATGAACTGGTGCTCATTCTTCCTGGTACCCTGTCTAGCAGGTCTGCCTGTTTCTGCTCCATGTGTCGATGCTTTGTTGAAATCTTCGACGGCTATGTATTTTTTCTGCCAGGGCCAGGGCCTCGCTGAGTTCTTTCATGGTGACCCATTTAAGATCATCTCTGAATTTACTGGTGTGGGGTGGGGCGTTCCTCAGAGCGTGCAGAGCGAGCTTCTGCTCCAGCTCTGGGATATGCACCAGCTCTTTGTTGAACCTCCCTATGAAATCCCGCAAGCTTTCATTCTGAGTCTGCTTCAGCAATAGCAGCTCGTGTGTGGATTTGTTCCTCCTACTTCCGCTAACGAAATGCTCTTTGAATCTCTTCTTCAGTTCATCAAAGTTAGCAATCGTTCCCTGGGGAATAGTCCTGAACCAGGTTTGTGCTATCCCTGTCAGAGTGGCAGGGAAGTGTCTGCACCATGTGACCTCATTGTAATTTCCTAGTTCCATGTGGGTCTCAAAGGCTGCCAAATGCTCCTTTGGGTCTCCCTCCCCTTCGAACTTGAGATTGGACGGGAGCTTCGCTTTTGACACCCTGGCCGCAATGATTTCAGGTGTGAAGGGAGACTTGGAAGGAGATCTAATCTCCTCTGCAGGTGAGACCACAATGGGTCTGGAGTTGACTCTATGGGCTATGAGTCCTCTGAGGTCTGTGGGGGTTCCATTATCGCCAGAGCCCTCCTCTGGTATTGTTCCTAATCTCAGGCTGACATGCCTTCTGACCGTTCCGCCACCAGGCGCAGACAGGGCCTCTTCAGCTCCTGAGTTGTGCCTGGTTCTGGGTCGCGGCTGGACATTCTGGGCCACGCCCCTTGGACTTCCTCTGTGGACAGATCTCCGACTTGAGCCTGCCGTATACCCTGTGGGTGTCGGTTCTTTGAACATACTGGGATGATCTTGCTGCATTATTTCAGTATCCCACTCTGCTTCCTGCCAGCCCCTCCTGATGTACCCGGGTCCAGAGCGGCTAGATAGGCCATACTCCGACGTCGGGGTGGGTGTAATGTTCGTCATATTGTACCCGCATAAGGGGTCTGCTGTGGCTGCCTCCTCTTCAGATGACAGCCGCAGGTGCCTTCGAACTGAATCGTGTGTTCCGGTTCTTTTTCTCTTTCGAGCAGGTTGGCTTCCAACAGTTTGCATAAACTGTTGAGCAGACTGCAGCACTTGAAAAGCTGCTTGAAGTTGCTCCGGTGTGGGCATGACCACTAAGCTGCTTGGCTGTGGGGTCTGCCTGGTTTCACGGTGAGGGGTGATGGTGTTTTCCCTCCTGCCTGATCTGGTGGTAGCAGCACTACCCCTTCTTGTTGATCTCGTGTTTGTTTCTCTCAGTGGAGAGTTGCTTTCTCCTCCTGAACTGTCGGAACCGAGCGTTTCTGAGGTTGGAACCACCATTGCGAAGTTGTAGATTGGGCTTTTCTACTCTTCCCCTCCTTCTAGCGCCAAATTGTTTCTGTCCAAGACAGCAACAGTGAATGTGGTGGTGGGTACTTGGTGGAATCGTGGCTCCCAAACGTCCTTCGTGGTGGTGGTTACCTGCAAAACAAGGAGAAACCTCGGGGGTGGTTCCGAGGATCGCCTCTCCGATGCCTAAGTCAGTCCAAATTGAGCACAAGATCTCTAGTAGAGAGAAAACGAGTATCAAGTGCAAGTATTTTGTGAGTGTTTGATTGAACGTACCTTACCCATGCATGGGCATGGGTATTTATATGAGACATGGACTTGTAACTGACCTAGTAAAGTGAGTGGGCCTCTTTGAAAGTGGGCCAAGGTGGAACGAGGCCTTCATTAAACTCCAGCCTAAAGGCTATGTCCGGAGCGGTCTGCCTGAGGAGGTCTGCTCTGCTCCAGGCGCTCTGACGTGGAGTGGCAGGCTGCTGCTAGCTGGAGGTCTGCTAGGTAGACCCCATACAACATATATTATTAGTGACATTTCTTGTAACTAGTTGTGGGGCCACGCGTGTTGCGCGCAGAGACCCAAGATGGAAAAGTATTGTTAATAATTAACTTTTAGAAAAATATTTCATTAATAAAATTAATTTTCCGGTGTTAATATGTAAAATTACACCAATTTGTTTTATCGAGAAATTGGATTATGTAAGTTGATATTGCGAAAGAGAAGACACACTAATGCAGAATGAATTGATGTTTGCCCATCAGAAGCCTCACCATACTGGCGGTGGGTAACATAAAATGTAGTGTTTTAATCATGCATTTACACCATAAAGGGGAGAATAACATAGGGTAGTATTCCCATAAAAAAATCAGGAGGAAATAAAAAATGGGTAATGCAGAATGAATTAATGTTTGCAGAGGTAAGCATAAACTGAGCATTTAGACATACCAATAGTATGATATCAAAGCAGAGTAAACATCATAGATATCTCATGCGACAGACACTACAACTTTTCAAACGAATAACTAATAGTTATGATGGATCAAAAGGTTGTGAAACGAAAATCAGATCAAATAAAGCATAATTTAAACAATTAGACCTACATTTAAAATTTAAAAAAAAAATCTAAACATTAAAGTACCAGGACCACCAAATTAAAAATTTATAAAATTTAAAAATAATAATCTAAAACAGATTATAACTCTTCTGAACCAGACAACTACAACTTCGATGACTTTGTTGCCTTTAACACAATCCTCGAGCATTAAAGCACTTGACTCACCTCCTCGAGCTAATATGAACTTTATTTAACTTCAACCCAATCATTCCTAGGTTGATCAACTTCCTTTACCTAAAGGTTGTGAGATATATGACATATAATGATATAAGGTAATCTAAGGACAAAAATAACCAATTATGCAAGAGAGAAAAAAATACCATAAAATCCCACCAAAAATATTACGAAATGGGAAAAGTCAGAGCAACCCCTATCCTTATTATGAAACACCATCAGATTCCTCGCCCCATATTCCTCTTCTTCTCTTTCTGTTTTAGGTAGCTCTTGTATTCAAGAACTGAAGGTAACTAAATAATAATTGAACAATAAGTTTGAATTTGGAGATCATTGGATACTCACCATAATGCAAAAGAGTGCTCAAAACCAGGCATCCATAGGCACGATATCCAGAACCAAACCAAACATCCCAAATATACACAGAATTCAAACTTTTAAAAACTTGACAATTCCTTGATGCCCGAGTCGAAGTTAATCTTCTTGGAAAATGTATCAACTCATGGAAAGATCAAAACCCCGAGGGATCAACAATAACTCTAGGAAAATGATTAGAAATGAAGGAACCGAGAAACAAGAAAAGAAAGTGAAAAGAGGAGGGAACATGAAGGGTAATTTACTGAAAACGAGTTAAAGCCCATCGTCATGAGATATACCCAGAATTTTGAGATTTCTTCATCACTATACGAGCAACCACAAGATAGGATCTAGCTTGCAAGCTACAATATTTTTAGTTCAACAAAACATCATTTGATACGAGGTACATATTTTTTCATTTCCTTTTTAAAATATAATACTAAAATTAAGGATATATTATTATTATTATTATTATTATTATTATTATTATTATTATTCAAACAAGTTTAAAATATTTACAGAAAATTAGTGGAAAACCGAGATACTATCTGGGCCCCACTCCTTTAGCTATAGCAAAACTGATCCTAGTAAAGATGTGGGCAGCAGCCCGCCCCACTATCTTGAGTCATGGAGAAGCTCTGTATCCGCTTCAGCAAAGTAACATTCATCCTTCTCTTCTAATTCTCCTAAATCTTATTCTCTAATTATTATTATTATTTCTATATATTATTTTATTAATTAGGGAAAATTGGCGCCAACAGCACCAACTATTCGTTTGGTGCACAAAACAGCACAAACTAAAGAAGGTGCAGTGCACAACACAAACTTTATGTGATGGGTGCAGAAAACAACACAAGGAGATTTTTGCCTGAGATTCTACTTAGAATTCATGTTGTTTTGTGCACCCATCACATAGAGTTTGTGTTGTGCACCTACCACAATATTCGTTTGTGTTGTTTTGTGCACCCGTCACGTAAAGTTTGTGCCGTGCACTGCACCTTCTTTAGTTTGTGCTGTTTTGTGCACCAAATTAATAGTTGGTGCTGTTGGCGCCAATTTTTCCTATTAATTATAGCTTTACTCATTATTATTAGTATTATTAGGAACATGGTTTAGCTCAAAAGCACAAATAAACCTACGTTTTTAGCCCTTAAACAATTAAAATCGCGTCAAAATGGTTTATGATGTAATTTTGCGCAGTTCGACCCAATCATTATTTTTATTACTAAATATTATCATATAATTAAATCTAATTATTAAAATAGTAATATTAATTTACTTTTTAAATATTATTGTTATTATATAATCATCATCAAGTGTTAATATATTAATACAAATAATATAAAATAATAATTATTAATTTTCATTATTATCATTAATCATTATTATTATTAATTTATGATTATTAATATTATTTATTTATAACTATCATTTAAAAGTATCCAAAACATTATTGTTATTATTCATTATTAATTATTCATTATTATTACTTATCATTATAATTGTTATTTAATATTATTTATTTATAACTATCATTTAAAAGTATCCAAAATATTTGTATTGATAAATAACTTTTTCTCAAACTGTATTCTTTTGTTATTGATAAAAGCCCATCAAACAATTTAATTAAATTAAGGAAAAATTAGTAACAATTAATACTTAGGTTTAACCTCTTTTTTGAAATAAATACCTAAGTCCTTTGGTATTTTATATAGATACCACAATTGCTTCAATTTTTTTAAAACCAATACCAACTAATGGAATTTTCATAATATTTAACGAAATTTGACCAACTTTAACAAATATTCCATTTGGTAGGACCCACTTATAATTTCCTTTGCATTAATCTGTTACATGATATGTCTTTTATGTCCCTCATCAATTACACCCACCATCCACAATACACTTCTCTCACCTCCTGTAACGCCCCGAACTCGGGTGCCTTAATTAAACATCATTAACACTAATTAATCACAATTATCATTAATTAATCTCATGCTTTGCGGAAGCTTTTCCTTAAACCTGTGGGTTATGGGCTTATGGCCCACCGATAATATAATATTCTTACAAAAGTCTCACCAATTCATAACTATAACTAAGACCTTAAATACTTGCTTAATCTCACTTCTTGAAATCCATTCCTAAGCACTTGCTTTCACGGATCCATCCTGATCCTTCTTTCACAACCTGGGCTTCGTTCAGAAGAAAAATATAGAGAAACAAGAAAAGACAGAAAACATTCCAAAGTGAGTAGAGAACTCGTAACTTTACTCCAGCCCGTAAAAACGATTTTGTTTCGAAAACATTTTACACACACAGGCATATATCACATCCTCACATTTAATCATGCTTCACATAACTTTGGTAATTGATCGGAATATGAATCATGAGACATTAACTTTAACTTTAACTTGAACGGACGGTTGGCAAGGACTATTCACACGAGATTAGACCATTGGCAAGAACAGGCTTTGGACCTTACAATACTTTCATCATACATTCATCGTACTTGGCCAACCTGACCCATTAAACATCGTAAACCTTTCCTCTACCTGTAACTTGCCCATTTACCAGTTCAGTTCATAATGCCAAGTCAACAAACTCATTCTCTTTCCACTTTTCATTATCGTATCTTAGTTCATTAAACTCATAGACTTGTATTCCGAGCAATACCCTTAACATACTTAACAATACCATAACGTAATCGTAAACATACTCGTAAACTCATAGCAACATAAATCATGGATCATACTTTGCCATTCTCACATGAAAACATAAACACACTCGTAAACTAATAAAAACATGAACCACGCATCTGGATCACATTTTATCATTTCACATACTTCCATGAATTAAAGCATAATCATATTTGAATCACGTAAATCACATATCTTCGGAATAAAGCGATAATCATACTTGACATATAAAATCATACTTTCTTGTATAAACTCACGTTCATACCATGCATACAAATACGTTAAGGAGCATTTGTCATAATTCTGAGAGCATTCATAAACTCTTAAGACATGAAAGTTAAACCATGTAAGCATATGACGTCATACATCTCATAATCACGTTAATTACTTTATAAAAACAAACACGAGTCATGAACATGGTTATTGTCATAAAAGGACATTTATAATTCCACATAAATCATCAATATATTTTAAGACTTATACTTTCATGAACTTTCACACATCATCTTGAAACATCACGTGTTTCCGTTCTTGTCATTAACATTCTTTTAACTTGGTAACTGGCTTAGTATTTGAGGTAGTCTTCAGGGAGCAGTCTCCCGTGTTAGATCTATCTTCGATAGACCTCCCGTGTTGGAGGCTACCCTTGCGGGACATTTCCCACCTTGCGGGACGTCTCCCACCTTGCGATAGTCCTCAAGGAGCACTCTCCTTTGTTGGATCTACCACTCGCACTTGCGGTACCCCTCAAGGAGCGATCTCCCTTGTTGGGTGTACGGCCCGTACGAAGGTACGTGCGAAACCATAATCTCATAACATAGCGTAACCGATACTACCAGGACCTCTTTTACTTTTACTTATCACAAGCCATACTTTAATCATAAACAAGTACTTAATCATCATGATCATTCACGTAATCATACAACACTTATTAAGATTCCTTGATCATGGTGGTTGAAGAGGACAGCTATGGAAGAAAAGAAGAAAAGAAGGTTGAAGCTCCATTGTTGGGTTTTAATGGAGGAAAAACGGAGAAGAGAAGATGAGATGGGTGTGATGCATTTGACTGAGTTTGGGCAGCTATATATAGAAGCTTGAAGGGGGCAAAAACTGAGCAGGCTTCCTTTGGTGGAGGGTTTGCCTTGGGGAGCAAGGTCATGGAGGAGGAAGTCAGTCAAAGGGAGGGAGGAAGAGGGTGACGTGGGAGTGCTTGGAGGCCAAGGTAGGAGACCAGTCAATGGGAAAGGGGAGGTGATGAGTGGGGGAGGTGAGTCACTACAACAAACTTGACCTTAAGTAACACCAAAAAATGTTACGTAAACTGCGATTAATGTTACTATAGTTATTAGGTAACATTTTAGTACGTATTACATCTGCCCGTGTTACCTTAGATATTAGGTAATATTTTAGAAAGTCTATGGTAACACTTCCAAAAATGTTACTTTAGATCCAATTATGTAACACTTTTTATACCTATTGTAACAACAGTCAAATGTTACCTAAAATTTCTTATGTAACACTTATTATATCTGTAGTAACATTTTTAGTGTAATCGATTTACCTATAGTAGTACTTTCTTGAACATTATGTATCACATTCTTTCTTATTACGTAACATTTGTTGTATCTTTGGTAACATTTTAAAGTCATACATTAACTAATAGTAACACTTCAGTTAACATTATATATCACTTTTTGTAATCTTATGTAACGATTTGCTTGTCATTTGGTAACGCTTTTTTGTTAGTCAATATATATATATATATATGTATATATACATATATATATATATATATATATATATATATATATGTATATATATATCACACACACACAAATAGCAATAATAAAAGTAAGAATAATAATTATTATACCCATATAGTATAGTGTACGTCCAAATCATCCAAATATTGAGTACAAATAAAATGATCCAAAACTAAATTTTAGAATACTCGAAGTCTTTTTTCATAACAAAAAAAAAAGTCTTGTGCATAAAATCCATTGTGTGATAAGCTACTCCTCTTGATCCTCATTCTGCAAAAAATAAAATAAAATGTAAGATAATCAAATCAAACATATATTTAAAAGGAAAACTAAAAAGTAAGGCACAATAAAACAATTATTACATGATTGTGCTCTTGATCACTTGTGTCTTCAAAGGTTGGTACATTGTTAATATGCTCTCCATTCTTCGATGTAGATGGCATATCTCCAAGACAACGAGTCAAATCATGAAATATCTCAGGTTCGAGTTGTTGCTTGAATGTTTGCATTACTTATCTAACTGTATCTTTGACAATTTGGTCTTTATATGGTTGCAAAAACTCATCTGGAATGATTACACTACCAACAGAAGTTGCCTTGCTCTTTCCTTTGGTTGAACATCCCCTAACACTTTCAGTTTTATTCATTACTTTATAATATGCAGCATCTTCATCAATTTGAGTTTGCAACAGGAGCTCCTCCATCTTGTCCTATCATTGTAAAATTATAAATAACTATATAATATGAGATAAATAAGCATATTCTAAGTAATAGAGAGGAAAAATAAAAATATACAATGTTTTCTTGGACACGGTCGTAAGATGTTTTGTAGGTTTTGCCTTCTTTCCTTTTACGAGTTTCTTTGTACATAATTGCTTGAGACGGAGGCTTTTTTTCGACATCTTCTTGTTGCTAGTAAGAAAATTCATTGTAAGTATGAATAAAATTGGAAAAAGTATATGAACATACCAATAACGATAAGAAAGGATTCAATGGTGTACCAATTCATGTCGCTTCCTAGCAAAACTAACAGGACCCATAGTGTGCCTATCTTTTTGGATCAACCTGCTTCTCTTTCTCTTCTCACTTTCCTCCTGCATGTTCCAACGCGTAAAGAAACAATAAAATGAATTGAAAAGGTTCTTGCGAGATAGACGAAGAGGGGAAACTAAAATTCTATGTAGCTCAAACAAATCTTTAAAATGCATTGATACCTGTATAATTTCCAAATTCCAAAATTTTAACAAGTCTTTGAAATGCGAATCAGGCATAGTTTCAGGAGCATGTTCTAATCTATCATCATCATTGTCGTATATAGTATAGTGCTTCTTCTTTATGGTGCATTTATATCTACGCCAAAGCTTTCCAATGGATGCAAATACGCGTTCTTTACCCTCTTCAGCTATGATGTATTTTTTCTGCAACATTAATTAAATAAAGCAATTGGCCAAAGTCGTCTTAAATGAAGAATTAAAAAAAACATAGTACAGGGTGCATACCTGAACATAACTCCAAATGTTTTCCTTAGTGGAAACATGATGCCAATTGAACTTGTTCAATGGCGCAAGAGTAGGATTACGAGCTAAAGTACCTAAGAATCTGGAAAATTTATCTACTGTCTTCTTATCTGGTCCAATAGGCTCCCCCATATCATTAAGAATAATCAGCTTCCGATCATCTAATGTCCACTCATGGACATCTTTGCACATAGTTGGTCCTCTTTTTCGCTTTTCTTTCGAAGCTACTCAAATATTGACAAATAGAGGTCATTAAAACATGTAAGCACAAAAATAGCAAGATAGGAGATAATATGAAGATTTAAGTTACAGAAACGAGTTTGACAGACTGAAATTCAATAATACACAGACTTGTCTTACAGTAGCACAGAGGTTCTTCCCCTTAGGACTTTGACCAGAAAATTTTAAGTTCTATGAAAACTGACAGCTACATGGACCAAAATGCTTTGATTAAAGATATAAAGAGCAAGAAAAATTATGCTTCACCTCCCCAATCTTCAATTTTTTCATTAATACAAATCTTCGCAGGTTAATTCTAGAGGGTAATCAGGGAGGGGGGATTAACTGAACTTTGTAGTAGAGTAGAATTTCACGGGTTGAGGCTAGTAAGTCTCTGGCTAGTCTCTTCTAATAATAGAGAAGTGATACTGAAAACCTCCAGAATATTCCACGGTCATTTAAAACAATCCAAAGAGAGATAAACATCTTATAACATTTTGATTTATACACAGCAACCTGATTGTATCATCATTATCACATGACAAAATGGTCTCAAGTAAATGATTGTACTAAGAAAACTAAACTTCACAACTTGAGATGTACATCACTCAGAAACTGGACCAAGTGCATCAGGTGGTTGATATCTTATTTGATATCACATAGGAAGAGCCAACAACACCCAATTAACAGGTCCTGGTTTAGTATGAGGACTGATTCTATTATTAGATACAATTCCTTTGATTTCTCGTGCAAAGAGCCACACATAACAAAGCATGACATTTAGAGTCAAAGTCAGAAACATTGAATATGGTAGCAAAACTATACAAAGAATCATTACCTGCTTGATGGATTTCTTGCTGTTGAGATATAAGTTGTTCATATTGCATCTCTTGTATATCATTCCCATAAATATGCTCTATATCTGCTGGTTCCACATGATTTTCAACCATATTTTGTTCAAAGTCATTTTCTACATGTTCTTCATCCGTATTTTGTTCGAAATCACGTTTTACATTTTCTTCATCCATATTTTGTTCAGATTCAAATCCATCTAAGCTCAAAGGTTGATTTCCCCTAAAATAATTCATTTTTTTCTCTCTCAATTCCTTTTCTCTTATTCTTGTTTTGAGTTTCATGTAAGCAGTGAGTGAGCCAGGAGCAACCATTGCCTTCTTCTGCACCGTCTTTGTTTGGACACCAAGATCCACCTCATTATGGATTTGGGACGATGTTCTTTTTTGTGCAACAGACTTGCCTGCATCTTGTTTCGATTGCACTAATATTCTTTCATGCATGTGGTCCACTCGAGTTGCAACCCTTTGTGGCTTGCTAGAGCGTTGCATCAAATCAGACCCAAGTATTTGTTTACTGTGCTCTATAACACTCCCTTTCAAGCTCGGACGACGCATACTCACCATATTTGCCATTGATACTTGAGAGACACTTGATGTCTCTTTAATCACAATGGGACTTCTCCTTCGTGGCGCCGCTACCTGTGACATATTAAAGCCAAAATAAATTTAAAAACTATACTAGCTTAGTTAACCAATGTGATTCATAAATAAAATAAGCTATCAGATATGACCAAATCCTCTACTATTCTGGTTTGATCCTGAAAAGAAGAAGAAAATGCCCTGAAAGAGTATGAAGAACAGATGTTGAGGCACCTATTGTAGGGAACTAATTCCTAGATATATGTAGCTCCCTTTGTCTGGTAAAGTTTCGTTTTTTCAGATCATGTCACCAGATTTTGAAAACTGTTAGAATCTTACAATATCTTGTGGATCAGTAGCTCTAATGAGATTGGAAAGGAGAAATAGACCAATAATGCCTTATTTTAAAGAGCTGTTCAAATTCGAGATTGTTGAACGAACATCAGAGTTTTAGTCGACAGATTCATGAGACATCCTTCTTCATCGATCACAAATCAATTGGCAGGGCCCATTTCTCAAGGCCCTCTATCTCTCTCTATCTCTTAGAATCTGACCAGGTAATTGCGAAATCTATTTGGCTCAATCTAACCAAGAGAGGATATATCGCCAAAAAGGAAGAATCTAAACACTGCCACTTGGGTCTTCTTTGGTTCACCTTGCTTAAAATTATTGTAGCGAGCTTAGACTCAAATAGATCACTTCATACCATATCACACCACATCAGCAAAAAAAATTCAATTGATCGGAAATGAGTGTGGTTCATACTGTATCACATCAAAGGAAAAAAAAAATAAATTGATCAAGCCAATGAGAAGTGCCATTGATACTTAAGAGACACTTGATGTCTCTTTAATCACAGTGGGACTTCTCCTTCGTGGCGCCGCTCCCTGTGACATATTAAAGCCAAAATAATTTAAAAACTAT
Organism: Patellifolia procumbens; assembly: GCA_947645195.1. Classification (NCBI taxonomy): domain Eukaryota; kingdom Viridiplantae; phylum Streptophyta; class Magnoliopsida; order Caryophyllales; family Amaranthaceae; genus Patellifolia; species Patellifolia procumbens. Next base: position 707,420 of record CANSGD010000969.1, read on the forward strand.
ACTAGCTTAGTTAACCAATGTGATTCATAAATAAAATAAGCACCTTCTTTTGAGACCTCAACTTAATATACTTTCCCGTGTTCTCTGTTTCCTCTTCACTGGAGTAGTCTTGTTCACCTTCTTCAGCAGGCGTGTAGTCATCATTGTCATTAACCAACTTTTGCTGATCCTTCTTAGTTCGCGTGATTTGGTTCGTGCGCTTCGTTGACACTGTTAAATCATAAGCCTTTGATTTGACCCCCAATTCTTGCAGCTTCATTTTGTTTTCTTGAATCCTTGTTTGCCTACGATTCTCATAATCTGACATCTTCGATCTGCAAAAAAGATTGAAACATGATTAACTTTTAGCTCATCAGTTTCAATATTAAATTAGAGGAACCAATCTCCAAATCAGTAACCTCCTAACTGGAGTCAGCTTTGCTAAATATCTGGGGCTGTGTATGGTATATGGAACCAACCTCCAAACCAGTGTTTAGCAGATTTTGTATACTCGGAAGATAGAGCTAAGAAAGATGGTATCCTAGGGTAACAATGACAAAATAGACTGCTGAATAGCAATTGCCGCATGCTAGAGCCACAAAACAATTATTACAGTCCATCCTCCTCCCTTACCGAACAAAAAAAAGGGGAAGACATTGCACACTGAATGAACGAGTATAGACGGTTAGGACAAATATTGCACAGTGACACATTTCAAATCATTAACGTTGCAGAAAAAAGTTTCTAATTAGCAACCTATGAGGATACTGCCTTGGTATTTGGATCTTGGATAATAGATCTCTTCGCATTTTGGGCAGTAGATCTTCAGAGTGCTTGATCGTGGAATGTCTGATTGGCCAACAGGAAGAGTAGGCTGCCCAATGTAGTATACCCTAGGACAATGCCCAAATTGCATAGTTTTTATACTTCTCTAACTGCAGGAGATAACACACATATTCACATACGAAAATAACAGATGACAGAAAAGTAAACATGCCTCCTCCTCCACAGAAGACAGGAGTAGTCATACAGAGAGAAAATTCTTTACCATTGCAGCATAAACATAAGACTACACCCAACAATGTTTTAAAAAAAATCACTAAAAAAACAACTACCTCAATGTCTTACATCCAATTTAAGAAAAAAACCCTTAAAAAACAGTAATTTGTCTTCAGTCATCAACACCCTCAGACAAGTCATAATGGCTCCATCCAATCCCAATCGGTCTCATCTACATCAGAACTAGTTTCATGGCTATCAACCCTTGTTTCACTACTCATTTCTTTTTGTTGCACCTCAACTCTATCACAATCACCTTCCCTACACCATCTTATGTCATCATTTATGGTGGCAGGATTCATTTCCTCTTCCTCAAGATCCACAGTAAGTTCACCAACTTCCTCCCGATATATATCTTCACATTCCCCCTCCGCATAGAAAAAGTCTCTTGGTAACTTTCTATCCACATAATGCCAGTCCTCTTCAATGCCATCTTCCACATAGAAAACTTGATGTACTTGTACAGCAAGGACAAAAGGATCATTTACAGAACACAATTTTTTAAAGTTTACCCGAGTGAGGCCATAGTCGTCCGTTTCTGCATGAAACCAATCACATTCGAACAAAACGACGCTGAATGCACTCCAATAGTCTATCTCAATTATTGCTTTTATAATCCCGTAATAAGTGACATTACCAAGAATCGGATTGCGATCCTTACTACTTGCGAAGCTTGAAGTTAAAGCTGTGTATGAGACTCCACTATTTTGGGTTTTAAGCTTTTTATCATGCTCACTAGTGTAGAACTTGTAACCTTTACAAAAATATCCATTGTATCTCCTTGCAACACTAGAAGGACCCAATGAGAGCCACTTAATAAGATTATTGACATTAACTTGCTCAATCTTTGCTTTAAACCAATCCATGAATTCATTGCTATGTTGTTGAGCCTCTCTCCACCTTCTTTTACGCTTGTCTCTCGTCGACTTTTTCACAATTTCTTCATGTTCACTAGATTAGTAAGCATATTATTAATAAGTAACTAAAAAAGGGATATAAAATCAGTAAATAAAAACAAAAAATATATAGAAAATTACTCACTTCATGTATTTCTCAACTTGCTTGTCGTTGCAATTAAACAACACATATCGATGTGCTAGGATCATAGTGTCTGAATCAAGAGTGTATGACATCCCTTGCTTCTTCCCCTTCTTCTTCCTCCCAAGAGGATAACCTATCTTAGGGAAGAAAGATGATTCTTCATTAACTTTATCACCTTTTTCATGACACTGTTTAACTCCCTTAGAACTCTTCTTAGCACCATCATGTAAATATCTAGAGCAAAATATAAAGCACTCTTCAGCCAAATAACCTTCGGCTATAGAAGCCTCTGGACGACTTCGGTTTTTTACATAAGATTTCAGTTTTCCTAAGTATCTCTCTATGGAGTACATCCACCAATCACACACCGGTCCACCAAGTTTTATTTCATTGACCAAATGAATCGGCAAGTGGACCATGATGTCAAAAAAAGATGGTGGAAATATTCTTTCAAGTTCACAAAGAGTCCCACTAATTTGTATATGAAGGCGGTCTAAATCCTTTGGATTGATAACTCTACGACATATGCCTTTAAAAAAGGCACTCAATCTAATTAGAGGCAAAGCCACATGCTTTGGTAGTGTGTTTCTAACTGCGACCGGAAGTAGATGTTGCATTATAATATGAGCATCATGGCTCTTGTACCCTGATATTTTTCCCTCCTTCACTTGCACACACCTTGCAATATTTGATGCACACCCTTGTGGTAGCTTAGCCTTTTTCATAACACCACAAAATATGCTTTTCTCATCCTTGGTCAATAAATAAGATGCTTTTGGCAACAACACATACTGCTCATCACCTGAGTCCTTAGGATGTAACTCTGGCCTTATTCCCATGTCGTGCAAATCTAATCTAGCCTTATGATGATCTTTAGATTTTCCAGGCACACCTAACAAAGTTCCAAGCACACTATCACATATATTCTTTTCAATGTGCATGACATCTAAATGATGGCGACACATATTATCTTTCCAGTACGGTAAAGTGTGAAAGATGGATGACTTTCTCCATGGACAATCTTCCCACTTCTTCCTAGGATGTAGCTTCCCAAATCTATTCTCCCAATCTTCCAGCAAGCTTGAGATTTCCGTTCCCTTTAAAGGATGGGGAGCTGCCCTCTCTTCTCTTGTCCCATCAAAAGACTTCATATCACGACGCCAAGGATGATTAGCATCCAAAAAGCGACGATGTCCCATGTAGATTGTTTTTTTTACTATTACTCAAGAACCGACTGTCGGTTTCATAGTGACAATGGGGGCAAGCAAACTTACCTTTGGTGCTCCAACCAGACAACATAGCATATCCTGGAAAATCACTAGTCGTTGATCGTAAAGCTGCATGCATTTTAAATGTTTGGTGCTTCGACGCATCGTAAGTGTCTAACCCATCCTCCCATAAATCTTGTAGCTCTTCTACCAATGGTTGGAGGTAGACATCAATATCGTTATCGGGAGAAGTGGGCCCTGGGATGAGCAAAGACAACATAAGGAACTCTGACTTCATGCAAAGCCATGGAGGTATGTTGTAATTTATAAGAACAACGAGCCAAGTACTGTGTTGAGTGCTCATAGTTCGAAATGGATTAAATCCATCACTTGCAAGCCCTAGCCGAACATTACGTGCATCACTAGAAAAAAAGAATTTATACGATCAAACTCCTTCCAAGCCTCACCGTCTGCAGGATGTCTCAATAAGTTGTCTTTGTCCCTTTTCTCATCATGCCACCTCATCAACTTTGATGTTTCAGAACACATGTACAACCTTTGAAGCCTAGGTTTTAAAGGAAAATGCCAAACAACTTTGGCAGGGACTTGATGAGCCTTCTTGGATGATTGAATTTCAGTATCCTCTTGGTTTTTGACCTCTTTCCATCTTGAAGCATGACATAAATGGCAAGATGTAGCATCTTTATGAACCTTCCAATAGAGCATACAATCATTACGACATGCATCGATCTTGTCATAATGAAGACCCAAATCTTTCACCAATTTCTTTGTCTCATAAAAAGACTTAGGCAATTTGGCTTCTGGAATCATTTCTCTAATCAACTCCAAAATATCAGAAAACCCATTGTTTGATATACCATGAACACACTTTAAGACGTACAAACGAATAATGAACGATAATTTCGAAAAAGTTTTACACCCCGGAAATAACTCTTGTTTTCCATCTTTAATGAGCTTGTAAAACTTCTTAGCCTCTAAAGTTTCATCATCTCCTAAGCCTTCATGGCTATTAGGCAACCTTTCCGCGATATTCTTGTAGATACCATTTATCAAACCATCCATGTCATCTTGGATGTCTGGCATGACAGCATCGCTAGCTTGATCTGTGTTTGATACTGCGGACGTACTTTTCTCATGACAATACAATTCTATAGTGCCAGGCTCAACTCCATTTGCAATCATGTGATTATATACTTTCTCTCTCCGATGCCAAAAGCGATGATAACACAACTTACATGGACAACTAATTTGATCCCCTACTGCTCATATAGTGAATGCTTTATCTAAATAATCCTCCACTCCATTCTCATATTCCTTACTAGATTGTAAGAAATCGGTCCAACTACTCATTTTGTCACCTTAACGTAAAGAAAAAAACACGTAGTTTTAGAACTTAAACACCAACATGTAGCATTAATACATAGCAAATCTAGGATTTAAAATTTGGTGGAGCACTAAATTACAAAAGATTATCTTAATCCATAATTTGAAGCTCTTCCATAAATTGAAAGAAGCTGATATTTTAAGTAGTTACATACTCAAACAAATGCAACAAATTAGAATCCATTAATCACCTATTCACATATCAAACTATCAACACAATTCACAATTCATATGATATTAACAATTATTCTTAGAAACAGAAAAAATGCAACTATGAAAGGAATATGATTAACCAAGTGCTTGTGCGTGAGTGGCTGACTGCTTGCAGGAACGCACGCAACAGCCTTGCACGGACCAGCCTTGCATCAGTTTATGATATCCTTCACAGATATTCGTTGCATAAAACAATAACACAAACAGCCATCAACTTACATAGTCTATTCTTCTTTAGCCATAAGAACAAATTCACTACTAAGCTCCTACATAAAACTTTAACAAGTTAACAAGTAGAGCGAATAAGACATCCAAAAAGACCAAAAGTGAATATTAAAACTCACTAGATTTAGGATTCTAAGAATCATCAGAATCATGATCAATTCACATTCGTCATCAAGTGAATATTAAAACCCAGCAAATATGATTCCAATTCAATAGTTTTCACAATACCAAAGTTCTCTAAGAATGTTTCTAAGTCAATTTTGTAACAAATTAGAATCCATTAATCACATATTCACTAATTAAACTATCAACACAATTCACAACCTGAGTGGCTGTACATGTAATATAACCAGCAATCAAAACCATTGAGCTATTAAAGTTCATAAATCGGAAAGCTATAAGAGCCATGACATTGGCACCAAATAAAATTCAAAATCAGACTTGAAAATCAACAAACAAGAAAATAACTACATGAAAATCACTTCATGGCAGCAATAATTTTTAAGGGGAAACTTGTTTGTTTATCCCCTGAACTTGAAAATCAGTTCAATTGAACTCTGATTTTCAATTCTGTTTCCCGATGAGAATTAAAATAGGAAACTAGTGATTAATTGAACTGGAAAATCAAAATTTAAAATCAATGCAATTGAGAAGCGGCCAGATTGGAAAATTGTTCACCTTTGGCAAGTATTTCTCTGCGTCAATGGGGAGATTGGTGCTTGATTCCAATTGTAGTTCTCTTGCGAAGTTTCTCTGCGTCAGACGAAGTTACTAATTTTACTAACTACGAGTAAAATTGATATTAAAATACCTAATTTGAGAATGGAGATAGAGAATTGAGATGCAGAATTGAGATGCAGAATTGGAGGTTGGGGGATTGAGAGGGAGATCGTGTGTTCTTGGAGACGAAGGAATAACGGTGATGACTGTTGGAGAATTGGAGGTTAGTGAGGAAACCTAGGGAAACGTGATACGAGGTTGTTATTTGATATTTGGACGACTGATTCAAGATAATGCGCCAATTATTTTGGCTTTAGCGCTTAATGATAAATTTTTAAATGAGATGGCTTAGGTAACAATATGAAGCTTATGTAAGTAACACTTAATTAGAAAATTATCATGCTTTTTATATTGAAAAATGTAACACTTTAAAATGTTACCTTAAAATGTTGCTTGTATTAAAAATGTTACTATAAAGTGTTACATATTTTATATGTGTTACTTTAAATGTTACAAAATAATTAAGTGTTACATTAAATGTTACGAAATAACTAAGTGTTACTAAAATGTTACATTTGTAATCAAGAAATTCGCACTTTAAAATATGTTACATAAATGTGTTACTTAAGGTCAAGTTTGTTGTAGTGGTAAGAGGGGTTTTGGGTTTTTAAAATACGCCATCGCAGCCCCTTCCTTAGCACCTGCTTGGCCTCACAAATCCCTCGCCATGTATAACTAGCATTACCCCTACCTCCGCCTCCAAGAAGGAGTAATTAGGAAAGTATTTAGCTTTGAAAATTCGAGCAATAAGTGTGTTTGGAAACATAAGAATTCTCCAAGCTTGCTTACCAAGAAGGACCCAATTAAAGCACTTTAAATCGCGAAACCCCAAACCCCCTTCACACTTTGGTCTACACAATCTTTGCCAAGCAACCCAATGGATTTTACGTTCACCTTGTTTTTGGCCCCACCAAAAATGAGAAATTAGAGATTTCATATCGTCACAAAAAGTAGAAGGAAGTCTAAACACACTCATCACGTAGGTAGGGAGAGATTGGGCCACCGCCTTTATCATAACCTCTCTACCCGCTTTTGAAAGACTTAAAACCTTCCATCCTTGCAATTTCTTCCATAATTTCTCTCGGATACCCTTGGTAATAACCTTTTTAGACCGCCCCACCACAGTAGGGAGGCCCAAATAGCGCCCATGGACCTCCACTCTCCCCACCCCAAGCACATTCGTGACGCTCACTCTCTCCCCCTCCCTCACCCCCCTACTAAAAGAGACGTCCGTCTTCTCAAAACTCACTTTTTGACCACTAGCTCCCTTATAAATCTCAAGAATCTCCTTAACCACAAGCGCTTCACTATGGTTTGCTCTCACAAAGATGATGCTATCGTCGGCGAATAAAAGGTGTGTGACCATCGGGGCTGACGGAGCAAGCCTCATGCCATGAATCGCCCCTTCCTCCATGGCCTTCCTTAACAACCCCGAGAGAGCCTCTGCTACCAAGATGAAGAGATAGGGCGAGAGTGGGTCCCCCTGCCGAATTCCTCTCTTTGGCCTAATATGTCTTGTAGGAGACCCATTGATCAAAACCGAAAAGAGATTGAACTGACACACTCCATCACCTTGTTCCTCCAACTGCTAGCAAAATTCATCTTTCTCGTTACCGCCTCCAAAAAATCCCAACTTACTCTGTCATAGGCTTTTTCCATATCCAATTTGAGCGCAAGATGGCCCTTTGCCGCTTTTGAGCATTTCATGTGGTGAAAAACCTCAAAAGCAACCAAGATATTATCCGTAGTCAGTCTACCCGGAGTGAAAGCACTTTGATTTTCAGAAGTAATCTTGTTGAGAAACATCTTTAGCCTGTTAGCCAGAACCTTCGACACAAGCTTGTAAACCACATTAAACAAACTAATCGGACGGAAATCTTTCATATGCTCAGCCTCTTTCTTCTTAGGGATCAAGACAATAAAATTTTCATTTAAATTCTCCGGCAGCACCTCCCCCCGCAAGATACCCAGCACTAAATCACAAACGGAAGTCCCGACAATATGCCAATACGACTGGAAAAATAAAGTACACATACCATCGGGGCCAGGGGCCTTTATCGGGTGCATCTGACTCAAAGTCGTCTGGACCTCATCCTCTCGGAACTCAGCAGTCAACAAAGCATTCATCTCCGGAGTCACTCGCTCCTCCACCCCCCTCAACGCCACATTGAAATTCGACACATTAGATGCGTCAAACAACCCTCGAAAGTACCGCAACTCCACTTCTCCCACCATCTCATCACCCTCCTTTCAAGCACCATCTTCGTCAACCAAATGAGTGATCGTATTCCTTCGCTTTTCTACCAGACGCTCGACGATGGAAAAAAGACGAGTTCCTATCCCCCAACTTTAGCCACAGAACCCGCGAGCGTTGACCCTATACCATTTCCTCTTGACGGACAAGGCTCTCAATATCACGCACCAACGCACGACGTTGCTGAATCTGCGCATGAGACAACTGCCCCTTATTCAACTTCTTCAGCCTTTTCCGCTTCGAACGAAGCTCCCTTAAAACCGCTCCAAAAGTCGCCTCACCCCACTCCTTCAAACCAGCCGCACAAACCTCCAACTTCTCCTTAAAACTCCTCCCCCTCAGCCACGCATCACTAATAACCTTCTCACACTCCCCATGACTCGTCCACAGTTGTTCAAAGCGAAACGGTTTATCCCGTTTGTTCCCCACATTTCCTGTCGCACCAAGAGCTAATTTTAGCGGGGCGTGGTCCGACCATTCCCTATCTAATTGATAAGGGTGGGCTGACGGAAAGAGATCTGCCCATCCCACATTCATAAGAGAACGGTCAAGAAGGCATTGAACATTCTCCTCCCCCTCTCGTCCATTGTCGTAAGTAAAAGTGTACCCCGAAAATGGAACATCTCGGAAACAGCATAGATCAATAGCCTCCCTAAAGTTGTGCATTTGCCATTCCGCCCTTTCATTGCCCCCAACCTTCTCATCATCACTAATTATTTCATTAAAGTCCCCCACGCACACCCAAGGGCTATTAAACTGAGATGCCAACTAACGCATAAGGGACCACGATAAATGGCGATTCTGAACTTCCGCCCAGCCATAGAAACCCGTGAGGCTCCAGCCATCCTCATGCAAACCACTCGCAACCCAAAAGTCCATATGATGCATAGACATGGACCTCAACTCCAACACCACCTCTTTTTTCCATAAACATGCTAACCCACCCGATCTACCTCTTCTATCAACGGCCAACTAATGAAAATCACTAATCCTACTCGCAACACGTCGGAATTCACTTGTACTTAATTTGGTCTCGGACAAGAAAATCACCGACGGGGCCTCCCTCCTAACCAAGTCCCGGAGGTTATCAACTGCAGAGGGATTGCCCAGCCCCTACAGTTGAGACATAACAGACTCATGGTAGAAGGCGGGGTTGGATCTCACCAACCTCCGCCACAGAACGGGGCTCCATAGCCTCCAATCTAGCTTTTTTGTCACCACCAATAACATCAATGTCCATATCCGTCTCCAAACCCCTTTTTCCCCCAAACAAGCAAACACCCCTACTTGAGCTCTCCCTTCACCAGGAAGTTGTCTCGCAATCTTCTTCCACTTTCTACCCACTCTCTCACCATGAGTAATCCCTTCCTGGTTCTGTATAGCGCTCCCTCCCTCAATGACTTCCCCTTCTCTTAGTATTGTTGAAAGCACTGCCCTTACCTAATTCGATATCCCCTCCTCCACATTAACCCCCGTAGCCCCATCTTGCTGCTCCAATTCCGCCCCTACCATTCCTTCTGAACCGCCCTCCTTAATCACCGTTCTACTACCCCCAGTCAAGTTATGGGGGATCAGTTGCTCAATAATACCTCTTGTATCCACCTCGACAACCCTCCTTCGATCTTTAACAATAAAATCGATCTTTTTATGTGAAGCTTTTAGTTTATCCATCTCCTCCTTTCTACGAGCTACGCCCTTCCTAGGCGAAGCCCTAATCCATGTCCCCCATCTTTTAGCGCCATCACCATCCTCCTCATCCACATTAGGGCAATCACGATCCGAATGACCCAAACAACCACAAAGAAAACAAAAAATTGGTAACCTTTCATATTTCAATTTTTACCTCCGTAATGACGCCTTGTTTATTCCGGATTTTCTATATTCTGCGTAGTGGTTTTGTTATATCAATAATGATCCTTGCTCGACAATATGAATCCCACCCAACCCCTTCTTCATCAACCGACATTACCTCGCCTATTATCGACGCCACTTTCTTCACATCCTCGACGGTTCTACTATCTAGCGGCATATTATAGAATCAAACCCAGAAAGGTTGGGTTGTAATGTCCATAGAATCTGGTTGTTCACCACCAAGAATATCACGCAAGAGAACCAGATTGTTCTCGAAATTCCATGGCGCACCATCGAGCACCACCTTCTCCTTATCCCTCCAATGGTAAAATTGCACCACGAATAGGTTATTTTCAATAGGCTCAAAACTCACCCCTCTCGACAGTGACCAGACATGTTTCAGCGTTCTCTGTAAAGCATCGAAATTGAAGGTTCGAACGGTCATAAGTTTCCCTACCAAAGTTAGGGTTAACTTGTTCTCCACATATCCACTCGTAACAGTATCTAACTCAGCAATATCATCCTCTTCCTCTGTAATCTGGAGACTTGCACATTGTTTTGCCAAAGTTTCTGCCATCTGATCGTCGAACCAGCCCTAGTAGGGGACAACAGCTTGGATTGAACCAAGGATGAAAAACGCTCTTAGCACTCGCAAACCCTAGGACATACGAGAAAGAGGACTCTCAGTACTAGATATTATTCTCATTATATCTTAGTCAAGCAACACTATTGATAATTAATAATACATAAAACATTATGTAATACTACCTTATAACCAGATACACAACCTGCTTTTAATGTTTTAGATACGGACACATTAAGGAAGAGGTGTCCACATGAAATTAATTAGCTTAGTGCCCTGATTTACTTTCTTTTTTTTATGACTGGTGGCATTTAAGTCAATTAAGTACATAATAAATTACTATTATGTTCCCTTAATAACCTTAATTTTCTTCTCTTTTTAATAACTCAGGGAACTCTAGTCTATTGAGAATTTAATGAATTTCTATTATAAATTGATCATCCGAAAATAATATCTAATATTTGTTATTTTTTAATTTGGTGAAATATTTATTTACCTATGGTCGAGATACTTTAATAAAATAATATTATAAAATTCAATAATATATATTATATTTAAATCATTAGTTTAAATGTATTAGTTTGACATAGGAATTGGATAGAGCATATGTTATATAGGGCCTGTTCTCCCCATCTTATTTTCAGTTCAGTTCAGCTCCATTCTTTTATAACCATTTTGTTAAATATTATTATTATGTTGGTCTAATTTATTTTACTAATTAATCTTATTATTATTATATTATTATTATTATTTATTGTTATATCATTATTAATTAAGTATTATCATTATTGTTATTGTTATATTTATTTCTATATGTTATTTTATTAATTATAGCTTTACTCATTATTATTAGTATTATTATTAGGGAGGAACATGGTTTAGCTCAAAAGCACAAATAAACCCACATTTTTAGCCTATAAACCAATCAAATCGCGTTAAAATGGTTTATGATGTAATTTGGCGCGGTTCGACCCAATCATTATTTTTATTACTAAATATTATCATAATATTAAATCTAATCATTAAGATAGTAATATTAATTTACTTCTTAGATATTATTGTTACTATATAATCATCATCAAGTATTAATAGATTAATACAAATAATAATAAAAAATAATTATTGTATTAATTATCATTATTATCATTAATCATTATTATTATTATTATTATTATTATTAATAATAATTTATGATTATTAATATTATTTATTTGTAACTATCATTTAAAAATATCCAAAATACTATTGTTATTATTCATTATTATTACTTATCATTATAAATTTTATTTAATATTCATATTATAATTTTTTAAATATTTTTTATATATTTATTACATTTAATTTAATTTAATTTAATTTAATTCAATTCAGTTTAGTTCAATTCAGTTCAGTTCAGTCCAGTCCAGTTCAGCTGTTTTATGCCGAAGAGAACATGCGTATACTCATGTAGTTTGAAATCTAACGCTTGATTATTAATTTTTCAATCACTTATTACTTTAATTTTCAACAAAATATTTGTATTGATAGATAACTTTTTCTCAAACAATATTGTTTTGTTATTGATAAAAGCTCATCAAACAATTTAATTAAATTAAGGAAAAATTAGCAATAATTAATACTTAGGTTTAACCTCTTTTTGAATTAAATACCTAGGTCCTTTTATATTTTATATAAATACCATAGTTGTTTCAATTTTTAAAACCAATACCATCTAATGGAATTTTCATAAAATTTAACGAAATTTGACCAACTTTAACAGATATTCCATTTGGTAGGACCCACTTCTAATTTTGTTTCCATTAATCAGTTACATGATATGTCTTTTCTATCCCTCATCAATTTCACCCACCATCCACAATACACTTCTCTCTCCTCCCTCAATTACCCATTTCACCGTCTTCTTTTCGTTTTTCCTCCACCATTTTTAGTGCAACACCCCCCTACTCTCTCCCTTTCTCTCTAGTCTTCCTAAACTCCTTAGTAGTTAGAGTATGTTAGTTGCGCTTTTTAGCTTAAAGTTTGAGGTGTAATTTTGGTCGCGCAAATGGGAAATAAGAAGGGCATTCGGGCGAATCCCAATCAATTGACCAACCAACCAGGTAAATTCTTGCATTGGTACAATAGTAATTAACCCTAATTGCTACTCCGCCTTACCACAAAGATTCCCCTACTCAACATATCCCACAAATAAATAACCCTAATCAACAAAAAAGAATGAAAAAGTGAAAATTTTGAGAAGATTTCCTTTAAATCTTGAATTTTGAGGCCAATATGCGATTACTCCACCTTCAATTTTAACTTTAACTTGCAAAAAGAGGAACCAAAGACAATCGTTGGAGAAATGAATGAAAGTAAAGGATTGTCATGTCTAGTCAGGGGCGGATCCAGGGGCGGGTCTACCTAGGCCATGGCCCGCCCTATCAATAGAAATTTGTTATATATTAAATGTTCCGTAGCTAAACAAATTTGCCAATCATTGTATTATTATTTTTAATATACATATAATATATGCATTTGGCCCGTCCAATAGTTATAGTCTGGATTTGCCACTGTGTCTAGTTGATGTTGTGGGACCCGCTAAACATTTAAAATGGAACCGCGACCAAAATTGGTCAAATTTCGTTAAGTTTAACGGAAACTCCGCTAGTTAATATTGATTTCAAAAAAAATGTAACAATTATAGTATTTTTATAAAATAAAAAAGGACTTATTAGGTATTTATTTCATAAAAGAAGCAAAACCTAGGTAATTATTGCCATTTTTTAATAAAAATAAATAGAAAAAAACTTAATTGAAACATTAACGGCCCTTTCAACTAGAATTCTATTACTACCTACATAGATACCCGCCCTTTTAGTTCTTTAAATACTCGCATATTCCTCTCATTACTCATTAATCATATCATTCAACATTTCAACTAATAGTTAGCTATCAACCCACAAGAATCTGAATCTTTATTTCCTTCAAAGATGAATAACAACAACCAGAATACTCAAAGAAAGAGGAAAAGCCCATGCAGAAATACCAACGAACATGATGAAGAACACCCTACAATTACAAATCATCATCATCAACAACAACAATCTATTCATGAATCCAATATTAATGCACTTCTTGATGATGTTTTACCCTCAAACCCACAACCTGAATCACCCAAAAACATATCTGAACCACAACATTCTCAAGATCAGCGAGAAGCTAAACAAGTCCGTTCTGATAATAAACCAAAGAGAATCAAATACCCAATACCACACCAATCGACGCACCCTTCCCTTGGGCAACAGATCGCCGCGCCACGGTTCATACATTGGAGTACTTATTAAGGAATGGAAGAAAAACCATAAGTGGTCAAGTAGAATGCAAAACATGTTCAAGATATTACCGCATAGACTATGATCTTCAACAAAAGTTCCAAAATATTCGTACGATTATAGTCCAGCAACAACATGAATGGAACGACAGAGCGCCGGATTATTGGCTTGATTGTATACTTCCAAAGTGCAAAACTTGTACGCAAAAAATTTGTAAGCCTGTAATATCTAAGAAGAGATCAATTGATTGGTTGTTTTTGTTGCTTGGACAATTGTTAGGGCGTTGTTCTGTGCCACAACTAAGGTATTTCTGCAAGTATAGTAATATACCTCGTCGGAGTAAGATTAAGAAGGATCAGCTGCTATTGTATACTTATTTGGCCTTATGCAAGCAACTTGATCCTGATGGACCGTTTCGATATCCGACGACTGTCGCGGTGTAACGATGGCTGCTTCAATATTATTTGCTCCAACGAAGATTATTTGTGGTACTTATTCGAATAATGAATTTTGTGTGTTCAAGATTGAGATATGATTTTCGGTTTGGTGATTCTTGTTCTTGCTGCTGCTTATTAGTCTTTTTCTTTCTTTAAACCCTTTAGTTATAATTCTTAGTGTTTAGGGATCTCTATGCATTTGTTTGAGTAATCTTTCTGTGGAAGCTAATGTAGAGGAATTCCTAATCTTTTTTTTTTTGTGTTTTGGAGAGTAAACTGTAGGAAAGTGTTGGAAATGAAAACTGTATGAATCTCACCAAACTGTACGTACAATGTTATACATAATTTTTGCTGCATGTTTCGTGTTTTACGTGCTTATTAGCTATTACTACGGTCTACGGACGATGGTGCACAACAGAATCAGTATACTATATCATGGGTCTGAACCTCCAACGAATATAAATGTAATAATTGCAAAATACCTTTCTTCTTGAGATCTAAAAGCCACAGGAACAAGGGCGTTTATGGTAGCATTTGTAATACTGATGATGTCCACACAAATAAAAAGAGAAAAGCTTACAACTCGATAGAAAAATCCCACCTAAAATCTCATATAATATCATTTACTATACGATCCCACCTAAAGTCCCCTATTCCCACCAGGCCCGTTCCTAGGCCAGGGCAGGTGGGGCGACCGCCCTAGGCCCAAGAACAAAACGTCCAGTCCAAGTTCAGTGTTTGTGAAATTTCTCTTCCCAAAATCTTAACTAGTTCATACGCGTAGATTGCAGAAGCAAAACTAACCATCATCTTCAACACTTTAACTTCCCAAAACTTCTCACTTTCCAAATTTTCAAGATTTCATTTACCAAAATTTCTCAACTATAATCTCAAATCCCTTGATTATCGCTCTTGCTTGTTCAGTCAAATTTTATTTTCCTCTTTTCCATAGAAATTTAATATCTCATTCAATCTTCTCTCTAACGAAATCCGAAAATTCCGTTTAGCTTTGATAGTGAATATGTTAATATTCACTTCGTATATATTGTAAATATTTTGTTATATCGTAGATATTATTTTAATTAATAATTATGGTTGTAATTATCTCTTCTAGGTTGTAAACCCTAGGTTGTAAACCCTATATATATTCATTTAATGAAATCACTCCAATTAAGGAGATTTACATTATCTCACATGGTATCAGATTTATCTTAGGAAAAGCAATCTCCTCCCTCTCTTTTCCTAACCACTTTTCGGCGCCTAGGGTTTAGGTCGCCTGTCGTCCTTCTTGCTCCAAGGTCACGGCCCAGCGCCACCCACCACACACACTCCTTCCGCCATGACAGACGCCACAAAACCTCCCTCCTCTTCTTCTTCCTCTCCCTCTCTCTTTCATATTAATAATATACGGAACTTCATCCCCATCGTTCTTGATCAAGAATCAGCCCAATATGCTGCTTGGGTTGAATTCTTCCATATCCATGCTTGTGCATACAACATGCTCGACCACGTTGACTCCTCTGTTGTACGCCCTACTGACATCGACGATGCTACGTGGAAACGCATCGATGCATCAGTTAAACAATGGATTTACGGAACAATTCATGAAGACCTAATTTATACCATCATGAAACCCGGGGCTACCGCCCTCAAACTATGGAAAAGTCTTGAGGATATTTTCATGACAACAAGAACACTAGAGCGGTGTACTTGGAAGAACAATTCTCTAATCTTCGTCTCGAGAATTTTTCGAATATGTCTGACTATTGCAAACAACTCAAGATCATTGCCGATCAATTATCTAATGTTGGCAACCCGGTTTCGGATCACAAGATGGTGTTACAATTAATCTCCGGGCTTACAAAAGGTGAATTTGATACAATTGCTACTATGATTCAACAAGCCGACCCGCTTCCTAGCTTTCACAAGGCTCGTTCCCAATTAATTTTGGAGGAGACTCGACGATCTCGACAAGAGGATCACTCCCCGCACGCTCTCCTTGCCCAATCTTCATCTCCCTCTTCCACCACCAACCCACCGGAAACTACTCATAACGGTGGGGGACGTGGCGGCAAAGGGAAGGGAAAGGGTGGTTGGCGTGGTGGGAAGGGTCGTGGCAAGGGTCGTGGTCAACAGCAACAATCAACAAATTCATCTTCTAACCCAGTGGGCCAACAGCAGCAACCAGCCCAATCTTACCCAGCAGGCTTTCACACGCCCCAAGTTGCGTGGCCTGGATCACACATGGGCTGGGCCTCTCCAGCGTGCCCATACCCCACAGCAGCAGGGCCGCACGCCTACCAGCGCCAGCCAGGCCTTCTCGGTGCTGGGCCGCGCCAGTCTGGGCCTCCTCCTATCCAGCAGGCCTACTTTCATCAAATGGGGTCTGCCCCTCCACTGGCGCCTCCTAACCAGCCTTATGGGCCTCTCATGACCCCCACTGAACTGGGCCAGGCATACAACTCCATGTTGCTGCAATCCCCGGATGACTCTTGGTACATGGACACAGGTGCGACTTCTCATCTCTCTCGGAATTCTGGTAATTTCCATAAACTGTTTAATTTGAGCAGTCCTCAATGCATTTTAGTTGGTAATGGCAATGGTATTCCAATTCGTGGTTTTGGTCACACCAAAACACCTTCCCCACACCATCCCTATCATCTTAAACACGTTCTTTATGCTCCTGACATTATTAAAAACTTAATTTCTGTTAGGAAATTTACTAGTGACAATTCCGTGTCTGTTGAGTTTGACCCTTTTGGTTTTTCTGTGAAGGACCTTCGAACGGGGACAACTCTTACGAGATGCAATAGTGTGGGGGACCTCTATCCATTTTCTGACTCTTTTACTGCTCAAGCTTCCCACATTCATTTTTTTGCTGCTATTTCTCCTTCTACGTGGCATCGCCGTCTCGGCCATCCCGGCCTTCATGTTTTTCATCATCTTCGCACAATTAAATCCATAGATTGTAATAAGGAGCGTGGCACTTCACATTGTTATTCTTGTCCTTTGGGGAAACATGTTAAACTTCCATTTTATACATCTATGTCTGTGACTTTTTCTCCGTTTGATATTATTCATGCAGACTTATGGACATCTCCTATTACTAGTAAACTTGGTCACAAATATTATCTTGTGCTTTTAGATGATTTTTCACATTTTGTATGGGTTTATCCACTTAAATATAAATCCCAAGTCTATGCCACATTTCTCAATTTTCGTACGTACATATATACTCAATTTGAAAAACATATCAAAGCTTTTCAATGTGATAATGGTCGTGAATTCGATAATTCTCCATTTCGCCACTTTTGTGACGAAAATGGCATGGTTTTCCGTTTCTCTTGTCCTTACACCTCTTCCCAAAACGGCAAAGATGAAAGAATGATTCGCACTATTAATAATATTGTACGTACCCTCCACCTACAAGCCTCCCTTCCCCCCTCTTTTTGGGTCTATGCGTTAGTTGCCGTTGCTTATCTACTCAACATCTTGCCCACTAAAACTCTCGCAAATAAAACTCCCACCGACGTGCTATATCGTCGAAATCCCTCTTATGATCATCTTCGCACTTTTGGGTGTCTTTGCTATCCTAATGTATCCTCCGTCTCTCCTCACAAATTGGCTCCACGCACCACCCCATGCGTCTTCTTAGGATTCCCGACTACCCAACGCGGCTATATTTGCTATGACTTGTCCACAAATAAAACCATTATATCTAGACACGTCACCTTTCATGAGTTTGAGTTTCCTTTCTCAAACCTAAGCAAATTCCAGCCCAAAGAATATGATTTCTTGGACTCTGATCCTCTCCTCCCCCCTTTGAGTCAGCCCACTCCTCCTCCTCTTGGGTTGCGTGTCACGGACCCTGAAACCGTCCCTCCCATCACGCCTGTGCAGCTCCCTACTGAACCGCATCTCTCTGGGGCTTCTCTGCCCACGCTAGCTGCTCCCCCAGCTAGCCCACCAGCTCTCCTTGATCCTAGGCTCTCTCCTCCCCACTCGCCTGGGCCGCAGCCTAATACTCCTCCCAGCAGCCCTCCTCGCCTCTCTCCTCCCCCTCGCTCCTCTCATATCCCTCCGCCTATCCCCACAAGCCCACAAATGATGACCCGAGCTAAACACGACATCTTTAAGCCCAACAAACCCGTCAATATGCTCGCCCAAACCATCTCACCCATTCCCAAAGGTCCCAAATTGGCCCTCCAAGATCCGAATTGGAATGCCGCCATGCATGAGGAATTTAATGCTCTTACTAAACAGCATACTTGGGAACTTGTTCCGAGACCGGTTGGGGTCAATATTATTCGTTGTATGTGGTTATTTCGTCATAAATACAGGGATACAGGAGATCTTGAGCGTTATAAGGCGCGATTGGTTGCTAATGGCAAATCCCAGCAGGTTGGGGTTGATTGTGATGAGACTTTTAGTCCCGTGGTCAAACCAGCCACCATCCGGACTGTACTGAGTATTGCTCTGGGTAAGAAGTGGCCCATTCACCAGCTCGATGTGAAGAATGCATTTCTTCATGCATCAACCTCCGGGTTTTGTGAATCCTAATGCACCATCTTACGTTTGCCGTCTTCGTAAGTCTCTCTATGGGTTGAAGCAAGCTCCTCGAGCTTGGTACCAGCGCTTCGCCCAGTACCTACTTCAGATAGGGTTCCGATGCAGCACCAGTGACACATCTTTATTTATATATCATTTTGGTGCTAACACTGCTTATCTGCTATTATATGTTGATGATATTGTGTTGACAGCCTCCTCAGATGGTCTTCGTGACCGCATTGTTTCCCTTCTCAAAGCTGAATTTGCAATGACTGACCTTGGGAAGCTGAGTTACTTTCTTGGCATTTCAGTTCAGCGCACTCCTACTAGCATGTTTCTATGCCAGAAAAAGTACGCCGAGGAAATCATCCAGCGTGCTAATATGGCGAATTGCAAGGTTGTTGCCACTCCTGTTGATACGAATGCAAAGCTCAGTGCCTCTGATGGACCTCTTATCTCTGACCCTACTCAGTACCGCAGCCTTGCAGGGCTCTTCAGTACCTCACCTTCACTCGTCCTGACATTGCTTATGCCGTTCAGCAAGTGTGTCTCTTCATGCACGCTCCACGGGAACCTCATTATAACGCTCTTAAGCGTATTATTCGGTACATCAAGGGTACACTTGATCATGGTCTACATCTATATCAGTCTGCTCCCACTGGATTGGTAACCTACACTGATGCCGATTGGGGCGGGTGCCCAGATACTCGTCGTTCGACATCCGGGTATTGTGTGTTCCTTGGTGACAATCTCATTTCTTGGTCTGCCAAACGGCAACCCACGTTGTCACGTTCCAGTGCTGAAGCTGAATACAGGGGCGTGGCCAACGTTGTTGCTGAGTCTTGTTGGCTCCGCAACCTTCTCCTTGAGTTACATTGTCCTTTGCGTAAGGCCACCATTGTCTATTGTGACAACATCTCTGCTATCTACCTTTCCCACAACCCTGTGCATCACCAGCGTACCAAACACATTGAGATGGATATTCATTTTGTTCGCGAAAAGGTCGCTATGGGTCATGTTCGAGTGCTTCACGTCCCTTCGTCATACCAATATGCGGATATTTTTACGAAAGGACTACCTCGACAGCTCTTTCTTGACTTCAGATCCAGTCTGAGCGTTCGTCCTCCTCCCGCTCCGACTGAGGGGGTGTGATAGTGAATATGTTAATATTCACTTCGTATATATTGTAGATATTTTGTTATATCGTAGATATTATTTTAATTAATAATTATGGTTGTAATTATCTCTTCTAGGTTGTAAACCCTAGGTTGTAAACCCTATATATATTCATTTAATGAAATCACTCCAATTAAGGAGATTTACATTATCTCACAAGCTTCAAGCCTTCAAAGTTCAATTTTTTCTTCAGATTTTGTATCGATATTCAACTATTCTTAACACTCCTTCCATGTCCAATTTATCCCATCAATCTCGTTATTTTTTTTTCTCAATTTTTCGATTTTAGTTACGTTGTCTATACCAAGATCTGATTTTCTTAAAGAAATTGGAATTGAGTTTAATCAAAATCTGGGAATTGGCTAGCATTTTTGACAAGTTTGGAAATTGGGATATGCGTTTGCAATTGTTCATTCATCCTCTGAGGTTGAAGAAGATTGAATTTGATAGGTTTGACGTTTATTTGTTCATTCTTTTCTTTTATTTTTGACAATTGAATCTACAGCAATTTTATTAATTTAATTTTATATATTTGCAATAGTTCGTTAATATCGATTGTTAATAAGGTTGTTTAATGGTCTTGAACTCTTCTCTCTTGAATTAAAGCCACGCAATATCTTTCTAGTGTATGGAAGCAGGAGGCATTTGACTGTATTTGGCATATACATGTAACTTTATTAAACTTGAATCAAAAGCCTTTAAGCATTTAATGCTTTGACAGTTGATTTCTTGAATCAAAGTCACGCAAAGTATTCTTCTGCAGTTTTTTTATGAAGTTCAATGCTTTTTGTTTATTTCTCTATTATACTCAATAAAACAAAGTATCATATATATTTATTAAATCAATTTTTGATATTTGTTTCCCTAGTAATACATTATTTTCCATGTTAAAAAAAATGTACTCCCTCCGTAACACAATAGTTGCAACAATTGAACTAGGGGAATTCCTAGGCATAATATGTTAAATATGGATAAGTGGGTTGATTAATAAAAGTAGGAAAGAGAAATCACATGGGTTAAAGAGATAAAAGGAGGGAAAGAAAGAAAACAACAAAAAAGAGTATAAAAGTGGGTGGGGACCAAAAAACACATCATCATTTCATGTGTAAACTTTACCAAAATAAGAAAGATGGAAAATTGTTGCAAGTAATATGTTACACCCATTTTAAGAAATTGTTGCAACTATTATGTTACGGAGGGAGTAATATTTGTGCACCCCCTTAAATTTCAAAAATTTGCGCTAGCTTTTTATAAGGGCCCTAAATTGTTATCTCGCCCTAGGCCTTCAAGGAGTCAGGAACGGGCCTGATTCCCACAAGCAAACATTGGATTGCTCACCATGGGGATTTGAAATCCAAATCCCTCCCTTTAATCCCCACAAACAAATACCCCCTAAGTTGGTAATAGGAAAATATAATGGTCAATGCCAAAAAAAGTGTTTGTCGATACTGGATTTTGGCCTGCATGTTTTTTTTAACAAATTATTGTTTGTTTCGGTTTCTTCTCACAAAAACACTCGTAAAAGGCAGTTTATTTCTAGCAAAATCATGCTTTTAGAAGGTGGTTTCTCACAATTTTTCTATTAATTAATATACATTGAAGACGAATCCAGAAAGATCTGACATGAATATATTATTGCCAAAATAATTGAGAATGCCAAGTATGTAACTGATATATGTACTATTTACATATATGTACTATTTACATATATGTATTGTTTACATATATTATTAGTGACATTTCTTGTAACTAGTTGTGGGGCCACGTGTGTTGCGCGCGGAGACCCTAGATGGAAAAGTATTGTTAATTAACTTTTAGAAAAATATTTCATTAATAAAATTAATTTTCCGGTGTTAATATGTAAAATTACACCAATTTGTTTTATCGAGAAATTGGATTATGTAAGTTGATATTGTGAAAGAGAAGACGCACTAATGCAGAATGAATTAATGTTTGCCCATCAGAAGCCTCACCATACTGGCGGTGGGTAACATAAAATGTAGTGTTTTAATCATGCATTTACACCATAAAGGGGAGAATAACATCGGGTAGTATTGCCATAAAAAAAATCAGGAGGAAATAAAAAATGGGTAATGCAGAATGAATTAATGTTTGCAGAGGTAAGCATAAACTGAGCATTTAGACATACCAATAGTATGATATCAAAGCAGAGTAAACATCATAGATATCTCATGCGACAGACACTACAACTTTTCAAACGAATAACTAATAGTTATGATGGATCAAAAGGTTGTGAAACGAAAATCAGATCAAATAAAGCATAATTTAAACAATTAGACCTACATTTAAAATTTTAAAAAAAATCTAAACATTAAAGTGCCAGGACCACAAAATTAAAAATTTATAAAATTTAAAAATAATAATCTAAAACAGATTATAACTCTTCTGAACCAGACAACTACAACTTCGATGAATTTGTTGCCTTTAACACAATCCTCGAGCATTAAAACACTTGACTCCCCTCCTCGAGCTAATATGAACTTTATTTAACTTCAACCCAATCATTCCTAGGTTGATCAACTTCCTTTACCTGAAGGTTGTGAGATATATGACATATAATGATATAAGGTAATCTAAGGAGAAAAATAACCAATTATGCAAGAGAGAAAAAAATACCATAAAATCCCACCAAAAATATTACGAAATAGGAAAAGTCAGAGAAACCCCTATCCATATTATGAAACACCATCAGATTCCTCGCCTCATATTCCTCTTCTTCTCTTTCTGTTTTAGGTAGCTCTTGTATTCAAGAACTGAAGGTAACTAAATAATAATTGAACAATAAGTTTGAATTTTGAGATCATTGGATACTCACCATAATGCAAAAGAGTGCTCAAAACCAGGCATCCATAGGCACGATATCCAGAACCAAAACAAACATCCCAAATATACACAGAATTCAAACTTTAAAAAACTTGACAATTCCTTGATGCCCGAGTCGAAGTTAATCTTCTTGGAAAATGTATCAACTCATGGAAAGATCAAAACCCCGAGGGATCAACAATAACTCTAGGAAAATGAGTAGAAATGAATTAAGGAACCGAGAAACAAGAAAAGAAAGTGAAAAGAGGAGGGAACATGAAGGGTAATTTACTGAAAACGAGTTAAAGCCCATCGTCATGAGATATACCCAGAATTTTGAGATTTCTTCATCACTATACGAGCAACCACAAGATAGGATCTAGCTTGCAAGTTTTCCTCCCTTATTTACAAGCTAATTTGTGCGTCATTGGAGCTCTTGGGAGCTATTTTGTGCTAACTTTCGTATATAGTTGTGGTTTCGTGTTTTAGTGTTGAATTGCAGGTTTTATTGAGTTTTCTCCTTATTCCCGAGCCATTTGGAAGCAACCACGGCTTTACGAGATGTTACGAGGCACGTAGGATGGCTCACGAACTTTACGGATAGTTTAGGAGGTCCCAAGACCCCTAAACATGAAGATTTGAGAGCCCAAGAGTCAAAAAGGAGGTTTCCGTGCACTGATCGGGCAGAAATGGCCCGATCGGGCGAAGAAATATTAATCGGTATAGATGTTGCAGACCCGATCGGGCGAGGGTTGCCCGATCCGATCGGGCGAGGAAGCATGTCCCCAGACCCGATCGGGTGCCCACCGCCCGACCCGATCGGGTGGAGTGCTGCATGGTCTCGTTGCGATGCTACAGACGCTGTGATGCTGCTGGGCTCGTTTTGTCGGCTGGCCCGATCGGGTGGCTGCCCACGGCCCGATCGGGTGGGCCTTCAACTTCACCTATTAATACGCTGCTACTACACTAAGGCCCGATCGGGTCTGGCGTCTTCCGTCGCGAAATTCTTCGTTTATTTCGTATTTTGTTAAGACTTGAGGGGCAATATAAATACCCTTTTTCTCATTTTTAGAGACATCTTTTATTCATCTTTCATTAGCTTTAGACTAGTTTTATTCTTCATTGTTCTTAGTTTAATTCAAACACTTTAGATTAATTTAGAGGTGATCAAACCTATTTCGATTTCAATAAAAGTTCCTGCTTTCCGTCAATTGGTATTCTTTCTTACCCTAATCTCTTTTGTTATTCTTGATTGCTTAGTTTATTTATTTAATCATTCATGATGCAATTGTTAGGGTTTCACATTAGTTTTGTCGTTGTTAATTCGATTATGAGTGAGTAGTTCTCTTTCTAGGGTGTTAGATAGGAAAGCCATGTTTATACCATGATTGTGATTTAGACTCCTATTGATTTCTAGGGCTTGATTAGGGTGATTGTGATGTGGTTTGTTCTTTATTGAGTAATTAACGTTATTGCGCAGTTTCTTTGGTTGCTTGTGGTTAATAGTTGTTTGCACAGATCCGTCTTACGACTAGAGGCCTAGGACACGTCAGTAGTTCTGATTACGTTAGTGAACATGCGGCGTATGTTGAACTATGAGCGTTGAGTCTTAACCATAGCTCAACATAGGCTCTAATCCCCCGACTCTTGACTTAGGTTTTGATAGTTGTTAACCTTGTTTGATTGGTATAAACATGGTGGACCGACCTAGTACCCTAGACTTTTATTCCATAGTTTAATCCTCGTTTTTTCCCGTCTTTCTTAGCTGAATCATTAGTTTAATTAATTCTTCTCTGATTTACTCTGGAGTAGCTGAATTGGTTGAATATTGATTTAGAAACTCTGTCTCCCTGTGGATTCGACCCTGCTTCCACTGACTACCTTAGTTAGAGGACCGTAGGTTTATTTTTGAATAGGCGATACGACTAAAACCTATCAAATTTTGGCGCCGTTGCCGGGGAGACGGCTAGTTTTCTAATTTTTTATTTGATTATTTGGTCTACTTCTCTGTGCCTCGTTGGAACTTCATTGTTCCAATTGAGGTACGTTTTACTGCTTCTTTTTGTTTCTTTTGTATGCCCAGGTCTCAAAGAAACGGTTCCCCCATTCAAGCGGACCCCAATCTTACTAGGACAGTCAGGCGGATCCGAAAGATAAAGCAGAAAGAAAAGCAGTCTGTTCAGCTGAACACCTTTGTTTAGACACCTTGAGTTTAGTCATGTCAAAGTCACTAAAGTCATATGGGGTGCCCAAACCAGATGGTCTCTCCACTGGACCTACTATGCCCACCATTGCCGCAGCAAATTTTGAAATCAAGCACTCATCAGCATGGTCCAGCAAAATCAGTTTGGTGGGCATCCTACTAATGATCCGGCAAATCATCTGCAACGGTTTCAACAACTTTGTCGAACCGTTAAACATGCCGGCGTCACTCCAGATCAACTCAAAGTCATGTTGTTCGAGTTTTCACTGAGAGATAGAGCCCAGAAATGGTTGAACGATGTGCAGGAAACCGAATGGAGTGAGATTTCTGTTGCATTTCTGAGAGAGTATTACCCACCCACTAAAACAGCAGAAATCATAAATAAACTGGCCACGTTTTCCCAAGAGCCTGATGAAACATTAAGGGAAGCGTGGGCTAGGTTTAGAGATCTACAGAGAGAGTGTCCACACCACAATATGGACAAATGGTTCTTGACGCAGACATTCTACAATGGTCTGCAGCCTCAGACGAAGTGTATTATTGATTCGTCTGCAGGAGGAGTGTTTTTAGACAAGGCAGTTGATGAGGGTTATGAATTCCTATCAAATCTTGCAGCCAATGACCATTCATCATCTAGGAGTTTAACTAAGAAGGTACTTGAAGTTGACGCTATTTCATTGCTTACATCTCAGATGGCACAACTAACTCAACAGCTAATGAAGTCTTCTAGTTCGACACCTCCGCCTTTGAGTATCAATGCTATGTCTGCAGTAGCACCCATTACCTCATCTTACTGCGAGGTATGTGGTGTTCAGGGTCACTTTGGGCATGACTGTTAGTTCAGTCAATTTCAGATGGAGCAGGCAAATGCCTTTCAACAAAGGCCACAAACTTTCCCCCCTTCACATAACTACCAAAATCCACAAAACTATCAACCTCCACCTCCACAAAACTATCCTAAACCCTCATACCATCAAACCCCACAAGATTTCCAAAGACCACCACCACAAAACTTCCATCATCCCAATAACTTCCAAACTCCACAAAATTTCCACACCCCACCTCCACAATACAACAACCCACAAGAGTCTAGCAATTCTGAACAGATGAAATTGATATTGTCTATGCAAAAGGCAAATGAGGAAGCACGGAGGGCCCAAGAGGAAGCACGGAGGAACCAAGAGAAGCATATCAAACTTCTCGAGGCTCAAGTTGCTCAGTTGGCAGAAACTAATGCACAGAGACAGCAGGGACAATTGCCAGGGCAACCCGTTCAGAGAGAACATGTGAATGCCATCACTCTTCGTAGTGGCATTGCATATGATGCCCCTCCAGTGCCCATTGATGAGGTTACCCCGACTGCAGGGAAGAAGAGGGTGGTAGAGGAAGGGAAAAGGAAGAATTCGACGTCTGAAGTCGATTTGTCTGCAGAAGCTGAGCAGACAGGGAAGAAAAAGGAGAAGGTTCCTGAAACGCCTTTTACACCAAGGCTACCTTTTCCTCACAGGATGCAACAGTCCAAGGTCGATCAGCAGTTTGGTAAGTTCTTGGCTATGGTCAAGAACCTTGAGGTAACGATTCCATTTACAGACTTAATTACCCAAGTGCCTGTTTATGCCAAATTTCTGAAAGACATGATCATTAAGAAAAGAGACTTTGGTGGGGTAGAACGTGTCGCTCTTACTGAAGAGTGTAGTGCTTTTATCCAAAATAAAGCCCCACCAAAGTTAAAAGATCCTGGTAGTTTTTCTATACCTTGCCATCTAGGACCTATTTTTATTGACAAGGCTTTGTGTGATTTAGGTGCTTCTGTTTCGGTTATGCCATTATCTGTTTTTGAGAAACTGAACATGGGAGCACTTAAATGCACACAAATCACTCTACAGATGGCGGATCGTTCTATAAAATACCCTCTAGGTGTTTTAGAGGACGTTCCTGTTAGGGTCGGGAAATTCTATATCCCTATTGACTTTGTGGTGTTAGATATGGATGAGGATGCCCAGATTCCTATTATCTTGGGTAGGCCATTTTTGTGTACTGCTGGTGCTATAATTGATGTTAAGTCTGGGTCTTTAACTCTTAGTGTTGGTGATGACAAAGTGATGTTTAAACTAACCAATGCTGTTAAGGCACCTATACTTGAACAATCTTTTTGCAGGGATAAGGTTTTAGATGAAGTAGGGGTGGAGAAGGTTCCAATTCCACCTAAGGTTGCCTCACCATCTGGAGGCATAGTCAAGAACATTTGGAGAAGAAAGATATTTGATGAGGGTGGAACTCATTGCCAAGCCTCTCCAATTTGAGAGATGGAGGACTAGGGTCGTGCGGGACCTTTATAAACCAGCGCTGTGTGAGAGGCAACTCGTATTTTTCTTTCCCTTTTTCCTTTTCTTTTTATTTTTCTTTTCTTTGTGTGAGCGAGAGTGAGGGTACTAACATTGTTTTTCCTCTTAGCATAGTCCTTGTCACCTTTTGGCATTGAGGACACCGCCAAGTTCAGCTTGGGGGAGGAGTTCTGTTTGTATTCTCTTTCACTTTTACTGCTTTCTAGGATAGATTTACTGCTTTCGAAAAATACTGAAAAAATCAAAAAAAATATGGTTCTCATGACTGGTTTAGTTGCCTCCCTGCGCCCCTTGTTGTGCTCTATTTGAAAATGATTTGACTTTGTTTTCTGGATAACTGGGCATTTGTGATCTTGAGGCTATGATTTGATGTTTGATTGCTTTGATTTCGAGCATTTTTGGATTATATTAGACCACTTTATGCTGCATACCTGAATTGGTTAGACTGTGAGGCCTCATTGTAGCCTATTGGATTCATATCATTATCCAGTCTATTCTTGTGTGTTAGTTCCTCTTTAGTGGATTGATCTTGACTTTGACTTCGTACTTGTCTGATTTTAGATGACTTGTAGCATTTGCAGTGATAGAGGCGTTCTTTTGTCTTATTCTTGAGCTTCAGAGTGAGTTTTTGATATACTTTTATCCTCCTTAGCCCCGCTGAGCCTAATGACTTGTTTCGTGTTACTTAAACCCCTATTATGAGCCCAAAGCCTTCACTTGATATTATTCCAAGCCTAGCTTGGGGGAGCTTTTGTATGGGTTAAGTTTGAGATTGGTTTGTTGGTTTAGTTTGGTTTTTGAGGAATTTAAAAGTGTATTTGCTGTGGTTTGAGAGTGAGAAAGAGAAAAGAAAAGGCAAGTTTAGAGTTGTGTGAATGAAGTTCAGAAAAATGAAAGAAAAATGAAATGAAAATATTTAGGCGATACGACTGACTACCTTAGTTAGAGGACCGTAGGTTTATTTTTGAATAGGCTATACGACTAAAACCTATCAGCAAGCTACAATATTTTTAGTTCAACAAAACATCATTTGATACGAGGTACATATTTTTTCATTTCCTTTTTTAAATATAATACTAAAATTAAGGATATATTATTATTATTATTATTATTATTATTATTATTCAAACAAGTTTAAAATATTTACAGAAAATTAGTGGAAAGCCGAGATACTATCTGGGCCCCACTCCGTTAGCTATAGCAAAACTGATCCTAGTAAAGATGTGGGCAGCAGCCCGCCCCATTATCTTGAGCCATGGAGAAGCTCTGTATCCGCTTCAGCAAAGTAACATCATCCTTTTCTTCTAATTCTCCTAAATCTTATTCTCTAATTATTATTATTTCTATATATTATTTTATTATTTATAGCTTTACTCATTATTATTAGTATTATTAGGAACATGGTTTAGCTCAAAAGCACAAATAAACCTACGTTTTTA
This sequence comes from Patellifolia procumbens, assembly GCA_947645195.1. Lineage (NCBI taxonomy): Eukaryota > Viridiplantae > Streptophyta > Magnoliopsida > Caryophyllales > Amaranthaceae > Patellifolia > Patellifolia procumbens. Next base: position 736,299 of record CANSGD010000969.1, read on the forward strand.
GCCCATAAACCAATAAAATCGCGTCAAAATGGTTTATGATGTAATTTTGCGCAGTCCGACCCAATCATTATTTTTATTACTAAATATTATCATATAATTAAATCTAATTATTAAAATAGTAATATTAATTTACTTCTTAAATATTATTGTTATTATATAATCATCATCAAGTGTTAATATATTAATACAAATAATGTAAAATAATAATTATTAATTATCATTATTATCATTAATCATTATTATTATTATTATTAATTTATAATTATTAATATTATTTATTTATAACTATCATTTAAAAGTATCCAAAATATTATTGTTATTATTCATTATTAATTATTCATTATAATTACTTATCATTATAATTGTTATTTAATAGTATTATTTTTTATAACTATCATTTAAAAGTATCCAAAATATTTGTATTGATAAATAACTTTTTCTCAAACTGTATTCTTTTGTTATTGATAAAAGCCCATCAAACAATTTAATTAAATTAAGGAAAAATTAGTAACAATTAATACTTAGGTTTAACCTCTTTTTTGAAATAAATACCTAGTTCTTTGGTATTTTATATAGATACCACAATTGCTTCAATTTTTTTAAAACCAATACCAACTAATGGAATTTTCATAATATTTAACGAAATTTGACCAACTTTAACAAATATTCCATTTGGTAGGACCCACTTATAATTTCCTTTCCATTAATCAGTTACATGATATGTCTTTTATGTCCCTCATCAATTACACCCACCATCCACAATACACTTCTCTCACCTCCTGTAACGTCCCGAACTCGGGTGCCTTAATTAAACATCATTAACACTAATTAATCACAATTATCATTAATTAATCTCATGCTTTGCGGAAGCTTTTCCTTAAACCTGTGGGTTATGGGCTTATGGCCCACCGATAATATAATATTCTTACAAAAGTCTCACCAATTCATAACTATAACTAAGACCTTAAATACTTGCTTAATCTCACTTCTTGAAATCCATTCCTAAGCACTTGCTTTCACGGATCCATCCTGATCCTTCTTTCACAACCTGGGCTTCGTTCAGAAGAAAAATATAGAGAAACAAGAAAAGACAGAAAACATTCCAAAGTGAGTAGAGAACTCGTAACTTTACTCCAGCCCGTAAAAACGATTTTGTTTCGAAAACATTTTACACACACAGGCATATATCACATCCTCACATTTAATCATGCTTCACATAACTTTGGTAATTGATCGGAATATGAATCATGAGACATTAACTTTAACTTTAACTTGAACGGACGGTTGGCAAGGACTATTCACACGAGATTAGACCATTGGCAAGAACAGGCTTTGGACCTTACAATACTTTCATCATACATTCATCGTACTTGGCCAACCTGACCCATTAAACATTGTAAACCTTTTCTCTACCTGTAACTTGCCCATTTACCAGTTCAGTTCATAATTCCAAGTCAACAGACTCATTCTCTTTCCACTTTTCATTATCGTATCTTAGTTCATCAAACTCATAGACTTGTATTCCGAGCAATACCCGTAACATACTTAACAATACCATAACGTAATCGTAAACATACTCGTAAACTCATAGCAACATAAATCATGGTTCATACTTTGCCATTCTCACATGAAAACATAAACACACTCGTAAACTAATAAAAACATGAACGACGCATCTCGATCACATTCTGTCATTTCACATACTTCCATGAATTAAAGCATAATCATATTTGAATCACGTAAATCACATATCTTCGGAATAAAGCGATAATCATACTTGACATATAAAATCATACTTTCTTGTATAAACTCACGTTCATACCATGCATACAAATACGTTAAGGAGCATTTGTCATAATTCTGAGAGCGTTCATAAACTCTTAAGACATGAAAGTTAAACCACGTAAGCATATGACGTCATACATCTCATAATCACGTTAATTACTTTATAAGCACAAACACGAGTCATGAACATGGTTATTGTCATAAAAGGACATTTATAATTCCACATAAATCATCATATACTTTAAGACTTATACTTTCATGAACTTTCACACATCATCTTGAAACATCACGTGTTTCCGTTCTTGTCATTAACATTCTTTTAACTTGGTAACTGGCTTAGTATTTGAGGTAGTCTTCAGGTAGCAGTCTCCCGTGTTAGATCTATCCTCGGTAGACCTCCCGTGTTGGAGGCTACCCTTGCGGGACATTTCCCACCTTGCGGGACGTCTCCCACCTTGCGATAGTCCTCAAGGAGCACTCTCCTTTGTTGGATCTACCACTCGCACTTGCGGTACCCCTCAAGGAGCAATCTCCCTTGTTGGGTGTACGGCCCGTACGAAGGTACGTGCGAAACCATAATCTCATAACATAGCGTAACCGATACTACCAGGACCTCTTTTACTTTTACTTATCACAAGCCATACTTTAATCATAAACCAGTACTTAATCATGATCATTCACGTAATCATACAACACTTATTAAGATTCCTTAATCATGGTGGTTGAAGAGGGCAGCTATGGAAGAAAAGAAGGTTGAAGCTCCATTGTTGGGTTTTAATGGAGGAAAAACGGAGAAGAGAAGATGAGATGTGGGTGTGATGCATTTGACTGAGTTTGGGCAGCTATATATAGAAGCTTGAAGAGGGCAAAAACTGAGCAGGCTTCTTTTGGTGGAGGGTTTGCCTTGGGGAGCAAGGTCATGGAGGAGGAAGTCAGTCAAAGGGAGGGAGGAAGAGGGTGATGTGGGAGTGCTTGGAGGCCAAGGTAGGAGACCTGTCAATGGGAAAGGGGAGGTGATGAGTGGGGGAGGTGAGTAAGAGGGGTTTTGGGTTTTTATTTGGGTTAAAATACTAAATGGGTGAAATGGGTACTAGTAATCGGATTTTGGATTGACGGTTTAGCAAAACGAAATTAACCCAATTAATTAACAATAGAAAATATAAATCAAAATGATAATAATAATTACATTAAACTCTTTTAAAATCGTTTAAACAAAATCGGAAATCATTATTAATTAAATAGTAAAAATTCAAATTAGTACTCGTTTAAGCTAATAATATAATTAATTTAGATTTCGAAAATTCGGGGTGTTACACCTCCCGATTACCCATTTAACTGTCTTCTTTTTGACTCATTTTCTCCACTTTTCGTTTTTCCTCCACCATTTTTAGTGCTACAAGCCTACAACCCTCTAATCTCTCTCTTTCTCCCTAATCTTCCTAAACTCCTTAGTAGTTAGAGTATGTTAATTGCCCTTTTAGCTTAAAGTTAGAGGAGTAATTTAGGTTGCACAAATGGGAAATAAGAAGGGAATTCGGGCGAATCCCAATCAATTGACCAACCAACCTGGTATATTCTTGCATTGGTACATTAGTAATTAAACTTAATTGCTACTCTGCCTTACCACATACGATTCTCATGCTCAACATATCCCATAAATAAATAAAAAACTCAAATCAACAAAAAAGAATGAATAAGTGAAATTTTTGAGAAGATTCCCTTTAAATCTTGAATTTTCAGGCCAATATGCGTTTACTCTACCTTCAATTTTGACTCTAACTTGCGAAAAAGACGAACCAAAGATGGTCGTTGGAGACATGAATGAAATTAAAAGGTTGTTATATCTAGTTAACGTTATGGGACCCGCTAAACATTTAAAATGGAATCTCGACCAAAATTGGTCAAATTTCGTTAAGTTTAACGGAAACTCCATTAGTTAATATTGATTTCAAAAAAATGTAACAATTGTAGTATTTTTATAAAATAAAAAAAGGACTTAGGTATTTATCTCAAAAAAGAAGCTAAACCTAGGTAATTATTGCCGAATTTTTTTTAAAAATAAATAGAAAGAAACTTAATTGAAACATTAACGGCCCTTTCAACTAGAATTCTATTACTACCTACATAGATACCCGCCCTTTTAGTTCTTTAAATACTCCCATATTCCTCTCATAACTCAATACTCATATCATTCAACATTTCAACTAATAGTTAGCTATCAACCCACAAGAATCTGAATCTTTATTTCCTTCAAAGATGAACAGCAACAACCAGAATACTCAAAGAAAGAGGAAAAGCCCATGCAGAAATACCAACGAACATGATGAAGAACACCCAACACTTCCTCATCAGCAACAACAATCTAGTCATGAAGATGAATTCAATATTAATGCACTTATTGATGATGTTTCACCCTCTAACCCACAACCTGAATCACCCAAAAACATATCTGAACCACAACATTCTCAAGATCAGCGAGAAGCTAAACAAGTCCGTTCTGATAATAAACCAAAGAGAATCAAGATACCCAATACCACACCAATCGACGCACCCTTCCCTTGGGCAACAGATCGCCGCGCCACCGGTTCATACATTGGAGTACTTAATAAAGAATGATATACAAACCATAAGTGGTCAAGTAGAATGCAAAACATGTTCAATACTTTACCACATAAAGTATGATCTTCAACAAAAGTTCCAAGATATTCGTACGATTATAGTCCAGCAACAACATGAATGGAACGACAGAGCGCCGGATTTTTTGCTCAATTGTAGACTTCCAACGTGCAAAACTTGTAAGCAAAACATTTGTAAGCCTGTAATATCTAAGAAGAAGAGATCAATTGATTGGTTGTTTTTGTTGCTTGGACAATTTTTAGGGTATTGTTCTGTGGCACAACTAAAGTATTTCTGCAAGTATAGTAATATATGTCGTCGGGGTAACAAGGATCAGCTGCTATTGTATACTTATTTGGCCTTATGCAAGCAACTTGATCCTGATGGACCGTTTCGATATCCGACTGCCGCGTAACGGTTGCTGCTTCAATAGTATTTGCACGAACGAAGATTATATGTGGTAATGAAGTTTGTCTGTTCAAGATTTAGATATGATTTTCGGTTTGATGATTCTTGTTCTTGCTGCTGATCATGATTAGTCTTTTTCGTTCTATAAACCCTTTAGTTATAATTCTTAGTGTTTAGGGATCTTTATGCATTTGTTTAAGTAATCTTTCTGTGGTAGCTAATGTAGAGGAATTCCTAATCTTTTTTTTTTTGTGTTTTGGAGAGTTAACTGTAGGAAAGTGTTGGAAATGAAAACTGTATGAATCTCAATCAAACTGTACGTACAATGTTATACATAATTCTTGCTGTGATGATTAGTTCTAATTCTTTGTGTTTAGAGATTTTTATGCATTTGTTTAAGTAATCTTTTTTTGGTAGCTAATGTATAGAGGAATTCCTGATATTTGTTGTATTTTGGAGAGTAAACTGTAATGAAACTGTTTGAAATGAAAACTGCATGAATCTCGATAATAAAATTGTACGTACAATGTTATACAAAATTTTTGCTTCCTGTTCCGTGTTTACGTGCTTATTGCTACGAACAATGGTGCACAATCAGTATACTATACCATGGCTCTGAATCTCCAACGGATATAACTGTAATAATTGCAAAACGGCGTTTATGGTAGCATCTGTTATAGTGATGATGTCCACACAGATAAAAAGATGGAAGAGAGAAAAGCTTGCAACTCAATAGAGTTAGCGAGCAAATGTTACATTATTAAAAATAACATGAAACTAGATTACCCCATAAATAATTAGAAAAATCCCACCTAAAATCATTTAATATCATTTATGATCCCACCTAAAATCCCCTATTCCCACAAGCAAACATTGGATTTCTCATCATGGGGATTTATGATTCCAATCTCTCCCCTTAATCCCCACAAACAAACACCCCCTAAGTTGGCAATAGGAAAATATAATGGTTAATGCCAGAAAAAGTGTTTGTCAATACTGGATGTTTGCCTGCATGTTTCTTTTAACAAATTATTGTTTGTTTCGGTTTCTTCTCACAAAAACACTAGTAAAAGGTAGTTTATTTCTAGCAAAATCATGTTTTTAGAAGGTGGTTTCTCACAATTTTTCTATTAATGTATATACATTGAAGATGAATCCAGAAAGATCTCACATGAATATATTATTCCCAAAATAATTGAGAATGCCAAGTATATAACTGATATATGTACTATTTACATATATGTACTGTTTACATATATGTATTGTTTACATATATTATTAGTGACATTTCTTGTAACTAGTTATGGGGCCACGCGTGTTGCGCACGGACACCCAAGATGGAAAAGTATTGTTAATAATTAACTTTCAAAAAAATATTTCATTAATAAAATTAATTTTCCGGTGTTAATATGTAAAATTAGGACGTAGCTAGAGCAACCCACTGGGTTAGCAACCCATGTGACTTGGCATATGAGGTGGAAACAATTAAAGCAGATGAGGTGTTGAAGAATTAATGTTTTACGCTTTTTGCAGTAATAAAAGCCATGCATTCAAGCCATACAGTAATGATGGATTAATAAATGATAGTTGCATTAGACAAACGGTATTAATGATGCATTAATAAATGATAGCCGTTAATAGTTTTTAACAACAGTAGGTCTTTTCTTTTTTTTCAATTAGGCCCCGTTCAGTTCAACTTATTTTTACTGAACTGAACTTATTTTTACTGAACGGAACTTATTTTTACTGAACTGAACTTATTTTTACTGATTCGTGTTGTTTTTTCTTCTTTGCACTACTGATTTTTACTGAACTGAACTTATTTTTACTGAACTGAACTTTTTACTGAACGGAACTTATTTTTGCTAAACTGAATTTATTTTTACTGAACTGAACTTATTTTTACTAAATATTATTATTTTAAGGTGAACTGAACAGGGCCTTAGACCATGTTCAGTTCAACTTATTTTTACTGAACTGAACTTATTCTTCTCTATGTTAGCATGTTAAGTTGGAATTGTGATTATTTTTTTTGGAAGATGGAGTTATATGTAATTTATGGGGTTATACACAGTTTTTCCAATATATATTTTTTGCCGACTATTTTAATGATAAGATTTTTTTCATTAGATTTTATGTAGTTATGTGATAAGATTTTGTATATATAGTAAGGCCCTGTTCAGTTCACCTTAAAATAATAATATTCAGTAAAAATAAGTTCAGTTCAGTAAAAATAAGTTCAGTTCAGTAAAAATAAGTTCAGATCAGTAAAAATCAGTAGAGCAAAGAAGAAAAAACAACATGAATCAGTAAAAATAAGTTCAGTTCAGTAAAAATAAGTTCAGTTCAGCAAAAATAAGTTCAGTTCAGTAAAAATAAGTTCAGTTCAGCAAAAATAAGTTCAATTTAGTAAAAATAAGTTGAACTGAACAGGGCCTAAGTGTGACTTATGTGATAAGATTTTATATATATTATACTTCACCGATATACGTAGTACAAATGTAATCCATTGCATCATCGTCGCTTTCTTCGTCAATACATAACCAGATTAATGATTCCAATCTCTCCCCTTAATCCCCACAAACAAACACCCCCTAAGTTGGCAATAGGAAAATATAATGGTCAATGCTAGAAAAAGTGTTTGCCAATACCGGATTTTGCCCTGCATGTTTCTTTTAACAAATTATTGTTTGTTTCGGTTTTTTCCAAAAAAAAAAAAATACTTGTAAAAGGTAGTTTCTAACAAAATCATGCTTTTAGAAGGTAATTTCTCGCAATTTTTCTATTAATTAATATATATTGAAGACGAATCCAGCAAGATCTCACATGAATACTTTTTATTCCCAAAATAATTGAATGCCAAGTATATAACTGATATATGTACTATTTACATATATGTATTGTTTACAGATAATATTAGTGACATTTCTTGTAATAAAATCAAAAGTATTATATTTATGGTAAGTAGTCAAGCAACACTATTTTTTTTTGAAGGAAAAGCTGCACCGGCTAATTACTCATTTAGTTCAAACGAAACCAAATTACAAACTAGCGGAGGGAAGTTATCAATTTAACGTCTACTACCAAAAGACCATGGCCTAAAATGAGCAAGCTCATGAACCACCTTATTACAATCCCTCCTAACAAAAGACCAAACTAAAGAAGAAAAACAATTAGCTAAATGAGTAATATCCTCTATGGCAAGATCAAAGTAGTTATTTCCAAGATCCTGCTTTTTTAAAGCATTAATCACTCCCTCATTATCTCCTTCGACAACCAACTTATCAAACCCCAAATCCTTTGCCATCAACAAACCGTGGTAAATCGCCTTAGCCTCCGCCATTCTCACCTCCAAAGACCCCTCCCATTGCTTAGTTTCACACGCCGAAAGCGAGCCCTGATCATCCCGAATCACCATACCCACACCAACTCCATTCTCGCCCAGCATACCCGCATCGACATTATTCTTAACAAAGCCATGGTTAGGGGGAATCCAGTGGCACGCAACTCTATCATTCCCTTTCCTCTCACCTCCCATTTCATCAAGATCTTTCAACAATTTTTCAACATAAGCATGAGTTTGCATCGGGTTAGGAAGGCAGCCCTCAAAAGTGAAAGAATTCCTATTGCTCCAAATAGCCCAGCTCACCGTTACTAATCTCCTTTTATCGTCCGAGTCAGCCGAATTGAACGCAGCCTCCACCCAGTCCTTAAAGGACTGCCATCCCCTCCACCTTAGACGCAAGGCCGCAGGCCTCCCACACATGTTTCGCCATCGGGCATTCAATTAGCGCATGAACCACACTTTCTCTCACCTCCCCACACACACCGCAACCTCCATCTATCGACTGAACACGCTTGCTTAAGCCAAGCCTGGTAGGATGAGCGTCAAGGCACGCACGCCACAGGAAGATCTTCGAACGAGGAAGCACATTTATAAACCACACATCCTTCCAAAGGCCACGACTAGCCCCATCATTTGACGAACGAGCCAAATCCATCTTTTCGCCAAAAGTGCATTTGTACCCCGAACGAACTGAGTACAAACCATTTTTCTCCCATTCGCAATAGTGAATATCCTCTACAACTCTAGGACTCAACTGTATCGCCAAAATTCTATCACACTCAAACGGAAGGAAGAGATCACGAACCACACTTTCATTCCACCTAGCCTGGCCCGGAACCAACAAGTCGCTAACCCGCATTGCCTCGGAACCCGCCATCACTGGGGACAAGATGTGACTCGACTGTGTACCAGGTATCCAACAATCCTCCCAGACACGCACCTTCTCGCCTCTCCCAATACGCCATCGCAGCCCTTTCCTTAGCACCTGCTTGGCCTCACAAATCCCTCGCCATGTATAACTAGCATTACCCCTACCTCCGCCTCCAAGAAGGAGGAATTAGGAAAGTATTTAGCTTTGAAAATTCGAGCAATAAGTGTGTTTGGAAACATAAGAATTCTCCAAGCTTGCTTACCAAGAAGGACCCAATTAAAGCACTTTAAATCGCGAAACCCCAAACCCCCTTCACACTTTGGTCTACACAATCTTTGCCAAGCAACCCGATGGATCTTACATTCACCTTGTTTTTGGCCCCACCAAAAATGAGAAATTAGAGATTTCATATCGTCACAAAAAGTAGAAGGAAGTCTAAACACACTCATCATGTAGGTAGGGAGAGATTGGGCCACCGCCTTTATCATAACCTCTCTACCCGCTTTTGAAAGACTTAAACCCTTCCATCCTTGCAATTTCTTCCATAATTTCTCTCGGATACCCTTGGTAATGACCTTTTTAGACCGCCCCACCACAGTAGGGAGGCCCAAATAGCGCCCATGGACCTCCACTCTCCCCACCCCAAGCACATTCGTGACACTCACTCTCTCCCCCTCCCTCACCCCCCTACTAAAAGAGACGTCCGTCTTCTCAAAACTCACTTTTTGACCACTAGCTCCCACATAAATCTCAAGAATCTCCTTAACCACAAGCGCTTCACTATGGTTTGCTCTCACAAAGATGATGCTATCGTCGGCGAATAAAAGGTGTGTGACCATCGGGGCTGACGGAGCAAGCCTCACGCCATGAATCGCCCCTTCCTCCATGGCCTTCCTTAACAACCCCGAGAGAGCTCTGCTACCAAGATGAAGAGATAGGGCGAGAGTGGGTCCCCCTGCCGAATTCCTCTCTTTGGCCTAAAATGTCTTGTAAGAGACCCATTGATCAAAACTGAAAAGGAGATTGAACGGACACACTCCATCACCTTGTTCCTCCAACTGCTAGCAAAATTCATCTTTCTCATTACCACCTCCAAAAAATCCCAACTTACTCTGTCATAGGCTTTTTCCATATCCAATTTGAGCGCAAGATGGCCCTTTGCCGCTTTTGAGCATTTCATGTGGTGAAAAACCTCAAAAGCAACCAAGATATTATCCGTAATCAATCTACCCGGAGTGAAAGCACTTTGATTTTCAGAAATAATCTTGTTGAGAAACATCATTAGCCTGTTAGCCAGAACCTTCGACACAAGCTTGTAAACCACATTACACAAACTAATCGGACGGAAATCTTTCATATGCTCAGCCTCTTTCTTCTTCGGGATCAAGACAATAAAATTTTCATTTAAATACTCCGGCAGCGCCTCCCCCCACAAGATACCCAGCACTAAATCACAAACGGAAGTCCCGACAATATGCCAATACGCCTGGAAAAATAAAGTACACATACCATCGGGGCCAGGGGCCTTTATCGGGTGCATCTGACTCAAAGTCGTCTGGACCTCATCCTCTCGGAACTCAGCAGTCAACAAAGCATTCATCTCCGGAGCCACTCGCTCCTCCACCCCCCTCAATGCCACATCAAAATTCGACACATTAGATGCGTCAAACAGCCCTCGAAAGTACCGCAACGCCACTTCTCCCACCATCTCATCACCCTCCTTTCGAGCACCATCTTCGTCAACCAAATGAGTGATCGTATTCCTTTGCTTTTCAACCAGACGCTCGACGATGGAAAAAAGACGAGTTCCTATCCCCCAACTCTAGCCACAGAACCCGCGAGCGTTGACGCCATACCATTTCCTCTTGACGGACAAGGCTCTCAATATCACGCACCAACGCACGACGTTGCTGAATCTGCGCATGAGACAACTGCCCCTTATTCAACTTCTTCAGCCTTTTCCGCTTCGAACGAAGCTCCCTAAAAACCGCTCCAAAAATGCCTCACCCACTCCTTCAAACCAGCCGCACAAACCTCCAACTTCTCCTTAAGACTCCTCCCCCTCAGCCACGCATCACCAATAACCTTCTCACACTCCCCATGACTCGTCCACAGTTGTTCAAAGCAAAATGGTTTATCCCGTTTGTTCCCCACATTTCCTGTCGCACCAAGAGCTAATTTTAGCGGGGCGTGGTCCGACCATTCCCTATCTAATTGATAGAGGTGGGCTGACGAAAAGAGATCTGCCCATCCCACATTCATAAGAGAGCGGTCAAGACGGCATTGAACATTCTCCTCCCTCTCTCGTCCATTGTCGTAAGTAAAAGTGTACCCCGAAAATGGAATATCTCGGAAACCGCATAGATCAATAGCCTCCCTAAAGTTGTGCATTTGCCATTCCGCCCTCTCATTGCCCCCAACCTTCATCATCACTAATTATTTCATTAAAGTCCCCCACGCACACCCAAGGGCTATTCAACTGAGATGCCAACTAACGCATAAGGGACCACGATAAATGGCGATTCTGAACTTCCGCCCAGCCATAGAAACCCGTGAGGCGCCAGCCATCCTCATGCAAACCACTCGCAACCCAAAAGTCCATATGATGCATAGACATGGACCTCAACTCCAACACCACCTCTTTTTTCCATAAACACGCTAACCGACCCGATCTACCTCTTCTATCAACGGCCAACTAATGAAAATCACTAATCCTACTCGCAACACGTCGGAATTCACTTGTACTTAATTTGGTCTCGGACAAGAAAATCACCGACAGGGCCTCCCTCCTAACCAAGTCCCGGAGGTTATCAACTGCAGAGGGATTGCCCAGCCCCCTACAGTTGAGACATAACAGACTCATGGTTGAAGGCGGGGTTGGATCTCACCAACCTCCGCCACAGAACGGGGCTCCATAGCCTCCAATCTAGCTTTTTTGTCACCACCAATAACATCAATGTCCATATCCGTCTCCAAACCCCTTTTTCCCCCAAACAAGCAAACACCCCTACTTGAGCTCTCCCTTCACCAGGAAGTTGTCACGCAATCTTCTTCCACTTTCTACCCACTCTCTCACCATGAGTAATCCCTTCCTGGTTCTGTGTAGCGCTCCCTCCCTCAATGACTTCCCCTTCTCTTAGTATTGTTGAAAGCACTACTGCCCTTACCTTATTCGATATCCCCTCCTCCACATTAACCCCCGTAGCCCCATCTTGCTGCTCCAACTCCGCCCCTACCATTCCTTCTGAACCGCCCTCCTTAATCACCGTTCTACTACCCCCAGTCAAGTTATGGGGGATCAGTTGCTCAATAATACCTCTTGTATCCACCTCGACAACCCTCCTTCGATCTTTAACAATAAAACCGATCTTTTTATGTGAAGCTTTTAGTTTATCCATCTCCTCCTTTCTACGAGCTACGCCCTTCCTAGGCGAAGCCCTAATCCATGTCCCCCATCTTTTAGCGCCATCACCATCCTCCTCATCCACATTAGGGCAATCACGATCCGAATGACCCAAACAACCACAAAGAAAACAGAAAATTGGTAACCTTTCATATTTTAATTTTACCTCCGTAATGACGCCTTGTTTATTCCGGATTTTCTATATTCTGCGTAGTGGTTTTGTTATATCAATAATGATCCTTGCTCGACAATATGAATCCCACCCAGCCCCTTCTTCATCAACCGACATTACCTCGCCTATTATCGACGCAACTTTCTTCACATCCTCGACAGTTCTACTATCTAGCGGCATATTATAGAATCAAACCCAGAAAGGTTGGGTTGTAATGTCCATAGAATCTGGTTGTTCACCACCAAGAATATCACGCAAGAGAACCAGATTGTTCTCGAAATTCCATGGCGCACCATCGAGCACCTTCTCCTTATCCCTCCAATGATAAAATTGCACCACGAATAGGTTATTTTCAATAGGCCCAAAACTCACCCCTCTCGACAGTGACCAGACATGTTTCAGCGTTCTATGTAAAGCATCGAAATTGAAGGTTCGAACGGTCATAAGTTTCCCTACCAAAGTTAGGGTTAACTTGTTCTCCACCTATTCACTCGTAACAGGATCTAACTCAGCAATATCATCCTCTTCCTCTGTAATCTGGAGACTCCCACATTGTTTTGCCAAAGTTTCTTCCATCTGATCGTCGAACCAGCCCAGTAGGGGACAACAGCTTGGATTGAACCAAGGACGAAAGACGCTCTTAGCACTCGCAAACCCTAGGGCATACGAGAGAGAGGACTCTCAGTACTAGATATTATTCTCATTATATCTTAGTCAAGCAACACTATTGATAATTAATAATACAGAAAACATTATGTAATACTACCTTATAACCAGATACACAACCTGCTTTTAATGTTTTAGATACGGACACATTAAGGAAGAGGTGTCCACATGAAATTAATTAGCTTAGTGCCCTGCTTTACTTTCTTTTTTTTATGACAGGTGGCATTTAAGTCAATTAAGTACATAATAAATTACTATTATGTTCCCTTAATAACCTTACTTAATTTTCTTCTCTTTTTAACTCAAGTCTATTGAGAATTTAATGAATTTCTATTATAAATTGATCATCCAAAAATAATATCTAATATTTGTTATTTTTTAATTTGGTGAAATATTTATTTACCTATGGTCGAGATACTTTAATAAAATAGTATTATAAAATTCAATAATATATATTATATTTAAATCATTAGTTTAAATGTATTAGTTTGACATAGGAATTGGATAGAGCATATGTTATATAGGGTCTGTTCTCCCCATATTATTTTCAGTTCAGTTCAGCTCCATTCTTTTATAACCATTTTGTTAAATATTATTATTATGTTGGTCTAATTTATTTTACTAATTAATCTTATTATTATTATATTATTATTATTATTATATTATTATTATTATTTATTGTTATATCATTATTAATTAAGTATTATCATTATTGTTATTGTTATAATTATTTATATATATTACTCCCTCCGTTTTTTTTAAATATGCACCTAAGGCTTTGCACTAAAACCAAGGAAAAAAGTGCAAAAGTAAGAGAGAAGGTTAGTAAAAGTAAGGAAAAAGTGAAAAAGGTAGAGAGAAGGAAAGAAAAAGTGTGAGAGAAGTGTAATAATTAGGTGGGCCAACCTTCCATTTATGGCAAAAGATAGAAAGGTACCAATTAAAAAAAACACCCCAAAATGGAGAAATGTGCATATTAAAAAAAACGGAGGTAGTATTTTATTAATTATAGCTTTACTCATTATTATTAGTATTATTATTAGGGAGGAACATGGTTTAGCTCAAAAGCACAAATAAACCCACATTTTTAGCCTATAAACCAATCTAATCGCGTTAAAATGGTTTATGATGTAATTTGGCGCGGTTCGACCCAATCATTATTTTTATTACTAAATATTATCATAATATTAAATCTAATCATTAAAATAGTAATATTAATTTACTTCTTAGATATTATTGTTACTATATAATCATCATCACGTATTAATAGATTAATACAAATAATAAAAAAAATTATTGTATTAATTATAATTATTATCATTAATCATCATCATCATTATTATTATTATTATTAATAATAATTTATGATTATTAATATTATTTATTTGTAACTATCATTTAAAAATATCCAAAATACTATTGTTATTATTCATTATTATTACTTATCATTATAATTTTTATTTAATATTCATATTATAATTTTTTAAATATTTTTTATATATTTATTACATTTAATTAAATTTAATTCAATTCAATTCAATTCAGTTTAGTTCAATTCAGTTTAGTTCAGTCCAGTTCAGTTGTTTTATGTCGAAGAGAACATGCGTATACTCATGTAGTTTGAAATCTAACGCTTGATTATTAATTTTTCAATCACTTATTACTTTAATTTTCAACAAAATATTTGTATTGATAGATAACTTTTTCTCAAACAATATTGTTTTGTTATTGATAAAAGGTCATCAAACAATTTAATTAAATTAAGGAAAAACTAGCAATAATTAATACTTAGGTTTAACCTCTTTTTTGAATTAAATACCTAGATCCTTTTGTATTTTATATAAATACCATAGTTGTTTCAATTTTTTAAAACCAATACCATCTAATGGAATTTTCATAAAATTTAACGAAATTTGACCAACTTTAACAAATATTCCATTTGGTAGGACCCACTTCTAATTTTCTTTCCATTAATCAGTTACATGATATGTCTTTTCTATCCCTCATCAATTTCACCCACCATCCACAATACACTTCTCTCTCCTCCCTCAATTACCCATTTCACAGTCTTCTTTTTTACTCATCTTCTCCACTTTTTGTTTTTCCTCCACCATTTTTAGTGCAACCCCCCCCCCCCACTAATCTCTCTCTTTCTCTCTAGTCTTCCTAAACTCCTTAGTAGTTAGAGTATGTTGGTTGCGCTTTTTAGCTTAAAGTTTGAGGTGTAATTTTGGTCGCGCAAATGGGAAATAAGAAGGGCATTCGGGCGAATCCCAATCAATTGACCAACCAACCAGGTAAATTCTTGCATTGATACAATAGTAATTAACCCTAATTGCTACTCCGCCTTACCACAAAGATTCCCCTACTCAACATATCCCACAAATAAATAACCCTATCAACAAAAAAGAATGAAAAAGTGAAAATTTTGAAAAGATTTCCTTTAAATCTTGAATTTTGAGGCCAATATGCGATTACTCCACCTTCAATTTTCACTTTAACTTGCGAAAAAGAGGAACCAAAGACAATCGTTGGAGAAATGAATGAAAGTAACGGATTGTTATGTCTAGTCAGGGGCGGATCCAGGGGCGGGTCTACCTAGGCCATGGCCCGCCCTATCAATAGAAATTTGTTATATATTAAATGTTCCGTAGCTAAACAAATTTGCCAATCATTGTATTATTATTTTTAATATACATATAATATATGCATTTGGCCCGTCCTTTATAGTCTGGATTCTCCACTGTGTCTAGTTGATGTTGTGGGACCCACTAAACATTTAAAATGGAACCGCGACCAAAATTGGTCAAATTCCGTTAAGTTTAACGGAAACTCCGCTAGTTAATATTGATTTCAAAAAAAATGTAACAATTATAGTATTTTTATAAAATAAAAAAGGACTTATTATGTATTTATTTCATAAAAGAAGCTAAACCTAGGTAATTAACCTAGGTAATTATTGCCATTTTTTTAAAAAAATAAATAGAAAGAAACTTAATTGAAACATTAACGGCCCTTTTAACTAGAATTCTATTACTACCTACATAGATACCCGCCCTTTTAGTTCTTTAAATACTCGCATATTCATTTGGTGAATATGCAGCATGAGTTCTTCCTCTTTATTTGGTAAAGAACATGTATTCCATTTAGTCTTTTATGTCAACCGAACAGGAATCAGCACACTCAGCTATTTAGCTCGAGTAATTGATGCATTGAGCACTACTCAATCAAAGTAAAAGGCTTGTCTCTTCATTGTCAACCAAGCAAGTAATCAGTATCAGTCTAAATTAGCTATTTAGCTCGAGTAATTGATGCACCAAGTACTAGAGCCAGAAAAGATT
The DNA here is from genome assembly GCA_947645195.1 of Patellifolia procumbens. Classification (NCBI taxonomy): domain Eukaryota; kingdom Viridiplantae; phylum Streptophyta; class Magnoliopsida; order Caryophyllales; family Amaranthaceae; genus Patellifolia; species Patellifolia procumbens. The sequence continues at coordinate 752,907 of CANSGD010000969.1, forward strand.
TATTTGAAGCATCACTGGATGAAGGTCAAGCTTGTCTCACATCATATTCTCTCACTGAGCTTAAAGTCTGGGGATAGTAGCAGAATCATATACCAAAAAGGAATCAATGAGAAAATTCATAATTGTAGAGAGTACCAGAATACGAATGCAGCTACATTTCCTCCCTTCTTCGCTCAGAGCTTCAAACTAATGAAAAACAAAATGGGAACGTAAACAGAGGAGCAGGAGCATACTGTAGTACTGTACAAGTGGATGCTACATTCTAGATGCAAAAGATTTCGAGCTCGTCAACGGATCTTAATTTCCCTAGACTGTTTGGAGGTACTACGAGATGGCCTCTTTGCGTGAGTGTTTCCTTCAGATTGTGTTAGGAGCAGGAGATCAGTCCTCTCATGAGTCTCATCAGACAGCTTATTCACACAGCAAAATGGAAGGGAAGAGAACAACCAATAAATGTACCAGCCTTCAGTTTAATTTGGTCCAAGAAGCACGATTTTCGGACATTTGCCTTCTCCCAGGGACAGAACTGCTACCAATTTAATTTATTTCCACCTAAAACCAATATTTTTCATGTGGTTTCTAAGTGCACTGAACATTGGAAGCTAGCTTTATCTCAAGTCTCAGCCTATAGACTTTAGCGGACTAAAACAACAAATTGCTGTAGCGGAAAAGAATTACACAATGCAACACCTCGTGAATCGTGATACAGAAGGATAAGCTGATATAGTACGAATCCTCGCTTTCAACTCGTTCCATAACAGAAAGCTTCTTCTAATTTTCATGATAAGAAAAGATGTACTTTTAATGATGCAAAAGAACAATGTTGCAGAAATTAAGCAAAGGTGCTCATCAGCCAGCTCTTCTATTGGTGGGGTAGAAATGCTGGTGGATTAGGAGACTGAATATAGCTGAAGCTTCAGAAGAGAAGAGTCAAGGCAATATTGTTGTGTACAACGTCTTACTCGAATACCAAAAGGAACCAGAGTCATCATCCAAAAAAAGACTCTAAGATTTATGTTACATCAGAAAAGACACCAAATACGAGCAGCAGAATTATGAAATGCACTGGAGCAAATAGTCACCTAATCGGTACTTGTCATATGGAAATGCCTTCTACCTCTAGAGTGATCAATGAAGACGGGAAAATTGACATTTACACTATGTTTAGATAATTTTTATGAAGGGAAAGGTATGGAGGAGAAAAGATGGAATCAGGAAAACGAGAGGGAAAATGAATCTTTCCAACTCCCTTCCCTTCCCCATGTTAACAAGGCAAAATGAATCCCTTCTTTTTCCTTTCATCACCTTCCCTTCCCCAACCTGGTAAATTCTTGCATTGGTACATTAGTAATTAAACTTAATTGCTACTCTGCCTTACCACATACGATTCTCATGCTCAACATATCCCATAAATAAAAGAAACTCAAATCAACAAAAAAGAATGAATAAGTGAAATTTTTGAGAAGATTCCCTTTAAATCTTGAATTTTCAGGCCAATATGCGTTTACTCTACCTTCAATTTTGACTCTAACTTGCGAAAAAGACGAACCAAAGATGGTCGTTGGAGACATGAATGAAATTAAAAGGTTGTTATATCTAGTTGACGTTATGGGACCCGCTAAACATTTAAAATGGAATCTCGACCAAAATTGGTCAAATTTCGTTAAGTTTAACGGAAACTACATTAGTTAATATTGATTTCAAAAAAATGTAACAATTGTAGTATTTTTATAAAATAAAAAAAGGACTTAGGTATTTATCTCAAAAAAGAAGCTAAACCTAGGTAATTATTGCCGAATTTTTTTTTAAAATAAATAGAAAGAAACTTAATTGAAACATTAACGGCCCTTTCAACTAGAATTCTATTACTACCTACATAGATACCTGCCCTTTTAGTTCTTTAAATACTCCCATATTCCTCTCATTACTCAATACTCATATCATTCAACATTTCAACTAATAGTTAGCTATCAACCCACAAGAATCTGAATCTTTATTTCCTTCAAAGATGAACAGCAACAACCAGAATACTCAAAGAAAGAGGAAAAGCCCATGCAGAAATACCAACGAACATGATGAAGAACACCCAACACTTCCTCATCAGCAACAACAATCTAGTCATGAAGATGAATTCAATATTAATGCACTTATTGATGATGTTTCACCCTCTAACCCACAACCTGAATCACCCAAAAACATATCTGAACCACAACATTCTCAAGATCAGCGAGAAGCTAAACAAGTCCGTTCTGATAATAAACCAAAGAGAATCAAGATACCCAATACCACACCAATCGACGCACCCTTCCCTTGGGCAACAGATCGCCGCGCCACGGTTCATACATTGGAGTACTTAATAAAGAATGATATACAAACCATAAGTGGTCAAGTAGAATGCAAAACATGTTCAATACTTTACCACATAAAGTATGATCTTCAACAAAAGTTCCAAGATATTCGTACGATTATAGTCCAGCAACAACATGAATGGAACGACAGAGCGCCGGATTTTTTGCTCAATTGTAGACTTCCAACGTGCAAAACTTGTAAGCAAAACATTTGTAAGCCTGTAATATCTAAGAAGAAGAGATCAATTGATTGGTTGTTTTTGTTGCTTGGACAATTTTTAGGGTATTGTTCTGTGGCACAACTAAAGTATTTCTGCAAGTATAGTAATATATGTCGTCGGGGTAACAAGGATCAGCTGCTATTGTATACTTATTTGGCCTTATGCAAGCAACTTGATCCTGATGGACCGTTTCGATATCCGACTGCCGCGTAACGGTTGCTGCTTCAATAGTATTTGCACGAACGAAGATTATATGTGGTAATGAAGTTTGTCTGTTCAAGATTTAGATATGATTTTCGGTTTGATGATTCTTGTTCTTGCTGCTGATCATGATTAGTCTTTTTCGTTCTATAAACCCTTTAGTTATAATTCTTAGTGTTTAGGGATCTTTATGCATTTGTTTAAGTAATCTTTCTGTGGTAGCTAATGTAGAGGAATTCCTAATCTTTTTTTTTTGTGTTTTGGAGAGTTAACTGTAGGAAAGTGTTGGAAATGAAAACTGTATGAATCTCAATCAAACTGTACGTACAATGTTATACATAATTCTTGCTGTGATGATTAGTTCTAATTCTTTGTGTTTAGAGATTTTTATGCATTTGTTTAAGTAATCTTTTTTTGGTAGCTAATGTATAGAGGAATTCCTGATATTTGTTGTATTTTGGAGAGTAAACTGTAATGAAACTGTTTGAAATGAAAACTGCATGAATCTCGATAATAAAATTGTACGTACAATGATGTTATACAAAATTTTTGCTTCCTGTTCCGTGTTTACGTGCCTATTGCTACGAACAATGGTGCACAATCAGTATACTACATGGCTCTGAATCTCCAACGGATATAACTGTAATAATTGCAAAACGGCGTTTATGGTAGCATCTGTTATAGTGATGATGTCCACACAGATAAAAAGATGGAAGAGAGAAAAGCTTGCAACTCAATAGAGTTAGCGAGCAAATGTTACATTATTAAAATAACATGAAACTAGATTACCCCGTAAATAATTAGAAAAATCCCACCTAAAATCATTTAATATCATTTATGATCCCACCTAAAATCCCCTATTCCCACAAGCAAACATTGGATTTCTCATCATGGGGATTTATGATTCCAATCTCTCCCCTTAATCCCCACAAACAAACACCCCCTAAGTTGGCAATAGGAAAATATAATGGTCAATGCTAGAAAAAGTGTTTGCCAATACCGGATTTTGGCCTGCATGTTTCTTTTAACAAATTATTGTTTGTTTCGGTTTTTTCCAAAAAAAAAAAAAACTTGTAAAAGGTAGTTTCTAACAAAATCATGCTTTTAGAAGGTAATTTCTCGCAATTTTTCTATTAATTAATATATATTGAAGACGAATCCAGCAAGATCTCACATGAATACTTTTTATTCCCAAAATAATTGAATGCCAAGTATATAACTGATATATGTACTATTTACATATATGTATTGTTTACAGATAATATTAGTGACATTTCTTGTAATAAAATCAAAAGTATTATATTTATGGTAAGTAGTCAAGCAACACTATTTTTTTTTGAAGGAAAAGCCGCGCCGGCTAATTACTCATTTAGATCAAACGAAACCAAATTACAAACTAGCGGAGGGAAGTTATCAATCCAACGTCTACTACCAAAAGACCATGGCCTAAAATGAGCAAGCTCATGAGCCACCTTATTACAATCCCTCCTAACAAAAGACCAAACTAAAGAAGAAAAACAATTAGCTAAATGAGTAATATCCTCTATGGCAAGATCAAAGTAGCTATTTCCAAGATCCTGCTCTTTTAAAGCATTAATCACTCCCTCATTATCTCCTTCGACAACCAACTTATCAAACCCCAAATCCTTTGCCATCAACAAACCGTGGTAAATCCAAAGACCCCTCCCATTGCTTAGTTTCACACGCCAACAGCGAGCCCTGATCATCTCGAATCACCATACCCACACCAACTCCATTCTCGCCCAGCATACCCGCATCGACATTATTCTTAATAAAGCCATGGTTAGGGGGAATCCAGTGGCACGCAACTCTATCATTCCCTTTCCTCTCACCTCCCATTTCATCAAGCTCTTTCAACAATTTTTCAACATAAGCATGAGTTTGCATCGGGTTAGGAAGGCAGCCCTCAAAAGTGAAAGAATTCCTATTGCTCCAAATAGCCCAGCTCACCGTTACTAATCTCCTTTTATCGTCCGAGTCAGCCGAATTGAACGCAGCCTCCACCCAGTCCTTAAAGGACTGCCATCTCCCCTCCACCTTAGACGCAAGGCCGCAGGCCTCCCACACATGTTTCGCCATCGGGCATTCAATTAGCGCATGAACCACACTTTCTCTCACCTCTCCACACACACCGCAACCTCCATCTATCGACTGAACACGCTTGCTTAAGCCAAGCCTGGTAGGATGAGCGTCAAGGCACGCACGCCACAGGAAGATCTTCGAACGAGGAAGCACATTTATAGACCACACATCCTTCCAAAGGCCACGACTAGCCCCATCATTTGACGAACGAGACAAATCCATCTTTTCGCCAAAAGTGCATTTGTACCCCGAACGAACTGAGTACAAACCATTTTTCTCCCATTCCCAATAGTGAATATCCTCTACAACTCTAAGACTCAACTGTATCACCAAAATTCTATCGCACTCAAACAGAAGGAAGAGATCACGAACCACACTTTCATTCCACCTAGCCTGGCCCGGAACCAACAAGTCGCTAACCCGCATTGCCTCAGAACCCGCCATCACTGGGGACAAGATGCGACTCGACTGTGTACCAGGTATCCAAAAATCCTCCCAGACACGCACCTTCTCACCTCTCCCAATACGCCATCGCAGCCCCTTCCTTAGCACCTTCTTGGCCTCACAAATCCCTCGCCATGTATAACTAGCATTACCCCTACCTCCGCCTCCAAGAAGGAGTAATTAGGAAAGTATTTAGCTTTGAAAATTCGAGCAATAAGTGTGTTTGGAAACATAAGAATTCTCCAAGCTTGCTTACCAAGAAGGACCCAATTAAAGCACTTTAAATCTCGAAACCCCAAACCCCCTTCACACTTTGGTCTACACAATCTTTGCCAAGCAACCCAATAGATTTTACGTCCACCTTGTTTTTGGCCCCACCAAAAATGAGAAATTAGAGATTTCATATCGTCACAAAAAGTAGAAAGAAGTCTAAACACACTCATCACGTAGGTAGGGAGAGATTGGGCCACCGCCTTTATCATAACCTCTCTACCCGCTTTTGAAAGACTTAAACCCTTCCATCCTTGCAATTTCTTCCATAATTTCTCTCGGATACCCTTGGTAATAACCTTTTTAGACCGCCCCACCACAGTAGGGAGGCCCAAATAGCGCCCATGGACCTCCACTCTCCCCACCCCAAGCACATTCGTGACGCTCACTCTCTCCCCTCCCTCACCCCCCTACTAAAAGAGACGTCCGTCTTCTCAAAACTCACTTTTTGACCACTAGCTCCCTTATAAATCTCAAGAATCTCCTTAACCACAAGCGCTTCACTATGGTTTGCTCTCACAAAGATGATGCTATCGTCGGCGAATAAAAGGTGTGTGACCATCGGGGCTGACGGAGCAAGCCTCATGCCATGAATCGCCCCTTCCTCCATGGCCTTCCTGAACAACCCCGAGAGAGCCTCTGCTACCAAGATGAAGAGATAGGGCGAGAGTGGGTCCCCCTGCCGAATTCCTCTCTTTGGCCTAATATGTCTTGTAGGAGACCCATTGATCAAAACCGAAAAGAGATTGAACGGACACATTCCATCACCTTGTTCCTCCAACTGCTAGCAAAATTCATCTTTCTCATTACCGCCTCCAAAAAATCCCAACTTACTCTGTCATAGGCTTTTTCCATATCCAATTTGAGCGCAAGATGGCCCTTTGCCGCTTTTGAGCATTTCATGTGGTGAAAAACCTCAAAAGCAACCAAGATATTATCCGTAGTCAGTCTACCCGGAGCGAAAGCACTTTGATTTTCAGAAATAAACTTGTTGAGAAGCATCTTTAGCCTGTTAGCCAGAACCTTCGACACAAGCTTGTAAACCACATTACACAAACTAATCGGACGGAAATCTTTCATATGCTCAGCCTCTTTCTTCTTAGGGATCAAGACAATAAAATTTTCATTTAAATTCTCCGGCAGCACCTCCCCCCGCAAGATACCCAGCACTAAATCACAAACGGAAGTCCCGACAATATGCCAATACGACTGGAAAAATTAAGTACACATACCATCGGGGCCAGGGGCCTTTATCGGGTGCATCTGACTCAAAGTCGTCTGGACCTCATCCTCTCGGAACTCAGCAGTCAACAAAGCATTCATCTCCGGAGTCACTCGCTCCTCCACCCCCCTCAACGCCACATTGAAATTCGACACATTAGATGAGTCAAACAGCCCTCGAAAGTACCGCAACGCCACTTCTCCCACCATCTCATCACCCTCCTTTCAAGCACCATCTTCGTCAACCAAATGAGTGATCGTATTCCTTCGCTTTTCTACCAGACGCTCGACGATGGAAAAAAGACGAGTTCCTATCCCCCTACTTTAGCCACAGAACCCGCGAGCGTTGACGCCATACCATTTCCTCTTGACGGACAAGGCTCTCAATATCACGCACCAACGCACGACGTTGCTGAATCTGCGCATGAGACAACTGCCCCTTATTCAACTTCTTCAGCCTTTTCCGCTTCGAACGAAGCTCCCTTAAAACCGCTCCAAAAGTCGCCTCACCCCACTCCTTCAAACCAGCCGCACATACCTCCAACTTCTCCTTAAGACTCCTCCCCCTCAGCCACGCATCACTAATAACCTTCTCACACTCCCCATGACTCGTCCACAGTTGTTCAAAGCGAAACGGTTTATCCCGTTTGTTCCCCACATTTCCTGTCGCACCAAGAGCTAATTTTAGCAGGGCGTGGTCCGACCATTCCCTATCTAATTGATAGGGGTGGGCTGACGGAAAGAGATCTGCCCATCCCACATTCATAAGAGAACGGTCAAGACGGCATTGAACATTCTCCTCCCCCTATCGTCCATTGTCGTAAGTAAAAGTGTACCCCGAAAATGGAACATCTCGGAAACAGCATAGATCAATAGCCTCCCTAAAGTTGTGCATTTGCCATTCCGCCCTTTCATTGCCCCCAACCTTCTCATCATCACTAATTATTTCATTAAAGTCCCCCACGCACACCCAAGGGCTATTAAACTGAGATGCCAACTAACGCATAAGGGACCACGATAAATGGCGATTCTGAACTTCCGCCCAGCCATAGAAACCCGTGAGGCTCCAGCCATCCTCATGCAAACCACTCGCAACCCAAAAGTCCATATGATGCATAGACATGGACCTCAACTCCAACACCACCTCTTTTTTCCATAAACATGCTAACCCACCCGATCTACCTCTTCTATCAACGGCCAACTAATGAAAATCACTAATCCTACTCGCAACACGTCGGAATTCACTTGTACTTAATTTGGTCTCGGACAAGAAAATCACCGACAGGGCCTCCCTCCTAACCAAGTCCCGGAGGTTATCAACTGCAGAGGGATTGCCCAGCCCCCTACAGTTGAGACATATCAGACTCATGGTAGAAGGCGGGGTTGGATCTCACCAACCTCCGCCACAGAACGGGGCTCCATAGCCTCCAATCTAGCTTTTTTGTCACCACCAATAACATCAATGTCCATATCCGTCTCCAAACCCCTTTTTCCCCCAAACAAGCAAACACCCCTACTTGAGCTCTCCCTTCACCAGGAAGTTGTCTCGCAATCTTCTTCCACTTTCTACCCACTCTCTCACCATGAGTAATCCCTTCCTGGTTCTGTATAGCGCTCCCTCCCTCAATGACTTCCCCTTCTCTTAGTATTGTTGAAAGCACTGCCCTTACCTCATTCGATATCCCCTCCTCCACATTAACCCCCGTAGCCCCATCTTGCTGCTCCAACTCCGCCCCTACCATTCCTTCTGAACCGCCCTCCTTAATCACCGTTCTACTACCCCCAGTCAAGTTATGGGGGATCAGTTGCTCAATAATACCTCTTGTATCCACCTCGACAACCCTCCTTCGATCTTTAACAATAAAATCGATCTTTTTATGTGAAGCTTTTAGTTTATCCATCTCCTCCTTTCTACGAGCTACGCCCTTCCTAGGCGAAGCCCTAATCCATGTCCCCCATCTTTTAGCGCCATCACCATCCTCCTCATCCACATTAGGGCAATCACGATCCGAATGACCCAAACAACCACAAAGAAAACAGAAAATTGGTAACCTTTCATATTTCAATTTTTACCTCCGTAATGACGCCTTGTTTATTCCGGATTTTCTATATTCTGCGTAGTGGTTTTGTTATATCAATAATGATCCTTGCTCGACAATATGAATCCCACCCAACCCCTTTCATCAACCGACATTAACTCGCCTATTATCGACACCACTTTCTTCACATCCTCGACGGTTCTACTATCTAGCGGCATATTATAGAATCAAACCCAGAAAGGTTGGGTTGTAATGTCCATAGAATCTGGTTGTTCACCACCAAGAATATCACGCAAGAGAACCAGATTGTTCTCGAAATTCCATGGCGCACCATCGAGCACCACCTTCTCCTTATCCCTCCAATGGTAAAATTGCACCACGAATAGGTTATTTTCAATAGGCTCAAAACTCACCCCTCTCGACAGTGACCAGACATGTTTCAGCGTTCTCTGTAAAGCATCGAAATTGAAGGTTCGAACGGTCATAAGTTTCCCTACCAAAGTTAGGGTTAACTTGTTCTCCACATATCCACTCGTAACAGTATCTAACTCAGCAATATCATCCTCTTCCTCTGTAATCTGGAGACTTGCACATTGTTTTGCCAAAGTTTCTGCCATCTGATCGTCGAACCAGCCCTAGTAGGGGACAACAGCTTGGATTGAACCAAGGACGAAAAACGCTCTTAGCACTCGCAAACCCTAGGACATACGAGAAAGAGGACTCTCAGTACTAGATATTATTCTCATTATATCTTAGTCAAGCAACACTATTGATAATTAATAATACATAAAACATTATGTAATACTACCTTATAACCAAATACACAACCTGCTTTTAATGTTTTAAATACAGACACATTAAGGAAGAGGTGTCCACATGAAATTAATTAGCTTAGTGCCCTGATTTACTTTCTTTTTTTTATGACTGGTGGCATTTAAGTCAATTAAGTACATAATAAATTACTATTATGTTCCCTTAATAACCTTACTTAATTTTCTTCTCTTTTTAATAACTCAGGGAACTCAAGTCTATTGAGAATTTAATGAATTTCTATTATAAATTGATCATCCAAAAATAATATCTAATATTTGTTATTTTTTAATTTGGTGAAATATTTATTTACCTATGGTCGAGATACTTTAATAAAATAATATTATAAAATTCAATAATATATATTATATTTAAATCATTAGTTTAAATGTATTAGTTTGACATAGGAATTGGATAGAGCATATGTTATATAGGGCCTGTTCTCCCCATCTTATTTTCAGTTCAGTTCAGCTCCATTCTTTTATAACCATTTTGTTAAATATTATTATTATGTTGGTCTAATTTATTTTACTAATTAATCTTATTATTATTATATTATTATTATTATTTATTGTTATATCATTATTAATTAAGTATTATCATTATTGTTATTGTTATATTTATTTCTATATGTTATTTTATTAATTATAGCTTTACTCATTATTATTAGTATTATTATTAGGGAGGAACATGGTTTAGCTCAAAAGCACAAATAAACCCACATTTTTAGCCTATAAACCAATCAAATCGCGTTAAAATGGTTTATGATGTAATTTGGCGCGGTTCGACCCAATCATTATTTTTATTACTAAATATTATCATAATATTAAATCTAATCATTAAAATAGTAATATTAATTTACTTCTTAGATATTATTGTTACTATATAATCATCATCAAGTATTAATAGATTAATACAAATAATAATAAAAAATAATTATTGTATTAATTATCATTATTATCATTAATCATTATTATTATTATTATTATTATTATTATTATTATTATTATTAATAATAATAATTTATGATTATTAATATTATTTGTTTGTAACTATCATTTAAAAATATCCAAAATACTATTGTTATTATTCATTATTATTACTTATCATTATAATTTTTATTTAATATTCATATTATAATTTTTTTAAATATTTTTTATATATTTATTACATTTAATTAAATTAAATTAAATTCAATTCAATTCAATTCAGTTTAGTTCAATTCAGTTCAGTTCAGTCCAGTCCAGTTCAGCTGTTTTATGCCGAAGAGAACATGCGTATACTCATGTAGTTTGAAATCTAACGCTTGATTATTAATTTTTCAATCACTTATTACTTTAATTTTCAACAAAAAAATTTGTATTGATAGATAACTTTTTCTCAGACAATATTGTTTTGTTATTGATAAAAGCTCATCAAACAATTTAATTAAATTAAGGAAAAATTAGCAATAATTAATACTTAGGTTTAACCTCTTTTTTGAATTAAATACCTAGGTCCTTTTGTATTTTATATAAATACCATAGTTGTTTCAATTTTTTAAAACCAATACCATCTAATGGAATTTTCATAAAATTTAACGAAATTTGACCAACTTTAACAGATATTCCATTTGGTAGGACCCACTTCTAATTTTCTTTCCATTAATCAGTTACATGATATGTCTTTTCTATCCCTCATCAATTTCACCCACCATCCACAATACACTTCTCTCTCCTCCCTCAATTACCCATTTCACCGTCTTCTTTTCGTTTTTCCTCCACCATTTTTAGTGCAACACCCCCCTAATCTCTCTCTTTCTCTCTAGTCTTCCTAAACTCCTTAGTAGTTAGAGTATGTTAGTTGCGCTTTTTAGCTTAAAGTTTGAGGTGTAATTTTGGTCGCGCAAATGGGAAATAAGAAGGGCATTCGGGCGAATCCCAATCAATTGACCAACCAACCAGGTAAATTCTTGCATTGGTACAATAGTAATTAACCCTAATTGCTACTCCGCCTTACCACAAAGATTTCCCTACTCAACATATCCCACAAATAAATAACCCTAATCAACAAAAAAGAATGAAAAAGTGAAAATTTTGAGAAGATTTCCTTTAAATCTTGAATTTTGAGGCCAATTTGCGATTACTCCACCTTCAATTTTAACTTTAACTTGCGAAAAAGAGGAACCAAAGACAATCGTTGGAGAAATGAATGAAAGTAAAGGATTGTCATGTCTAGTCAGGGGCGGATCCAGGGGCGGGTCTACCTAGGCCATGGCCCGCCCTATCAATAGAAATTTGTTATATATTAAATGTTCCGTAGCTAAACAAATTTGCCAATCATTGTATTATTATTTTTAATATACATATAATATATGCATTTGGCCTGTCCAATAGTTATAGTCTGGATTTGCCACTGTGTCTAGTTGATGTTGTGGGACCCGCTAAACATTTAAAATGGAACTGCGACCAAAATTGGTCAAATTCCGTTAAGTTTAACGGAAACTCCGCTAGTTAATATTGATTTCAAAAACAATGTAACAATTATAGTATTTTTATAAAATATAAAAGGACTTATTAGGTATTTATTTCATAAAAGAAGCTAAACCTAGGTAATTATTGCCATTTTTTTAAAAAAATAAATAGAAAGAAACTTAATTGAAACATTAACGGCCCTTTCAACTAGAATTCTATTACTACCTACATAGATACCCGCCCTTTTAGTTCTTTAAATACTCGCATATTCCTCTCATTACTCATTAATCATATCATTCAACATTTCAACTAATAGTTAGCTATCAACCCACAAGAATCTGAATCTTTATTTCCTTCAAAGATGAATAACAACAACCAGAATACTCAAAGAAAGAGGAAAAGCCCATGCAGAAATACCAACGAACATGATGAAGAACACCCTACAATTACAAATCATCATCATCAACAACAACAATCTATTCATGAATCCAATATTAATCCACTTATTGATGATGTTTTACCCTCTAACCCACAACCTGAATCACCCAAAAACATATCTGAACCACAACAGTCTCAAGATCAGCGAGAAGCTAAACAAGTCCGTTCTGATAATAAACCAAAGAAAATCAAGATACCCAATACCACACCAATCGACGCACCCTTCCCTTGGGCAACAGATCGCCGCGCCACGGTTCATACATTGGAGTACTTAATAAAGAATGATATACAAACCATATCTGGTCAAGTAGAATGCAAAACATGTTCAAGATATTACCGCATAGACTATGATCTTCAACAAAAGTTCCAAAATATTCGTACGATTATAGTCCAGCAACAACATGAATGGAACAACAGAGCGCCGGATTATTGGCTTGATTGTATACTTCCAAAGTGCAAAACTTGTACGCAAAAAATTTGTAGGCCTATAATATCTAAGAAGAAGAGATCAATTGATTGGTTGTTTTTGTTGCTTGGACAATTGTTAGGGTGTTGTTCTGTGCCACAACTAAGGTATTTCTGCAAGTATAGTAATATACCTCGTCGGAGTAAGATTAAGAAGGATCAGCTGCTATTGTATACTTATTTGGCCTTATGCAAGCAACTTGATCCTGATGGACCGTTTCGATATCCGACGACTGTCGCGGTGTAACGATGGCTGCTTCAATATTATTTGCTGCACCGAAGATTATTTGTGGTACTTATTCGAATAATGAAGTTTGTGTGTTCAAGATTGAGATATGATTTTCGGTTTGGTGATTCTTGTTCTTGCTGCTGCTTATTAGTCTTTTTCTTTCTTTAAACCCTTTAGTTATAATTCTTAGTGTTTAGGGATCTTTATGCATTTGTTTGAGTAATCTTTCTGTGGAAGCTAATGTAGAGGAATTCCTAATCTTTTTTTTGTGTTTTGGAGAGTAAACTGTAGGAAAGTGTTGGAAATGAAAACTGTATGAATCTCATCAAACTGTACGTACAATGTTATACATAATTTTTGCTGCACGTTTCGTGTTTTACGTGCTTATTAGCTATTACTACGGTCTACGGACGATGGTGCACAACAGAATCAGTATACTATATCATGGGTCTGAACCTCCAACGAATATAAATGTAATAATTGCAAAATACCTTTCTTCTTGAGATCTAAAAGCCACAGGAACAAGGGCGTTTATGGTAGCATTTGTAATACTGATGATGTCCACACAAATAAAAAGAGAAAAGCTTGCAACTCGATAGAAAAATCCCACCTAAAATCTCATATAATATCATTTACTATACGATCCCACCTAAAGTCCCCTATTCCCACCAGGCCCGTTCCTAGGCCAGGGCAGGTGGGGCGACCGCCCTAGGCCCAAGAACAAAACGTCCAGTCCAAGTTCCGTGTTTGTGAAATTTCTCTTCCCAAAATCTCAACTAGTTCATACGCGTAGATTGCAGAAGCAAAACTAACCATCATCTTCAACACTTTAACTTCCCAAAACTTCTCACTTTCCAAATTTTCAAGATTTCATTTACCAAAATTTCTCAACTATAATCTCAAATCCCTTGATTATCGCTCTTGCTTGTTCAGTCAATTTTTATTTTCCTCTTTTCCATAGAAATTTAATATCTCATTCAATCTTCTCTCTAACTAAATCCGAAAATTCCGTTTAGCTTTGATAGTGAATATGTTAATATTCACTTCGTATATATTGTAAATATTTTGTTATATCGTAGATATTATTTTAATTAATAATTATGGTTGTAATTATCTCTTCTAGGTTGTAAACCCTATATATATTTATTTAATGAAATCACTCCAATTAAGGAGATTTACATTATCTCACATGGTATCAGATTTATCTTAGGAAAACCAATCTCCTCCCTCTCTTTTCCTAACCACTTTCCGGCGCCTAGGGTTTAGGCCGCCTGTCGTCCTTCTTGCTCCAAGGTCACGGCCCAGCGCCACCCACCACACACACTCCTTCTGCCATGACAGACGCCACAAAACCTCCCTCCTCTTCTTCTTCCTCTCCCTCTCTCTTTCATATTAATAATATACGGAACTTCATCCCCATCGTTCTTGATCAAGAATCAGCCCAATATGCTGCTTGGGTTGAATTCTTCCATATCCATGCTTGTGCATACAACGTGCTCGACCACGTTGACTCCTCTGTTGCACGCCCTACTGACATCGACGATGCTACGTGGAAACGCATCGATGCATCAGTTAAACAATGGATTTACGGAACAATTCATGAAGACCTAATTTATACCATCATGAAACCCGGGGCTACCGCCCTCGAACTATGGAAAAGTCTTGAGGATATTTTTCATGACAACAAGAACACTAGAGCGGTGTACTTGGAAGAACAATTCTCTAATCTTCGTCTCAAGAATTTTTCGAATATGTCTGACTATTGCAAACAACTCAAGATCATTGCCGATCAATTATCTAATGTTGGCAACCCGGTTTCGGATCACAAGATGGTGTTACAATTAATCTCCGGGCTTACAAAAGGTGAATTTGATACAATTGCTACTATGATTCAACAAGCCGACCCGCTTCCTAGCTTTCACAAGGCTCGTTGCCAATTAATTTTGGAGGAGACTCGACGATCTCGACAAGAGGATCACTCCCCGCACGCTCTCCTTGCCCAATCTTCATCTCCCTCTTCCACCACCAACCCACTGGAAACTACTCATAACGGTGGGGGACGTGGCGGCAAAGGGAAGGGCAAGGGTGGTTGGCGTGGTGGGAAGGGTCGTGGTCAACAGCAACAATCAACAAATTCATCTTCTAACCCAGTGGGCCAACAGCAGCAACCAGCCCAATCTTACCCAGCAGGCTTTCACACGCCCCAAGTTGCGTGGCCTGGATCACACATGGGCTGGGCCTCTCCAGTGTGCCCATACCCCACAGCAGCAAGGCCGCACGCCTACCCGCGCCAGCCAGGCCTTCTCGGTGCTGGGCCGCGCCAGTCTGGGCCTCCTCCTATCCAGCAGGCCTACTTTCATCAAATGGGGTCTGCCCCTCCACTGGCGCCTCCTAACCAGCCTTATGGGCCTCTCATGACCCCCACTGAACTGGGCCAGGCATACAACTCCATGTCGCTGCAATCCCCGGATGACTCTTGGTACATGGACACAGGTGCGACTTCTCATCTCTCTCGGAATTCTGGTAATTTCCATAAACTGTTTAATTTGAGCACTCCTCAATGCATTTTAGTTGGTAATGGCAATAGTATTCCAATTCGTGGTTTTGGTCACACCAAAACACCTTCCCCACACCATCCCTATCATCTTAAACACGTTCTTTATGCTCCTGACATTATTAAAAACTTAATTTCTGTTAGGAAATTTACTAGTGACAATTCCGTGTCTGTTGAGTTTGACCCTTTTGGTTTTTCTGTGAAGGACCTTCGAACGGGGACAACTCTTACGAGATGCAATAGTGTGGGGGACCTCTATCCATTTTCTGACTCTTTTACTGCTCAAGCTTCCCACATTCAGTCTTTTGCTGCTATTTCTCCTTCTACGTGGCATCGCCGTCTCGGCCATCCCGGCCTTCATGTTTTTCATCATCTTCGCACAATTAAATCCATAGATTGTAATAAGGAGCGTGGCACTTCACATTGTTATTCTTGTCCTTTGGGGAAACATGTTAAACTTCCATTTTATACATCTATGTCTGTGACTTTTTCTCCGTTTGATATTATTCATGCAGACTTATGGACATCTCCTATTACTAGTAAACTTGGTCACAAATATTATCTTGTGCTTTTAGATGATTTTTCACATTTTGTATGGGTTTATCCACTTAAATATAAATCCCAAGTCTATGCCACATTTCTAAATTTTCGTACGTACATATATACACAATTTGAAAAACATATCAAAGCTTTTCAATGTGATAATGGTCGTGAATTCGATAATTCTCCATTTCGCCACTTTTGTGACGAAAATGGCATGGTTTTCCGTTTCTCTTGTCCTTACACCTCTTCCCAAAACGGCAAAGATGAAAGAATGATTAGCACTATTAATAATATTGTACGTACCCTCCACCTCCAAGCCTCCCTTCCCCCCTCTTTTTGGGTCTATGCGTTAGTTGCCGTTGCTTATCTACTCAACATCTTGCCCACTAAAACTCTCGCAAATAAAACTCCCACCGACGTGCTATATCGTCGAACTCCCTCTTATGATCATCTTCGCACTTTTGGGTGTCTTTGCTATCCTAATCTATCCTCCGTCTCTCCTCACAAATTGGCTCCACGCACCACCCCATGCGTCTTCTTAGGATTCCCGACTACCCAACGCGGCTATATTTGCTATGACTTGTCCACAAATAAAACCATTATATCTAGACACGTCACCTTTCATGAGTTTGAGTTTCCTTTCTCAAACCTAAGCAAATTCCAGCCCAAAGAATATGATTTCTTGGACTCTGATCCTCTCCTCCCCCCTTTGAGTCAGCCCACTCCTCCTCCTCTTGGGTTGCGTGTCACGGACCCTAAAACCGTCCCTTACATCACGCCTGTGCAGCTCCCTACTGAACCGCATCTCTCTGGGGCTTCTCTGCCCACGCTAGCTGCTCCCCCAGCTAACCCACCAGCTCTCCTTGATCCTAGGCTCTCTCCTCCCCACTCGCCTGGGCCGCAGCCTAATACTCCTCCCAGCAGCCCTCCTCGCCTCTCTCCTCCCCCTCGCTCCTCTCATATCCCTCCGCCTATCCCCACAAGCCCACAAATGATGACCCGAGCTAAACACGGCATCTTTAAGCCCAACAAACCCGTCAATATGCTCGCCCAAACCATCTCACCCATTCCCAAAGGTCCCAAATTGGCCCTCCAAGATCCGAATTGGAATGCCGCCATGCATGAGGAATTTAATGCTCTTACTAAACAGCATACTTGGGAACTTGTTCCGAGACCGGTTGGGGTCAATATTATTCGTTTTATGTGGTTATTTCGTCATAAATACAGGGATACAGGAGATCTTGAGCGTTATAAGGCGCGATTGGTTGCTAATGGCAAATCCCAGCAGGTTGGGGTTGATTGTGATGAGACAATTAGTCCCGTGGTCAAACCGGCCACCATCCGGACTGTACTGAGTATTGCTCTGGGTAAGAAGTGGCCCATTCACCAGCTCGATGTGAAGAATGCATTTCTTCATGGCTCCCTCAACGAAACAGTGTATATGCATCAACCTCCGGGTTTTGTGAATCCTAATGCACCATCTTACGTTTGCCGTCTTCGTAAGTCTCTCTATGGGTTGAAGCAAGCTCCTCGAGCTTGGTACCAGCGCTTCGCCCAGTACCTACTTCAGATAGGGTTCCGATGCAGCACCAGTGACACATCTTTATTTATATATCATTTTGGTGCTAACACTGCTTATCTGCTATTATATGTTGATGATATTGTGTTGACAGCCTCCTCAGATGGTCTTCGTGACCGCATTGTTTCCCTTCTCAAAGCTGAATTTGCAATGACTGACCTTGGGAAGCTGAGTTACTTTCTTGGCATTTCAGTTCAGCGCACTCCTACTAGCATGTTTCTATGCCAGAAAAAAGTACGCCAAGGAAATCATCCAGCGTGCTAATATGGCGAATTGCAAGGTTGTTGCCACTCCTGTTGATACGAATGCCAAGCTCAGTGCCTCTGATGGACCTCTTATCTCTGACCCTACTCAGTACCGCAGCCTTGCAGCGGCTCTTCAGTACCTCACCTTCACTCGTCCTGACATTGCTTATGCCGTTCAGCAAGTGTGTCTCTTCATGCACGCTCCACGGGAACCTCATTATAACGCTCTTAAGCGTATTATTCGGTACATCAAGGGTACACTTGATCATGGTTTACATCTATATCAGTCTGCTCCCACTGGATTGGTAACCTACACTGATGCCGATTGGGGCGGGTGCCCAGATACTCGTCGTTCGACATCCAGGTATTGTGTGTTCCTTGGTGACAATCTCATTTCTTGGTCTGCCAAACGGCAACCCACGTTGTCACGTTCCAGTGCTGAAGCTGAATACAGGGGCGTGGCCAACGTTGTTGCTGAGTCTTGTTGGCTCCGCAACCTTCTCCTTGAGTTACATTGTCCTTTGCGTAAGGCCACCATTGTCTATTGTGACAACATCTCTGCTATCTACCTTTCCCACAACCCTGTGCATCACCAGCGTACCAAACACATTGAGATGGATATTCATTTTGTTCGCGAAAAGGTCGCTATGGGTCATGTTCGAGTGCTTCACGTCCCTTCGTCATACCAATATGCGGATATTTTTTTACGAAAGGACTACCTCGACAGCTCTTCCTTGACTTCAGATCCAGTCTGAGCGTTCGTCCTCCTCTCGCTCCGACTGAGGGGGTGTGATAGTGAATATGTTAATATTCACTTCGTATATATTGTAGATATTTTGTTATATCGTAGATATTATTTTAATTAATAATTATGGTTGTAATTATCTCTTCTAGGTTGTAAACCCTAGGTTGTAAACCCTATATATATTCATTTAATGAAATCACTCCAATTAAGGAGATTTACATTATCTCACAAGCTTCAAGCCTTCAAAGTTCAATTTTTTCTTCAGATTTTGTATCGATATTCAACTATTCTTAACACTCCTTCCATGTCCAATTTATCCCATCAATCTCGTTATTTTTTTTTTCTCAATTTTTCGATTTTAGTTACGTTGTCTATACCAAGATCTGATTTTCTTAAAGAAATTGGAATTGAGTTTAATCAAAATCTGGGAATTGGCTAGCATTTTTGACAAGTTTGGAAATTGGGATATGCGTTTGCAATTGTTCATTCATCCTCTGAGGTTGAAGAAGATTGAATTTGATAGGTTTGACGTTTATATGTTCATTCTTTTCTTTTATTTTTGACAATTGAATCTACAGCAATTTTATTAATTTAATTTTATATATTTGCAATAGTTCGTTAATATCGATTGTTAATAAGGTTGTTTAATGGTCTTGAACTCTTCTCTCTTGAATTAAAGCCACGCAATATCTTTCTAGTGTATGGAAGCAGGAGGCATTTGACTGTATTTGGCATATACATGTAACTTTATTAAACTTGAATCAAAAGCCTTTAAGCATTTAATGCTTTGACAGTTGATTTCTTGAATCAAAGTCACGCAAAGTATTCTTCTGCAGTTTTTTTATGAAGTTCAATGTTTTTTGTTTATTTCTCTATTATACTCAATAAAACAAAGTATCATGTATATTTATTAAATCAATTTTTGATATTTGTTTCCCTAGTAATACATTATTTTCCATGTTAAAAAAAATGTACTCCCTCCGTAACACAATAGTTGCAACAATTGAATTAGGGGAATTCCTAGGCATAATATGTTAAATATGGATAAGTAGGTTGATTAATAAAAGTAGGAAAGAGAAATCACATGGGTTAAAGAGATAAAAGGAGGGAAAGAAAGAAAACAACAAAAAAGAGTACAAAAGTGGGTGGGGACCAAAAAACACATCATCATTTCATGTGTAAACTTTACCAAAATAAGAAAGATGGAAAATTGTTGCAAGTAATATGTTACACCCATATTAAGAAATTGTTGCAACTATTATGTTACGGAGGGAGTAATATTTGTGCACCCCCTTAAATTTCAAAAATTTGCGCTAGCTTTTTATAAGGGCCCTAAATTGTTATCTCGTCCTAGGCCTTCAAGGAGTCAGGAACGGGCCTGATTCCCACAAGCAAACATTGGATTGCTCACCATGGGGATTTGAAATCCAAATCCCTCCCTTTAATCCCCACAAACAAATACCCCCTAAGTTGGTAATAGGAAAATATAATGGTCAATGCCAGAAAAAGTGTTTGTCGATACTGGATTTTGGCCTGCATGTTTTTTTTAACAAATTATTGTTTGTTTCGGTTTCTTCTCACAAAAACACTCGTAAAAGGCAGTTTATTTCTAGCAAAATCATGCTTTTAGAAGGTGGTTTCTCACAATTTTTCTATTAATTAATATACATTGAAGACGAATCCAGAAAGATCTGACATGAATATATTATTGCCAAAATAATTGAGAATGCCAAGTATGTAACTCATATATGTACTATTTACATATATGTACTATTTACATATATGTATTGTTTACATATATTATTAGTGACATTTCTTGTAACTAGTTGTGGGGCCACGCGTGTTGCGCGCGGAGACCCAAGATGGAAAAGTATTGTTAATTAACTTTTAGAAAAATATTTCATTAATAAAATTAATTTTCCGGTGTTAATATGTAAAATTACACCAATTTGTTTTATCGAGAAATTGGATTATGTAAGTTGATATTGCGAAAGAGAAGACGCACTAATGCAGAATGAATTAATGTTTGCCCATCAGAAGCCTCACCATACTGGCGGTGGGTAACATAAAATGTAGTGTTTTAATCATGCATTTACACCATAAAGGGGAGAATAACCACTACAAGAAAAACAAGTTTGTGCAACGAAAAATTTCGTCGCCCTACATATTGTTTTCGTTGCACAAACCTTTGGACAACGAATTTAAGTTCGAGGTAGGCTCGTGGCCCAAATAGGGTCGCCCAAACCGTTTTGTGCCACCACATGCGAGTTTGTTGCTCAAAACAAGTTTTGTGCAACGGCATCCTAATTCCTCGCCCAAACCCTCTTTAGTGCCACGAGATTTAGGGTCTGTAAAGCAACAAATTCCTGTTGCCCAAACCAAAAGAATGGGCAACAACGTTCAATTCATTGCCCATAAGGTCTTTGGAAACAACCTCCTCACAATCCGATTCTAATTAATTTTGATGCCCTATACATATTGTGCAACGATCCAAGCTATTGCCCAAACTCATTGTTCATACCAAAACATAAATAGATTGGCAACGAAGTATTCGTTGTCTCAAACTCGTTGTTTGACCCCTGTTTGTCTTTCACAATAACATTTATATATCTGCATCAGTTTGAATGCTCGCTAAAATACGACGAATATATAACTTGATATAAAGAGTTGAAATCAAATTTCAAATACTTGATGATAATGTATGTCTTACAAAAAAAAGAGGCTAACTAAAATAAAAGTATCCACAACACCAATCAATAATAAACTATTATAAACTTTTATAAGTCAATTGGCCTAACAAATCCTACTAGCTTAATCACGAGCTCAATCACGAAGAGAAGAACACCTTCATCATTATAAATTATCCTCCACCGTTAGCCGTTTTCCTGTCAAAGTAAAAAAAAAACAAAATAAAGATCCAAATTAGATACAAAAGTGAAGAGCTAAATGACTCCCGCAAAAATACAAAAAACGCCCACAATCAATGAAGTAAAATACCAATTTAACGTTTACAAAATAACCTCATTCAAAGGTGAAACGCCGAATTATTCTAAAAGGTTCAAAACCCATACATTTCAGACATCAAAAACCAAAAGAAATTGTATTGATCAAACATCAACTGCACCAAATTCTTGATTTGTTTCCCAGAATTCACATACTGGTAGCACATGAGGTGTATTTGAGAAAGAAATTCAGTAAGTTGATACAAAAAATATCGGGGCATTATAAGAGAATGATCATGTTCAAGTCCGAGACAATGAAAATATGGGGTGCAAGTGAAACCGCTAGCCTATTGTATACTTTCACAAAGTAATATAACAGTCCAATTGAGAGAGTTCTATTCCCTAACAAATTATCAAGAAGTGAAGCAGCAAGCAAGCCAAAAAATTAAACCAAAGCCTTTAGGCCATTACATCTAACCTAACCCGGTAAAAAAGAGGCTGTTACTCACACTTACAGTGCAGGGAGAGGTTAGAATTGCAGTAGCAGGGGGCAGTAGCAGTAGCAGGGGGAGAGGTTAGAAGGGGGCAGTGCAGGGGGCAGTGGGTGGGGTAGTTCACAGGTAGCAGTAGTAGTAGCAGAATTGCAGGGGGTAGTGGGTGAGCCATAAATAGATTTCAAAGACATAAATAGATTTCATTTACAGAAATATATCACCGAGCAAAAAACAGAAGTCCAGTAACAATACATAACATTTCTAACAAATTAAACTTACTGAAATGGAGATCCCTAAACAGAAAAGAAACACATGGCTAAGTCACCCTAGAAAGCATATTACCAATTCGTAATTCGTAAACCATCGCAAATACAGTTACAGGTCAGGGACAGGCTCTATAAGCATGAAGTATGCACCTCTGCTATATGTGTTGTCTCTGTGAAGCTGTTGTGGAGTCTCACCAACACATCTATGCTAAGAAGATTTCTAAGGCAACTAAGTAAGCCACTGTAATCGCATAATGAAGAGATTTAAGTCATACACAACAAAGAGTGGTTACATAACGTTCAAATCACATATGTAAAAAGATAGTGAAGATTGCATACATTTGAATGCATGAGGTGTTGAGCATAGGAAGCAAGTATTACCTCATCACCGCAAACATCTTCTGCATTTCTTCTCTTAGCTCTTCTTTTAGCTGCTTATCCCTTTTGATAGATTCAACTTTCAATTTAGAAACAGAAGCTCGCAGCTCATCGTTTGAAGCTCTAAGCTCCTCATTGGATGTCCTAAGCTCCTCGTTAGACGCCTTAAGTGTGTCAATTTGACTAGTATGTGCAGCCTCTCGCTCAATGGCATCATCCTTCAATAGTTGAATTTCCTTAGAAAGTTGCAGTCTTACTTCATTGTGATCTCCTTCAGTTCTATTTTTTTTTGGTGGTCGTGCTCCAGGACCAAGTCCTCTCACATATCCGCACTTGGGCTTCATAACTTCAATGTAGGCGGCTTTTACACTCAGTGTATCCTCGCCATGCTTCTCTATTTCAGATTGATGGAGTTTTTTAAACTCTTCGTACTTCTTTTCAGCTTCGGGTTCCCAACCGGTGTTTTTATGTCTAGCATATAAAATTAGACACGACATTAGAGCCACAAAATGAATTATAAACTAATCACCAAAACCTACTTGCACTTAATAAAAGAAATTACTTTTTAGTCTTCTCAAATAATTTGACGTATAAGGGATCCTGTTGTTCTTCGAGTATGTTAGATAATCCTTCAGCACCATCTTGAGATGGTTGGATTGATGGCTCATTCATCTAGCATGAAAAGGAAAGTCATTACATATTCTACTCTAAAAGGGAAGAACTCCTAATCACAAGGAAGAATAAAGAATTAAAAAAAATACGCACCAAATCATAGAAAATTCTTGCTGTTGATCTTGAACCATTTGCTGGCGTTTCAGTTAGGGCGAGCCTATTGGATGAGTTGACTTGACTAATATACTACAATCACATTGTATTTATGGTTAAAGTAAAAAAGAAATTTCTTCAAATAATAAGCACACATAAATCGACAAGAGTATATTACCTTCTGCCTTAAACTACCCCAATGCTCAACCACCAACCATGTCCATTGATCTTTATCAATAGTGTCTGGCCTACTATTAAGTGCTTCTGCTATTGATTTATTTTTAAAGTGCTTATCTTTCAGCCTAAATCGCCAATCTTTATACAGACTCATGCATTGCTCACGCAATGGTACAATCACATCAGCACCACCAACTCTTTGGGGTAAATCGTATTTTCCCTACGAAACAAAGATCATATCAATATAAGATGCAAAACTTACATAAACAAACCAGTATATCATCTTAATAATGGCTTACCATAATCTTGTTAAACAGCCTTTGCTGCACATCTGAATCCATTTCTGCCCAGTTCCTGTTATGTGAAAATAAAATTCATGAGACATCTTGTATCATTGAAAATCAAAGGGTACACAACGTAAGTCACAAAACAAAGTAAAAACATACGCAATATTCAGGGGACAAAACTCCTGCACCCAATTGCTACAATCACATATGAACTCGTCCGCTTTTGCACCGACGGCACGTCCAAGCTCATCCATGAATTCTATCTTAATTTTTTCTTCAGGATTCCTGTTTCTGGAAGCATATTTCAAGCCTCTAGTTGGACCACGCCTCTTCCGATCAGGATATTTGAGACGAAGCTCAGCTTGATCAAGCCTTATTTTCTCTCGATAAGTCAGATTTGGTGGTGGTGGTGGTGGTGGTGGAGGAGTCACATCTACTTGTTGAATTTGTTGAGATGATGGTGTAGTTGTCATTGTTGTTGTATAACAAGTACTATAAATTGCAGCAGATCAGGGAGTAAATCAATTATGCGCTATTGCAGTAATATATACTAGAAGATAGAAGCATAATTGATCTTACAGTTAACATAATTGATATGTTGCGCGCATAATTGATCTTACAGTTAATATGAGTAGAAGATAGCGGGCTGTTAAACTTACGAGGGCTGTCTAGTTCAACAATGTGCAGACCAATTTTTTGTTAAACTTACGACGCTGTCTAAGACCAATTTTTTGTTCAGCACATATACAAGCGTTATATATGTACATATTTCTAAACGTTGTATATAAGATTAGATATGGTGTATATAACAGTTACCATCTTATATAGTAAGCAAATAAAGTTGATACCTTGATTTTCATATACAACATTAACAATGCTATGTAGTATATGTTGATTATGTATGACCTTTATAAACTTTTAGGACTCAAAAATTGTTGTCGAATAACCTATGTTTGCGGAACAAAATATATTCAGTAACTTGAGGAACTATGTATTTCTCTTGAGGAACTATGTACTTCTCTTGAACTCAAAGTCTCAACCCGTTATACCTACTGATCTGTTTCAGATTTTTACTCTACTATTCTATCATTATAAAAGTTAAAGAAACCTCCTAATTAATCCAACTGTCGAAGCTTCAAATTATAGACATACCTGGAAAGTGAAGCAGATCTGGGTCTCCAATCTCAAACTTGCTCCTTCTCTTCTCATAGATCAGTGATCCTCCGTATTCATTCTCCTCCAGAATGATGTGCTCAGGGGTGGTAACAATAGGAGGGTCATTAATGGGTTCGACAAAAATGGTGACATTTAAACCAGTGACTCCATTTTTGTTCGTTGTAGAGACTTTGATCGTGTCATCACCATAAAAGTTTTTGTCCCTATCCAACACAAAAAAAACACGTTTTTCATAAGCACCAAATCCACCAGAACCAACTAGAAAATTTAGGTGAATGAAACAGAAAGCACTTCAGATCAAACGACTTAAATCCATCAGAACCAACTAAATACAGTATGGGATAAAGAAAGATTGTAAAGAAGCATCGAGATCAGTAACTTATGTTAATTGATCTTACAGATAGCAGGCTAGAGCATAGAAGATGCAGGGCAGAGCATAATTTAGAGATAACATTTGTTAATTGCAAAAACTATAATCTGAAAAATGTCAAGTGCAAGTACAGTACCTGTTTTAAGATCCCTAGTTCGGCTTCATCTATAATTGAATGCTACAGTGGTGAACTGGTTTGGTATGTATGATATTAGAGAATATCGAAACCAAACAGTTCGTAGTTTTACTAGCTACTGTATCAAGCTTGTATATTCCATTCCCTACTAATGTTGCGATATTAACTAGCTCTGTGGCCTTAGTTGTCGCCTTCACATTTCTAAATACTTTGTCAAATCATTTCAGCTGACAAAAAGAGAGCCACAAACATATATCAATCAAATAACACTAAACCCAAAAGGGTACGACAACACTAATTCCACAGCATTAAATCTTCGCGGCAGTTCGTAAGATATCTTGTATTGTTTTATATGCATGTGATGAGGTCAACAGTGTTTTCTGACTTTTGAGCTGATTAATGTGTTTTGGTATTTAGTGGGGGAGGTTGTGTTTTTACAAGATCTGATTTTATGGTAGAAGTTATTACAATCGGACTCTTCATTTTAGTTCAAGTACCTGTTTCGGACCCTCAACACGTTAGGTTTGGAACCATGGTGTATGGATACTTCGACAATTTATTTTGGAAATCGAAGGAAATTTTCTATTTAAAATGGACGAGCCAGACACATGGACATGTATTAGTATCCGACATGGATGCCCGAGTCTGAGTAACAAACTATGTATATATGCTAATTTGTTAGGAGTATGATATTTTTTGTGGGTTGGATGAGGATCTTATGGAAAGTTCAGATAAGTTGTTGGGTGGAAATAGAAGTGGGACCTCTGCAAATATGCACCCTAAATAAGATCTGGGGGGTGGGGGTTACTGGTTTTAAAGGGGTCATATTGGCTTCTGGGTAGCTGTCTCAAGTTTGGAATCTTTCAGAAGGTATTTATCAGTCTGTAGTGCTAGTTTGTGTTGTGGGTGAGAACTTTTATGTTGGTAGAGAATAGGAGAATAAAGATGATTGTGGAAGGTTACTTCCAATGATTGGTTTGATAAAGTCTATGTTGCTGGTTCTGCAGAACCCTGCTTAAACTTGGTCATATGACCTAGCTGTCTATATGCACACCTGTTATAAAGAAGGAAGCAGAAGTTGTTACTGCATAATCAGAGCCATAGTAGTATATCAGTAGCATCTAGCAGCCAGCAACTACACCAGATCATTATCGACAGCTAGCACATAAAAAATATTAAAACCGCAGAAAAAATACAATAAAAGTCAAAACATCCCTTTAAAGTGTAAAGTGTATGCACATGCATCATAAAGATAATATCCATCACTAACTAACAAAGCTCTACGTGTTCCTCCTCCTAGGACAGCTACGAATCTTCCAATACTGCCATCATTAAAAAAAATCAAAAGTATATTCAGTTAAAGCTAAGATTCATATATATATATATAAATTTTTTGTAAATTATCTACATTAAATTGTACCGGTTTTCATTCGTCATGTCCATCCATTGAAGTATCACTTTCTAATCCATCATCTTCAATATCACTATAGAATTCATGAATGCTAGATTCACTATCAAACTCCTCGTCTTCTTCGTCTTCTCCATCTTCCTTATCTTCTTCTTCGTCCTCATTTTCTTCATCTACTTCGTTAATATGATAAGTTTCTTGTAACACTTCAGCGTCAAATACCCCAGGTTCAACATCATTTCTAACTACGGAAATCTCATCTTCATCCGGCATGTTTCCAAGGTCTATTACCTTCGTGGGCACACTATCCCATACTGCTTCATTTTGTTCCGTATCTTCATCATTTGGGAAATCAAAAAATTCCTTGGATTTGCCTTAATAACAAATCTCCATTGTGGTTCATTATGAGAGGGTACATAGAAAACTTGCTCAATTTGAGATACTAGTGCAAAAGGTTCATTGGTTTTCAACCTACGCGTAAAATTGACAAGTACAGCTCCAAGCTTGTCCTTTTTAATACCTCTTCCCTCATTATATACATCAAACCAATCACACCTAAACAACACTACCTTAGGACTCATTCGATTTTTCAACGTATCATACTCTAGTACAACAACCTCTTCTAATAAACCATAAAAATCTTTCTCTCCACTTTTCTCATCCCCTTTCACAATCACACCACTATTTAGAGTTTTTCGATTTCTTTGACGCTTCTTAGTGTGAAATCGAAAACCGTTAATGATATACCCGTTATAAGTGACAACTCTCTTCATCGGACCTCGGGCTAGACACATCAACTCTTCTATTACTCTATCATCCCCATCATTTCAAAGTTGTATAATCTATTATTAAAAAAAATTGGAGGGAAAAGAATTAAATATTTGTTAGATTTTAATACTTGATATGAAAAAGATAATTCAATCACTTACTTTATCCTCAAACCATTCGCAAAAGCCCGACTTATTAGGGTCTGTATCTCTTTCATACTGACTATAGAATAAAAAGTACTTAATTAGTAAAAATACATAATAAATATCATGTATATTTAAGTTCTTTCGATAACACTTACTCGAAGAAAGGTTCTACTTCATCACAATTTTTCAAAACATAGAGTCGAGCTTCTCTCCATTCATCAATAGTTAATTTCTTGAGATTTGTCTTCCCCAATGGCTTGCCAAATATAGAAAAAACAGACAGACTATGAGGATGTGGATGGTCACTATCCTCATTTCGATCTAGACGATTAAATTGTGTCTCAATCTTAGATAAATATCGAGAACAAAATGTCATACATTCAGCTTCAAGATATCCATTTGCAATTGATGCTTCAGGATGAGCTTTATTACGCACAAAGGATCTGAATGTTCGCATTGCCCTAAGATATGGAAAGTTAGTATACTTGAATTTAGAGATAGTTATAGATAATAAGTTTGAAATTCATGTTACCTTTCAAAACGGTACATCCAACGATAATGCACAGGCCCGGCCAACTTTGCTTCAGTAGCTAGGTGTATGGGAAGATGTATCATCACATCAAAAAAACCTGGAATGAAAATACGCTCTAGTTTGCATAATGTGATTGCTATATTTGCTTCCATTTTCTCTAGATCATCTACCTTCAAAGTTTTAGAGCATAATTGCTTGAAAAACAAACTAAGCTCTCTCAAAGGCTCCAGGACCCTTTCATCTAATACACCTTGAAAAGCTGGTGTAAGCAAATCTTGCATGAAAACATGAAAATCGTGAGATTTCATTCCCATAATCTTCCCATCTTGCAAGGAAGCACACCGTGAAATATTCGAGGAGTATCCATCTGGAAAAGCCAATTTTGATAGAAAGAGAACTATCTTCCTCCTTTCATTTAATGTCAGATTGTAAGGTGCTTTTGGAATTTGATATTTATCCCCAACTAACTTTGGTCTTAGTTCATCATGCATTTTCATTGCTTCTAAGTCCCACCGAGCATTTAAAGTATCCTTGTTCTTTCCTGGTAAGTCAAGCAGTGTGCCTAATATGCTTTCACAAACGTTTTTTTCAACATGCATGACATCCAAGTTGTGTCTTATCAAAAGATGTCTCCAATAAGGCAATTGGAAGAAAACACTTATCTTTTTCCATTGATGAACCATATATCGATCACCTTTCTTACGTTTTCCTGTATTTTTTTTCCAAATTCCACATTTGAGTATCCACTTAGTTGATCCAAAATATCATATCCCGTAAGTGGCTTTGGAGGAGGACCCCTTTCTACCTTTCTACCAAACGAACTCCTATTAAGTCTCCATTTGTGATCAGGTTCTAAAAATCTTCGATGACCCATGTAACACCATTTGTGACCATGACGCAACTTATGAGATTGTGTATCTTTATGGCAATTAGGACAAGCAAGAACCCCTTTGGTGCTCCACCCAGACAAATTGGCATATGCGGGAAAGTCATTAATTGTCCACAACAGTGCTGCCCGCATATTAAAAGTCTCCTTGGTGTGGGAATCAAAAGTTTTTACCCCAGTATCCCATAATTCCTTAAGTTCATCTATCAAAGGTTGCAAAAACACATCGATATCATTGCCAGGCGATTTAGGTCCGGGAATCAATAAAGACAAAAACATATTGTCACTCTTCATACACATCCACGGTGGTAAATTGTAAGGCACCAACATTACCGGCCATATGCTATATCTGCTACTCATGTTAGCCCCGGGATTAAACCCGTCGCTAGCTAAACCTAATCGTACATTACGTGCATCGAGAGCAAAGTCGGTGTCAAAATCATCTAAAGTTTTCCATGCTTTGGAATCTCTTGGATGTTTCATAATCCCATCATCTTCTCCACACACTTCCTTCTTATGCCATCGCATATGACTTGCTAATTTTGAAGACATAAACATTTGGAGCCTCGGAATTAATGGAAAATGACGCAAGATTAATTGAGGTACTCGTGTTTTCTTCTTGTCATCTTCATCATCATCTGAAAGCTCATCACCTTGATTAACTTTCTCCTTCCATCTAGGGGCCAAACATTTAGGACATCGAACTTCATCTGCATACTCTTTTCGAAACAAAACACAATGGTTGACACACGCATCAATCTTAACATAGTCGAGTCCTAATGCCTTTCTATACTTTTTGGCTTCATAAGAACTTGAAGGGAAACTTTTGTCATAATTAAAGGCCCTGTGTAGTGTGTTCAATAACATCGTAAAAGACGTATCGCTCCACTTGTTGCTAACTTTAATGTGCAACAAAGTGACAAGAAACTCTAGTCTCTTGAATGTCTTACACCCTGGATATAACTCAGCTTCTATATCTTCCATCAACTTTAAGAACTCCTTAGGTATTTCACCATTACCACTACTTGAAGCAAGTTCCCCGCTTATCTCATTACCATCTAAGACACCAGTTGTAGAATTCCATACATTAGTCGCGTCATAAACTAATGGAGCCATGTCATCAAAGGGCATTTCATCATCCTCACTATTTGAAACCTCCCCCGTATATCCCTCTTCACTACTATCTGTTTTCTCCTCCTTTTCTCCATGACTAAACCATGGGTTATAGTTACGATCTATGCCATATACTAATAAGTGACATTTCATGCTTTTACGATCTTGGGATATAGCTAGTCTACAATTCAAACAAGGACATTTCAACACGGTATCAATAGTCTTTTCTCTAAACGCAAAATCGAGAAACTCATTAACACCATCTACGTACTTTGGTTTTTGCCTATCCTTTAACCCATTGTGAGCCATCCAACTTCGATCTCTACTCATTCTAAGTAAAAATAAAAAATAAAATAAAATTTAGCACATGGGTTTTTAAATGATACAGTCAACTCATTTATATATAGTCAACTCACTTATAACAAAGATACTAGTAAAAATAAACAAAATGAGAAGGGCTGCTCTCATTAGAGTTGGGAGACTGTAAAATAAAATATTT
This sequence comes from Patellifolia procumbens, assembly GCA_947645195.1. Taxonomy (NCBI): domain Eukaryota; kingdom Viridiplantae; phylum Streptophyta; class Magnoliopsida; order Caryophyllales; family Amaranthaceae; genus Patellifolia; species Patellifolia procumbens. Next base: position 784,158 of record CANSGD010000969.1, read on the forward strand.
ACTCCAATGTTATCATTTTTCTTAATATACCACTACAGTTCTTTTGGAATATACTTAATGCATTTAACGTCTATACTTCAATTCCTTAGAATACAGAGATAGAGAGACTTAATTGCCGAAATAGTGATGGTGCAAGTAATTTGTAACTTTTAAAATTGGGAAATGGTGCAAGTATAAAAAAACACGGAGGAAGTATAAAAACTAGGTAGGGAATTGAATCCCCACACATGTTCACGTACCGCAAGTGAGATCAAACCAGCATTTAACTTTCAACGACATGCTTAAATTGCTATTTTCACTACAAAATCTCACAACAATGATTACAGAAGCAAAACTCACCCAGCATCATGTATTTCATGTATTTCTTTCTGGAATCCAGGTAGCTATAATTCTATTCAAATTATTCCAATACTTTGGCACAAACCCTAGGTTGTTCAATTTCTTAGCATGTCATTACCAATTGCACAGCAAAACTCAAAACTCATACAAGTACACCATAAGTTAAGCATTATCATAATATTTCCAGTAGCTAGTTTCAACAAGTGCCATAGCACTGAAAGCCACAAGTTAGAAAGCCCCGCCCCACCTCATTTGTCCTCCTCCCTCATTCTCCACCTCATTTCTCCATTCTACCATGTTAAATTCATCCCGAACTATGTACTTACTACCTTACAATCCAATTGTCAGATACTTCATGCTAATATTCGTTTGTAAAATTAAGAACTTGAATCATTGAATAAGAAAAGAAATTAAATTTGATGAAGGGTAATCTATGCATAGTCATTCCAGGTCCAATTGACAATAAGTTCTTTCAAAATCCCTCTGTTAGAGGTGTTCCCGAAGATGTTCTGTCTCTCTAGTTTTGAATCACCTTCCCTACTCTTATTACTACTGGCTTCAAAGAAAACCTAATCATACACATTCTGACCTGAAAACTCCTTCTAGCTCCTTTTGTTATTGCTGATACAAGAACTAACAAAGTTTCTAAATCTAAGTTTATTAAGGCCTTATAACAGTTGCTATATATATGAGGGTATACAGTATTAAAAAAAAAAGCTGAACACATAAAGTCAACAACATAATTCGGCTTGGGTATGAAATTGAAAAAATCAATTGAAAAAATTGGGAGATTTACACGAAAACAATTAGGAATATGAATTAGAAGAGGATACCTGAACCACCGAATAGAGTGACGATGGTTCTGGGATCGCAATGCTCGAATTCGGCTTGTGTTGTCTTAGCACCGAAACGTCAGGGAGACAAGCAACAACAATAACTCAATACCACCGGAGAAGGCGAAACCACCGGAATCTCAAACGCACGAACTGAAGGCACTCTGCATCCACAGTAACCAGCACTATCATCACTCGATATCAATGAAACTTAAATAACAGCAAAGCATAAACCAATACTAAATTCAACACAATATACAAAGGAGAAATCAATTCAATTCTCACAGAACAATTGTGCTACCGTCGCCAAAGCAGAGAGAAGATTGTATGTGAGGAAGCGAATTTGAAGAGAGAGTTGAGGGAGAATTGTTATTGCCTTCAATACCTACTGGACGACGAGCATCAGCAATTCAAGGAGAATCGACGAGCATCAGAAGAGTTGAGGGAGTTGAGGGATACGCGGAAGGAGTTGAGGAAGTGGAGGGAGATGATGAGTAGTGGGAAGTTTTTGTGGGGCTTTTTTTCCGCCTTTTTTTCACATTATGGGCAACTAAACCTCACATAATTCGTGGCCTTTTAGTTAGTTGTGGGCCTCCACTTTAAAATTTCGTGGCCCTTGTAATATTTCATTGCACATAAGTGATTTTGGGCCACTATATTTTAATTCGACGCCCAATATATTACTTTGTGCAACAAAATTTCATTTGTCGCCAAAACTCTAAAGATAGTGCTTCAAAATTAAATTTCGTTGCACAAACATAAATCATTCGTTGCCCAAAGTCCATTTTCTTGTAGTGAACATAGGGTAGTATTGCCATAAAAAAAATCAGGAGGAAATAAAAAATGGGTAATGCAGAATGAATTAATGTTTGCAGAGGTAAGCATAAACTGAGCATTTAGACATACCAATAGTATGATATCAAAGCAGAGTAAACATCATAGATATCTCATGCGACAGACACTACAACTTTTCAAACGAATAACTAATAGTTATGATGGATCAAAAGGTTGTGAAACGAAAATCAGATCAAATAAAGCATAATTTAAACAATTAGACCTACATTTAAAATTTAAAAAAAAATCTAAACATTAAAGTACCAGGACCACCAAATTAAAAATTTATAAAATTTAAAAATAATAATCTAAAACAGATTATAACTCTTCTGAACCAAACAACTACAACTTCGATGACTTTGTTGCCTTTAACACAATCCTCGAGCATTAAAGCACTTGACTCCCCTCCTCGAGCTAATATGAACTTTATTTAACTTCAACCCAATCATTCCTAGGTTGATCAACTTCCTTTACCTGAAAAATTGTGAGATATATGACATATAATGATATAAGGTAATCTAAGGAGAAAAATAACCAATTATGCAAGAGAGAAAAAAATACCATAAAATCCCACCAAAAATATTACGAAATTGGAAAAGTCAGAGCAACCCCTATCCATATTATGAAACACCATCAGATTCCTCGCCCCATATTCCTCTTCTTCTCTTTCTGTTTTAGGTAGCTCTTGTATTCAAGAACTGAAGGTAACTAAATAATAATTGAACAATAAGTTTGAATTTGGAGATCATTGGATACTCACAATAATGCAAAAGAGTGCTCAAAACCAGGCATCCATAGGCACGATATCCAGAACCAAACCAAACATCCCAAATATACACAGAATTCAAACTTTTAAAAACTTGACAATTCCTTGATGCCCGAGTCGAAGTTAATCTTCTTGGAAAATGTATCAACTCATGGAAAGATCAAAACCCCGAGGGATCAACAATAACTCTAGGAAAATGAGTAGAAATGAATTAAGGAAACGAGAAACAAGAAAAGAAAGTGAAAAGAGGAGGGAACATGAAGGGTAATTTACTGAAAACGAGTTAAAGCCCATCGTCATGAGATATACCCAGAATTTTGAGATTTCTTCATCACTATACGAGCAACCACAAGATAGGATCTAGCTTGCAAGTTTTCCTCCCTTATTTACAAGCTAATTTGTGCGTCATTGGAGCTCTTGGGAGCTATTTTGTGCTAACTTTCGTATATAGTTGTGGTTTCGTGTTTTAGTGTTGAATTGCAGGTTTTATTGAGTTTTCTCCTTATTCACGAGCCATTTGGAAGCAACCACGGCTTTACGAGATGTTACGAGGCACGTAGGATGGCTCACGAACTTTACGGATAGTTTAGGAGGTCCCAAGACCCCTAAACATGAAGATTTGAGAGCCAAAGAGTCAAAAAGGAGGTTTCCGTGCACTGATCGGGCAGAAATGGCCCGATCGGGCGAAGAAATATTGATCGGTATAGATGTTGCGGACCCGATCGGGCGAGGGTTGCCCGATCCGATCGGGCGAGGGTTGCCCGATCCGATCGGGCGAGGAAGCATGTCCCCAGACCCGATCGGGTGCCCACCGCCCGACCCGATCGGGTGGAGTGCTGCTTGGTCTCGTTGCGATGCTACAGACGCTGTGATGCTGCTGGGCTCGTTTTGTCGGCTGGCCCGATCGGGTGGCTGCCCACGGCCCGATCGGGTGGGCCTTCAACTTCACTTATTAATACGCTGCTACTACACTAAGGCCCGATCGGGTCTGGCGTCTTCCGTCGCGAAATTCGTCGTTTATTTCGTATTTTGTTTAGGCTTGAGGGGCAATATAAATACCCTTTTTCTCATTTTTAGAGACATCTTTTATTCATCTTTCATTAGCTTTAGACTAGTTTTATTCTTCATTGTTCTTAGTTTAATTCAAACACTTTAGATTAATTTAGAGGTGATCAAACCTATTTCGATTTCAATAAAAGTTCCTGCTTTCCGTCAATTGGTATTCTTTCTTACCCTAATCTCTTTTGTTATTCTTGATTGCTTAGTTTATTTATTTAATCGTTCATGATGCAATTGTTAGGGTTTCACATTAGTTTTGTCGTTGTTAATTCGATTATGAGTGAGTAGTTCTCTTTCTAGGGTGTTAGATAGGAAAGCCATGTTTATACCATGATTGTGATTTAGACTCCTATTGATTTCTAGGGCTTGATTAGGGTGATTGTGATGTGGTTTGTTCTTTATTGAGTAATTAACGTTATTGCGCAGTTTCTTTGGTTGCTTGTGGTTAATAGTTGTTTGCACAGATCCGTCATACGACTAGAGGCCTAGGACACGTCAGTAGTTCTGATTACGTTAGTGAACATGCGGCGTATGTTGAACTATGAGCGTTGAGTCTTAACCATAGCTCAACATAGGCTCTAATCCCCCGACTCTTGACTTAGGTTTTGATAGTTGTTAACCTTGTTTGATTGGTATAAACATGGTGGACCGACCTAGTACCCTTGACTTTTATTCCATAGTTTAATCCTCGTTTTTTCCCGTCTTTCTTAGCTGAATCATTAGTTTAATTAATTCTTCTCTGATTTACTCCGGAGTAGCTGAATTGGTTGAATATTGATTTAGAAACTCTGTCTCCCTGTGGATTCGACCCTGCTTCCACTGACTACCTTAGTTAGAGGACCGTAGGTTTATTTTTGAATAGGCGATACGACTAAAACCTATCAAATTTTGGCGCCGTTGCCGGGGAGACGGCTAGTTTTCTAATTTTTTATTTGATTATTTGGTCTACTTCCCTGTGCCTCGTTGGAACTTCATTGTTCCAATTGAGGTACGTTTTACTACTTCTTTTTGTTTCTTTTTTATGCCCAGGTCTCAAAGAAACGGTTCCCCCATTCAAGCGGACCCCAATCTTACTAGGACAGTCAGGCGGATCCGAAAGATAAAGCAGAAAGAAAAGCAGTCTGTTCAGCTGAACACCTTTGTTTAGACACCTTGAGTTTAGTCATGTCAAAGTCACTGAAGTCATATGGGGTGCCCAACCCAGATGGTCTCTCCACTGGACCTACTATGCCCACCATTGCCGCAGCAAATTTCGAAATCAAGCACTCATCAGCATGGTCCAGCAAAATCAGTTTGGTGGGCATCCTACTGAAGATCCGGCAAATCATCTGCAACGGTTTCAACAACTTTGTCGAACCGTTAAACATGCCGGCGTCACTCCAGATAACCTCAAAGTCATGTTGTTCGAGTTTTCACTGAGAGATAGAGCCCAGAAATGGTTGAACGATGTGAAGGAAACCGAATGGAGTGAGATTTCTGTTGCATTTCTGAGAGAGTATTACCCACCCACTAAAACAGCAGAAATCATAAATAAACTGGCCACGTTTTCCCAAGAGCCTGATGAAACATTAAGGGAAGCGTGGGCTAGGTTTAGAGATCTACAGAGAGAGTGTCCACACCACAATATGGACAAATGGTTCTTGACGCAGACATTCTACAATGGTCTGCAGCCTCAAACGAAGTGTATTATTGATTCGTCTGCAGGAGGAGTGTTTTTAGACAAGGCAGTTGATGAGGGTTATGAATTCCTATCAAATCTTGCAGCCAATGACCATTCATCATCTAGGAGTTTAACTAAGAAGGTACTTGAAGTTGACGCTATTTCATTGCTTACATCTCAGATGGCACAACTAACTCAGCAGCTAATGAAGTCTTCTAGTTCGACACCTCCGCCTTTGAGTATCAATGCTATGTCTGCAGTAGCACCCATTACCTCATCTTACTGCGAGGTATGTGGTGTTCAGGGTCACTTTGGGCATGACTGTTAGTTCAGTCAATTTCAGATGGAGCAGGCAAATGCCTTTCAACAAAGGCCACAAACTTTCCCCCCTTCACATAACTACCAAAATCCACAAAACTATCAACCTCCACCTCCACAAAACTATCCTAAACCCTCATACCATCAAACCCCACAAGATTTCCAAAGACCACCACCACAAAACTTTCATCATCCCAATAACTTCCAAACTCCACAAAATTTCCACACCCCACCTCCACAATACAACAACCCACAAGAGTCTAGCAATTCTGAACAGATGAAATTGATATTGTCTATGCAAAAGGCAAATGAGGAAGCACGGAGGGCCCAAGAGGAAGCACCGAGGAACCAAGAGAAGCATATCAAACTTCTCGAGGCTCAAGTTGCTCAGTTGGCAGAAACTAATGCACAGAGACAGCAGGGACAATTGCCAGGGCAACCCGTTCAGAGAGAACATGTGAATGCCATCACTCTTCGTAGTGGCATTGCATATGATGCCCCTCCAGTGCCCATTGATGAGGTTACCCCGACTGCAAGGAAGAAGAGGGTGGTAGAGGAAGGGAAAAGGAAGAATTCGACGTCTGAAGTCGATTTGTCTGCAGAAGCTGAGCAGACAGGGAAGAAAAAGGAGAAGGTTCCTGAAACGCCTTTTACACCAAGGCTACCTTTTCCTCACAGGATGCAACAGTCCAAGGTCGATCAGCAGTTTGGTAAGTTCTTGGCTATGGTCAAGAACCTTGAGGTAACGATTCCATTTACAGACTTAATTACCCAAGTGCCTGTTTATGCCAAATTTCTGAAAGACATGATCATTAAGAAAAGAGACTTTGGTGGGGTAGAACGTGTCGCTCTTACTGAAGAGTGTAGTGCTTTTATCCAAAATAAAGCCCCACCAAAGTTAAAAGATCCTGGTAGTTTTTCTATACCTTGCCATCTAGGACCTATTTTTATTGACAAGGCTTTGTGTGATTTAGGTGCTTCTGTTTCGGTTATGCCATTATCTGTTTTTGAGAAACTGAACATGGGAGCACTTAAATGCACACAAATCACTCTACAGATGACAGATCGTTCTATAAAATACCCTCTAGGTGTTTTAGAGGACGTTCCTGTTAGGGTCGGGAAATTCTATATCCCTATTGACTTTGTGGTGTTAGATATGGATGAGGATGCCCAGATTTCTATTATCTTGGGTAGGCTATTTTTGTGTACTGCTGGTGCTATAATTGATGTTAAGTCTGGGTCTTTAACTCTTAGTGTTGGTGATGACAAAGTGATGTTTAAACTAACCAATGCTGTTAAGGCACCTATGCTTGAACAATCTTTTTGCAGGGATAAGGTTTTAGATGAAGTAGGGGTGGAGAAGGTTCCAATTCCACCTAAGGTTGCCTCACCATCTGGAGGCATAGTCAAGAACATTTGGAGAAGAAAGATATTTGATGAGGGTGGCACTCATTGCCAAGCCTCTCCAATTTGAGAGATGGAGGACTAGGGTCGTGCGGGACCTTTATAAACCAGCGCTGTGCGAGAGGCAACTCGTATTTTTCTTTCCCTTTTTCCTTTTCTTTTTATTTTTCTTTTCTTTGTGTGAGCGAGAGTGAGGGTACTAACATTGTTTTTCCTCTTAGCATAGTCCTTGTCACCTTTTGGCATTGAGGACACCGCCAAGTTCAGCTTGGGGGAGGAGTTCTGTTTGTATTCTCTTTCACTTTTACTGCTTTCTAGGATAGATTTACTGCTTTCGAAAAATACTGAAAAAATCAAAAAAAATATGGTTCTCATGACTGGTTTAGTTGCCTCCCTGCGCCCCTTGTTGTGCTCTATTTGAAAATGATTTGACTTTGTTTTCTGGATAACTGGGCATTTGTGATCTTGAGGCTATGATTTGATGTTTGATTGCTTTGATTTCGAGCATTTTTGGATTATATTAGACCACTTTATGCTGCATACCTGAATTGGTTAGACCGTGAGGCCTCATTGTAGCCTATTGGATTCATATCATTATCCAGTCTATTCTTGTGTGTTAGTTCCTCTTTAGTGGATTGATCTTGACTTTGACTTCGTACTTGTCTGATTTTAGATGACTTGTAGCATTTTCTGTGATAGAGGCGTTCTTTTGTCTTATTCTTGAGCTTCAGAGTGAGTTTTTGATATACTTTTATCCTCCTTAGCCCCGCTGAGCCTAATGACTTGTAGCATTTGCTGTGATAGAGGCGTTCTTTTGTCTTATTCTTGAGCTTCAGAGTGAGTTTTTGATATACTTTTATCCTCCTTAGCCCCGCTGAGCCTAATGACTTGTTTCGTGTTACTTAAACCCCTATTATGAGCCCAAAGCCTTCACTTGATATTATTCCAAGCCTAGCTTGGGGGAGCTTTTGTATGGGTTAAGTTTGAGATTGGTTTGTTGGTTTAGTTTGGTTTTTGAGGAATTTAAAAGTGTATTTGTTGTGGTTTGAGAGTGAGAAAGAGAAAAGAAAAGGCAAGTTTAGAGTTGCGTGAATGAAGTTCAGAAAAATGAAAGAAAAATGAAATGAAAATATTTAGGCGATACGACTGACTACCTTAGTTGGAGGACCGTAGGTTTATTTTTGAATAGGCGATACGACTAAAACCTATCAGCAAGCTACAATATTTTTAGTTCAACAAAACATCATTTGATACGAGGTACATATTTTTTCATTTCCTTTTTTAAATATAATACTAAAATTAAGGATATATTATTATTATTATTATTATTATTATTATTAATATTCAAACAAGTTTAAAATATTTACAGAAAATTAGTGGAAAGCCGAGATACTATCTGGCCCCCACTCCGTTAGCTATAGCAAAACTGATCCTAGTAAAGATGTGGGCAGCAGCCCGCCCCATTATCTTGAGCCATGGAGAAGCTCTGTATCCGCTTCAGCAAAGTAACATCATCCTTCTCTTCTAATTCTCCTAAATCTTATTCTCTAATTATTATTATTTCTATATATTATTTTATTATTTATAGCTTTACTCATTATTATTAGTATTATTAGGAACATGATTTAGCTCAAAAGCACAAATATACCTACGTTTTTAGCCCATAAACCAATAAAATCGCGTCAAAATGGTTTATGATGTAATTTTGCGCAGTCCGACCCAATCATTATTTTTATTACTAAATATTATCATATAATTAAATCTAATTATTAAAATAGTAATATTAATTTACTTCTTAAATATTATTGTTATTATATAATCATCATCAAGTGTTAATATATTAATACAAATAATGTAAAATAATAATTATTAATTATCATTATTATCATTAATCATTATTATTATTATTATTATTATTAATTTATAATTATTAATATTATTTATTTATAACTATCATTTAAAAGTATCCAAAATATTATTGTTATTATTCATTATTAATTATTCATTATAATTACTTATCATTATAATTGTTATTTAATAGTATTATTTTTTATAACTATCATTTAAAAGTATCCAAAATATTTGTATTGATAAATAACTTTTTCTCAAACTGTATTCTTTTGTTATTGATAAAAGCCCATCAAACAATTTAATTAAATTAAGGAAAAATTAGTAACAATTAATACTTAGGTTTAACCTCTTTTTGAAATAAATACCTAGTTCTTTGGTATTTTATATAGATACCACAATTGCTTCAATTTTTTTAAAACCAATACCAACTAATGGAATTTTCATAATATTTAACGAAATTTGACCAACTTTAACAAATATTCCATTTGGTAGGACCCACTTATAATTTCCTTTCCATTAATCAGTTACATGATATGTCTTTTATGTCCCTCATCAATTACACCCACCATCCACAATACACTTCTCTCACCTCCTGTAACGCCCCGAACTCGGGTGCCTTAATTAAACATCATTAACACTAATTAATCACAATTATCATTAATTAATCTCATGCTTTGCGGAAGCTTTTCCTTAAACCTGTGGGTTATGGGCTTATGGCCCACCGATAATATAATATTCTTACAAAAGTCTCACCAATTCATAACTATAACTAAGACCTTAAATACTTGCTTAATCTCACTTCTTGAAATCCATTCCTAAGCACTTGCTTTCACGGATCCATCCTGATCCTTCTTTCACAACCTGGGCTTCGTTCAGAAGAAAAATATAGAGAAACAAGAAAAGACAGAAAACATTCCAAAGTGAGTAGAAAACTCGTAACTTTACTCCAACCCGTAAAAACGGTTTTGTTTCGAAAACATTTTACACACACAGGCATATATCACATCCTCACACTTAATCATGCTTCACATAACTTTGGTAATTGATCGGAATATGAATCATGAGACATTAACTTTAACTTGAACGGACGGTTGGCAAGGACTATTCACACGAGCTTAGACCACTGGCAAGTACAGGCTTTGGACCTTACAATACTTTCATCATACATTCATCGTACTTGGCCAACCTGACCCATTAAACATCGTAAACCTTTTCTCTACCTGTAACTTGCCCATTTACCAGTTCAGTTCATAATTCCAAGTCAACAGACTCATTCTCTTTCCACTTTTCATTATCGTATCTTAGTTCATCAAACTCATAGACTTGTATTCCGAGCAATACCCGTAACATACTTAACAATACCATAACGTAATCGTAAACATACTCGTAAACTCATAGCAACATAAATCATGGTTCATACTTTGCCATTCTCACATGAAAACATAAACACACTCGTAAACTAATAAAAACATGAACGACGCATCTGGATCACATTCTGTCATTTCACATACTTCCATGAATTAAAGCATAATCATATTTGAATCACGTAAATCACATATCTTCGGAATAAAGCGATAATCATACTTGACATATAAAATCATACTTTCTTGTATAAACTCACGTTCATACCATGCATACAAATACGTTAAGGAGCATTTTTCATAATTCTGAGAGCGTTCATAAACTCTTAAGACATGAAAGTTAAACCACGTAAGCATATGACGTCATACATCTCATAATCACGTTAATTACTTTATAAGCACAAACACGAGTCATGAACATGGTTATTGTCATAAAAGGACATTTATAATTCCACATAAATCATCATATACTTTAAGACTTATACTTTCATGAACTTTCACACATCATCTTGAAACATCACGTGTTTCCGTTCTTGTCATTAACATTCTTTTAACTTGGTAACTGGCTTAGTATTTGAGGTAGTCTTCAGGGAGCAGTCTCCCGTGTTAGATCTATCCTCGGTAGACCTCCCGTGTTGGAGGCTACCCTTGCGGGACATTTCCCACCTTGCGGGACGTCTCCCACCTTGCGATAGTCCTCAAGGAGCACTCTCCTTTGTTGGATCTACCACTCGCACTTGCGGTACCCCTCAAGGAGCGATCTCCCTTGTTGGGTGTACGGCCCGTACGAAGGTACGTGCGAAACCATAATCTCATAACATAGCGTAACCGATACTACCAGGACCTCTTTTACTTTTACTTATCACAAGCCATACTTTAATCATAAACAAGTACTTAATCATGATCATTCACGTAATCATACAACACTTATTAAGATTCCTTAATCATGGTGGTTGAAGAGGGCAGCTATGGAAGAAAAGAAGAAAAGAAGGTTGAAGCTCCATTGTTGGGTTTTAATGGAGGAAAAACGGAGAAGAGAAGATGAGATGTGGGTGTGATGCATTTGACTGAGTTTGGGCAGCTATATATAGAAGCTTGAAGGGGGCAAAAACTGAGCAGGCTTCTTTTGGTGGAGGGTTTGCCTTGGGGAGCAAGGTCATGGAGGAGGAAGTCAGTCAAAGGGAGGGAGGAAGAGGGTGACGTGGGAGTGCTTGGAGGCCAAGGTAGGAGACCAGTCAATGGGAAAGGGGAGGTGATGAGTGGGGGAGGTGAGTAAGAGGGGTTTTGGGTTTTTATTTGGGTTAAAATACTAAATGGGTGAAATGGGTACTAGTAATCGGATTTTGGATTGACGGTTTAGCAAAACGAAATTAACCCAATTAATTAACAATAGAAAATATAAATCAAAATGATAATAATAATTACATTAAACTCTTTTAAAATCGTTTAAACAAAATCGGAAATCATTATTAATTAAATAGTAAAAATTCAAATTAGTACTCGTTTAAGCTAATAATATAATTAATTTAGATTTCGAAAATTCGGGGTGTTACACCTCCCGATTACCCATTTAACTGTCTTCTTTTTGACTCATTTTCTCCACTTTTCGTTTTTCCTCCACCATTTTTAGTGCTACAAGCCTACAACCCTCTAATCTCTCTCTTTCTCCCTAATCTTCCTAAACTCCTTAGTAGTTAGAGTATGTTAATTGCCCTTTTTAGCTTAAAGTTAGAGGAGTAATTTAGGTTGCACAAATGGGAAATAAGAAGGGAATTTGGGCGAATCCCAATCAATTGACCAACCAACCTGGTAAATTCTTGCATTGGTACATTAGTAATTAAACTTAATTGCTACTCTGCCTTACCACATACGATTCTCATGCTCAACATATCCCATAAATAAAAGAAACTCAAATCAACAAAAAAGAATGAATAAGTGAAATTTTTGAGAAGATTCCCTTTAAATCTTGAATTTTCAGGCCAATATGCGTTTACTCTACCTTCAATTTTGACTCTAACTTGCGAAAAAGACGAACCAAAGATGGTCGTTGGAGACATGAATGAAATTAAAAGGTTGTTATATCTAGTTAACGTTATGGGACCCGCTAAACATTTAAAATGGAATCTCGACCAAAATTGGTCAAATTTCGTTAAGTTTAACGGAAACTACATTAGTTAATATTGATTTCAAAAAAATGTAACAATTGTAGTATTTTTATAAAATAAAAAAAGGACTTAGGTATTTATCTCAAAAAGAAGCTAAACCTAGGTAATTATTGCCGAATTTTTTTGTAAAATAAATAGAAAGAAACTTAATTGAAACATTAACGGCCCTTTCAACTAGAATTCTATTACTACCTACATAGATACCTGCCCTTTTAGTTCTTTAAATACTCCCATATTCCTCTCATTACTCAATACTCATATCATTCAACATTTCAACTAATAGTTAGCTATCAACCCACAAGAATCTGAATCTTTATTTCCTTCAAAGCTGAACAGCAACAACCAGAATACTCAAAGAAAGAGGAAAAGCCCATGCAGAAATACCAACGAACATGATGAAGAACACCCAACACTTCCTCATCAGCAACAACAATCTAGTCATGAAGATGAATTCAATATTAATGCACTTATTGATGATGTTTCACCCTCTAACCCACAACCTGAATCACCCAAAAACATATCTGAACCACAACATTCTCAAGATCAGCGAGAAGCTAAACAAGTCCGTTCTGATAATAAACCAAAGAGAATCAAGATACCCAATACCACACCAATCGACGCACCCTTCCCTTGGGCAACAGATCGCCGCGCTGAAGGAATTGTGTCCTCGACTCTAATGCAATTACTAAATATAATATGGATCGTATTATGGAGATAATAATTCGTTTAATTGGGTCGTCTTTACGTCTTGCTAGAGAACGCTATAGACCTTTGGGTTAGTAAATAATAAACCCGAAGCCCAACTTAAATGGATCCTACAAGGTCACACATAATATTTGGATCAACAAAAGAGAAACCCATAGCCCATAAAGGCTATAGGGTAGTCGGCCCAAGAGGGAGATGAGAGGAGATTATTTGACCTAATTATTCCTATATAAAGGTCATGCAGTCAGAAAATAAGATACAGTATCTCTCATTATTTTCTCCTGCTCTTTCTCTCTCTCAACTGACATTACTCCATAAAAGAAGAAAGCTTTCTTCCTTCCAACTAGCATTGGTGGAGTGTTGATCCAAATTGGTGGACTAAGTAGAGGAATCACGTTTGGGATTCTTTCTCCAAGATCGTTGGCTATACTTTGAAGTATTCAATCCCGCCATACCAGTTGAAATCACGCATCAAGAGGTTGGTAATTAATTATTATATGATCCTTAATTATATGTGCATGAGATCCTGTTTTAGGTGCTTATGAATTAGATTCATGAAATTCCGCTTATAGTACCTATAATCCTACAGTGGTATCAGTTTAGCCTCTTGCATATTTTTTTTTTGGTCATTATAATATGATTTATTTTGATGCGTTTTTCACTAATTTTAATTTGATTAAGGGGAGGAATTGAATTATGGATTGAATAATTGGAATTGATTAAATGAGATTTAATTGCTTAATTATTTTAATTTTGGGCCGAAAAATTCAAGCAATTCGAACCCTAATGTTCGACATTAGGTTTGGTCGAATTATGAGGCTCAAATTCGTCAATTTAATCAAAGTTTTTTGAAAATTGATTTAGGGCTTTGTATTCTTTTGATTTGAATTGCAAATTCATGTCTTTAATTTTGATTTTCGTTTCGAAATCAAACCGTTTGATTCGAAACAAACACGAACCCTAATTTTTGCCCCAAATCAATTTGATTGGATGTTAAATGCGATTTAACTTGCCAAATCACGGATTTTGTCAAATTAAATGAATTTGGAACAAAAGGAAGTTGTTTTATGGCTGAAATTCGATCAAAAGTTGTTCGAATTTGCCCAAACATCAGTTCGAAATGTTCGAACTTTGATTGAACTTGCGGCTGACTGGCGGAGGATTCAGGCGGATTTGGGTGGCTCAATTGTTGCGCCACTGATTGGGTGAGTCTCCGGCGAGCACAGGTGGCTGGTTCCGACGCCAATCGTGGTGTTTGGGTTGCAGCTATTGCTGTGTTCGTGTGTTGTTGTTGCTGTTCGTGGCTGTGCGTGGCTGGGCAGTCAGCCTGCCACACTTTTATCAAAAAAAAAATTTGTTTTTTTTTCCTTTTTTTTTTTTTTAAACAGAAAATCTTTTATGATTTAAGGTCATATCTTTTGGTTATTTTAATATGATTTTAATAACCGAAAATTTGGATGATTTGATCTTTTGGTAATTTAATTTTTTTTTTTTTTTTTATAACCAAAATCATAAAATCTTTTGATGTATATCTTTTGGTCATTGAAATATAATTTTAATAACCGAAAATCTTTAATGATTTTAAAGTTATATCTTTTGGTTATTAAAATATGATTTTAATAACCTAAAATCTTATGACATTTAATGATTATAATCTTTTGGTGATTAAAATATAATTTTAATAAACGAAAAATCATAAAAATCTTTTAATTAATATCTTTTGATTATTAAAAATCAAACAAATATGATTTGTTTGAGAATATTAAGCAATTCCAATTATATTTTGACTAGGTCATAAATTAAATCCATAATCTGATTCTTTAATCTAATTAAAATTAGTTGGGAAAAGATAATATCTTTTAAGTTAGTTAGATTTACTAGCTTAAATGTTTTATTTTCTTGCTTTAATTAAGAATATTTGATATTTTAATTATTGGCAAGCATGATATGTGATATTATTATTTGGCAATTAATATGTGATATTTTGATTATTGCAATGATATTATGTGATATCATTTTGAATTTGTAATATGTGATATTATAAAATGGAAATTCATTTTGATTATTCGATTATTGGCATGTATATATATGGTTTTATTATATGGCAATTTAATATATTAGATATAATTGCTATTATAACTAGTAAGATGACTATATGAGCCAATAAAATAATCAAAATGGTTTTAGACTTTAAGCAAAGTTGACGGGTGTATGTGAGGTGATAAGCTCTGTCTAGGATTAGGAAGGCTCTCCCCAACGTCGTGGGTAACTTCCTTACCTGGGAGCTATAATCTCCTTGGCAATCACTCATCAACTAAGAATTACAATTGTTGTAATTAGTAAAATTTTATGTTAAGGTGATGAACTCTGTCTAGGATTAGGAAGGCTCTCCCCCAACGTCGTGGGTAACTTCCTTACCTGGGAGATATAATCAACTTGGCAGTATTATTTTACAATGCTTATAAGTTTATAGTATGTTGGTTATTAATATTGAAGAGTTCACTCATTAATAACAACATAATAAACTTACGTCCCATAAATATTGAGGTTAGCTTTTCCAAACATAAAGTACTCATTAACCCTTAATTAATGATAATAGGTCATGCCTCCGCAGGGTATTGTCATTAATTTTGGGAGATAAGGTGAAATTGCGAATTTTGCATACTTAGTTTGGTTGTCCCCAACAAAATCATCAAAAGCGTTTTGGATTTTGAAGCAAGAGATAGTTAAGCATGTGATGTTTTCCTATCTAACAAGAATTATAAAGTGTTATAATTAGTAAAGAGTTTACTTAACTTGAGAATGTAACTTTAAGATAAGGCCTCCGTCTGCTTAGCGTTGCATGTTGATAGGATCTTGTACTCACTTATTCAAATTGGGACATTAAAATTGAATGAGGTGTCAAACCTAGAAACCATTGCATGTTTTAAGGTTGTTTCATAAACATAAATTGAACTTTGCCTTTTATTTTTCTGTCTAGAGGTACTATGAATAACAACAACAACAACTCTGTTTTCAACATTCGTCCTTTCCTTGAGAAGGATAGGTTGAATGGAGAAAATTTCCTCAATTGGGAAAGGACCCTAAAACTCTTTCAAAAGGGCAAGGTTTTTAAGGATAAATGGGCAGGCAAGAAGGACAAAGGCAAGAAAGTTGTCGTTGCTCCTGAAAAACCTAAGTCGACCGCTAAGCCAAAAGCAGCCGCGGAAAGCAAGTGCTTCTATTGTGAAAAGATAGGTCACTGGAAGAAAAACTGCCCAGATACTTGGAGGAAAAGAAGTCGGGGGCTTCCACCTCAAGTATTTATGTTATAGAAATCAATTTGACTTCTACTTCTTTATGGGTATTAGATACCGGTTGTGGTTCTCACATTGTTAACGATGTGCAAGGACTAAAAAGAAGTAGAAGGCTAGCAAAGGGCGAGGTAGAGCTCCGCGTTGGAAATGGAGCAAGAGTTGCTGCACTTGCCATTGGAAGTTATAGTCTACATTTACCCTCTGGATTGATTATAGAACTAAATAATTGTTATTTTGTTCCATCAATTACTAAGAACATTATTTCTGTTTCCGTTTTAGATGATGAAGGTTTTTTTTTTGAAATAAAGAACAAGTGTTGTTCCATTTCTTACAATAATATGTTCTATGCTAGAGCAAAATTGATTAATGGCTTATATGTATTAGATAGGTCAGTACAGGTCTATAACATAGATAGCAAGAAACAAAAATCGAATGATTCAAACCTAACTTACATTTGGCATTGCCGAATGGGTCATATAAACCAAAAGCGCATCCAAAAGTTACAACAGGATGGAATCCTTCCATCATTTGATTTCGAATCATTTGATGTATGTGAGTCATGCTTGTTGGGGAAAATGACTAAATCACCTTTTTACTGGAAAGGGTGAAAAGGCTAGTGATCTCTTGGGCCTCATACATACAGATGTTTGTGGGCCTATGAGCACAAAAGCTAGGGGAGGGTTTGTGTACTTCATCACCTTTACTGACGATTTAAGTAGATATGGGTATGTCTATTTAATGAAACATAAGTCGGAATCATTTGAAAAGTTCAAAGAATTCCAAAATGAAGTACAAAATCAACTTGGTAAGAGAATAAAGGCATTGCGATCGGATCGTGGTGGCGAATATTTGAGCCAAGAATTCGATGATCATCTGAAAGATTGTGGAATACTTTCACAATTGACTCCACCAGGAACTCCACAATTAAATGGTGTCTCTGAAAGGAGGAATCGAACTCTATTAGATATGGTTCGATCAATGATGAGTCTTGCTGATCTTCCGATTTCCTTTTGGGGATATGCTCTCGAAACAGCTGCACACACACTAAATAGGAGCCCGTCAAAGGCTGTAGAAAAGACTCCATATGAGATATGGAATGGAAAGGTTCCAAACTTATCTTTTCTTAAATCTGGGGTTGTGAGGTCTATGTAAAGCGTTTACTGTCAGACAAACTTGCACCCAAATCAGATAAATGTCTCTTTGTGGGATACCCAAAAGAGACAAGGGGTTATTACTTCTATAACCGTCAAGAGAACAAGGTATTTGTTGCTCGTGATGGTGTCTTTCTTGAAAAGGAATTTATTTCCAGGAAGACAAGTGGGAGTAAAATAGTTCTCGAAGAAATTCGAGATGAGCAACAACTGGACGCGGTTCACACCATGTCAGAGACGGCCCGACAAGACGAAAGTCAAGTTCAGGAGATGACGTATTCAACGCGTGAACCTCCTACCGTCCCACTTGAATCTAATTCAAGCGAAAATCTTCAAGATGTTGAAGAGAACATTTCTATTGATGCTCAGGCCCCGCGTAGGTCTAGTAGACCCAGGATTCCAAACAAAAGGTTGGTTGATTTCCTGTTAACTGAAAACTCTGAAATAATGATTTTGGAGAATTCAGAGCCTACTACCTACAAACAAGCTTTGACAAGCCCAGACTCTGAGAAATGGCTTGAGGCCATGAAATCCGAATTAGACTCCATGTCTGAGAATAAAGTTTGGACCCTAGTCGACTTGCCTGATGGGGTTACACCCATTGGATGCAAGTGGGTGTTCAAATTGAAAACAGACAAAGATGGAAACGTCTATGTCTATAAAGCAAGACTGGTCGCAAAAGGATTCAGACAAGTTCATGGTATAGACTATGACGAGACCTTTTCTCCAGTAGCAATGCTTAAATCGATTCGGATACTTTTAGCGATTGCTGCATATTACGATTACGAAATTTGGCAGATGGATGTCAAAACCGCATTCTTGAATGGGTTCTTGAATGAGGATGTGTATATGACACAACCTGAGGGTTTTGAGGATCTAGAAAATCCTAAAAAGGTTTGCAAGCTTCAGAGATCCATTTATGGATTGAAGCAAGCATCTCGGAGCTGGAATCTTC
Source organism: Patellifolia procumbens (assembly GCA_947645195.1). NCBI lineage: Eukaryota > Viridiplantae > Streptophyta > Magnoliopsida > Caryophyllales > Amaranthaceae > Patellifolia > Patellifolia procumbens. Next base: position 802,855 of record CANSGD010000969.1, read on the forward strand.
GATTTGATGAGGCAATCAAACAGTTTGATTTTCTCAAAAGCGAAGAAGAATCTTGTGTCTACAAGAAATTTAGTGGGAGTAGCTTAGTCTTCTTGGTTCTCTATGTAGATGACATACTACTCATGGGAAATGACATATCAATGCTTGAGTCAGTCAAGGAATGGTTGAAAAGTTGTTTCTCTATGAAGGACCTCGGAGAGGCTGAGTACATATTGGGAATAAAAATCCATAGAGATAGGTCTCGAAGGATGATTGGACTAAGTCAAGAAACTTATATTGATAAAGTTCTTGCAAGGTTCAACATGGAAAACTCGAAGAGAGGATTCGTTCCCATGGCATATCGCTTAGCAAGAGTCAGTGCCCGACTGAGCCTGATGAGTTGAAGCGAATGAATAGCATACCTTATGCCTCGGCTATAGGATCTATCATGTATGCCATGATAAGTACTCGACCAGATGTTGCATATGCCTTAAGCATGTGCAGCAGATTCCAAGCAAATCCAGGTGAAGCACACTGGACTGCAGCTAAGAGCATCCTTAAGTACTTGAGAAGAACTAAAGGCATGTTCTTAGTCTATGGAGGTGAAAATGAGTTGGTTGTTAAAGGTTATACTGATGCGAGCTTCCAAACCGACAGAGATGATTACCGCTCTCAGTCAGGGTACATCTTTTGTCTAAATGGAGGAGCAGTGAGCTGGAAGAGTTCAAAGCAAAGCACTGTAGCAGACTCTACGACAGAATCAGAATACTTAGCAGCGGTTGAAGCAGCTAAGAAAGCTGTTTGGATAAAGAAGTTCTTGACAGAGCTAGGGGTCGTACCTAGTGCTGTTGAAGGGATTGAGCTATTATGTGATAATAATGGTGCTATTGCACAAGCAAAAGAACCAAGATCACATAACAAATCCAAACATGTAATGAGGAAGTATTACCTTATTCGCGAGATAGTTGACAGAAAGGATGTCAAGATCTGCAAAGTTCATACGGATGAGAATGTGGCTGATCCGCTTACTAAACCTCTGCCTCAACCCAAGCATGAAAGTCACGCTAGGGCTATAGGCTTGAAGCAAATGTTAGAATGGCTTTAGATTGTATTATGTTTGAAGAAACTTGTTACAATGTAAAGACATGGTTTTGCTATTTTATGTTTATGAGAAATAAAGTTTTATCTTATTTCATTTTGGTTTAGTATTAAATAAAATGTCCAAAAATATTCTTGAATTCAATGGTTTTGTCAAATATGTGATTTGATGAATGAAACACCATAAGTGAACTGAATTCATAGAATATTCATGTTCCTAATCTAAGTCATTAAATTGGACATAAATGACTTATTAAAGGATTAGCATATAAGATTGATTGATAGCGCTGTTTCATGGGCTATAGGAACATAGAGATGTTTAGTCAATCATATGGATATGTATATTTGATACATGATCGAACTGACCTACTTAGAAGTTTGAATAACTTCGTAATTATATTAGTGGATTCCTAAGACATGAGTGGAACACTACTTAGCTTGATGATTGGTATAACTTTGATGTTGTCAAACGTCATGCCGTAAAAGGGGACTATAAAGGCAGCATTCGGGTTGTGTTAAAAGTTGAGTGGGAGTTTTGGTTGCCACAAGACTGAAAAGGTCCTCCTATATAAGATAGGATGGGTGTCTTGGCCTCTTGAAGAGTGAGAATTGAAAATGCATGGCCGTGCTCAAATGGATTATAAGATAATCATTTGTTTAGCAATTCGAACTCGGATTTCAAGGAATAATTTGAAGATTAGTATGGATAACATAGAGATGTGATCATACTATCAAATTAGACACTAAGAGACTTTAGGAATTTGAATATTGCACACTCGTCTCGGACAAGTGGGAGATTGAAGGAATTGTGTCCTCGACTCTAATGCAATTACTAAATATAATATGGATCGTATTATGGAGATAATAATTCGTTTAATTGGGTCGTCTTTACGTCTTGCTAGAGAACGCTATAGACCTTTGGGTTAGTAAATAATAAACCCGAAGCCCAACTTAAATGGATCCTACAAGGTCACACATAATATTTGGATCAACAAAAGAGAAACCCATAGCCCATAAAGGCTATAGGGTAGTCGGCCCAAGAGGGAGATGAGAGGAGATTATTTGACCTAATTATTCCTATATAAAGGTCATGCAGTCAGAAAATAAGATACATTATCTCTCATTATTTTCTCCTGCTCTTTCTCTCTCTCAACTGACATTACTCCATAAAAGAAGAACGCTTTCTTCCTTCCAACTAGCATTGGTGGAGTGTTGATCCAAATTGGTGGACTAAGTAGAGGAATCGCGTTTGGGATTCTTTCTCCAAGATCGTTGGCTATACTTTGAAGTATTCAATCCCGCCATACCAGTTGAAATCACGCATCAAGAGGTTGGTAATTAATTATTATATGATCCTTAATTATATGTGCATGAGATCCTGTTTTAGGTGCTTATGAATTAGATTCATGAAATTCCGCTTATAGTACCTATAATCCTACACGCGCCACGGTTCATACATTGGAGTACTTAATAAAGAATGATATACAAACCATAAGTGGTCAAGTAGAATGCAAAACATGTTCAATACTTTACCACATAAAGTATGATCTTCAACAAAAGTTCCAAGATATTCGTACGATTATAGTCCAGCAACAACATGAATGGAACGACAGAGCGCCGGATTTTTTGCTCAATTGTAGACTTCCAACGTGCAAAACTTGTAAGCAAAACATTTGTAAGCCTGTAATATCTAAGAAGAAGAGATCAATTGATTGGTTGTTTTTGTTGCTTGGACAATTTTTAGGGTATTGTTCTGTGGCACAACTAAAGTATTTCTGCAAGTATAGTAATATATGTCGTCGGGGTAACAAGGATCAGCTGCTATTGTATACTTATTTGGCCTTATGCAAGCAACTTGATCCTGATGGACCGTTTCGATATCCGACTGCCGCGTAACGGTTGCTGCTTCAATAGTATTTGCACGAACGAAGATTATATGTGGTAATGAAGTTTGTCTGTTCAAGATTTAGATATGATTTTCGGTTTGATGATTCTTGTTCTTGCTGCTGATCATGATTAGTCTTTTTCTTTCTATAAACCCTTTAGTTATAATTCTTAGTGTTTAGGGATCTTTATGCATTTGTTTAAGTAATCTTTCTGTGGTAGCTAATGTAGAGGAATTCCTAATCTTTTTTTTTGTGTTTTGGAGAGTTAACTGTAGGAAAGTGTTGGAAATGAAAACTGTATGAATCTCAATCAAACTGTACGTACAATGTTATACATAATTCTTGCTGTGATGATTAGTTCTAATTCTTTGTGTTTAGAGATTTTTATGCATTTGTTTAAGTAATCTTTTTTTGGTAGTTAATGTATAGAGGAATTCCTGATATTTGTTGTATTTTGGAGAGTAAACTGTAATGAAACTGTTTGAAATGAAAACTGCATGAATCTCGATAATAAAATTGTACGTACAATGTTATACAAAATTTTTGCTTCCTGTTCCGTGTTTACGTGCTTATTGCTACGAACAATGGTGCACAATCAGTATACTATACCATGGCTCTGAATCTCCAACGGATATAACTGTAATAATTGCAAAACGGCGTTTATGGTAGCATCTGTTATAGTGATGATGTCCACACAGATAAAAAGATGGAAGAGAGAAAAGCTTGCAACTCAATAGAGTTAGCGAGCAAATGTTACATTATTAAAAATAACATGAAACTAGATTACCCCGTAAATAATTAGAAAAATCCCACCTAAAATCATTTAATATCATTTATGATCCCACCTAAAATCCCCTATTCCCACAAGCAAACATTGGATTTCCCATCATGGGGATTTAAAATTCCAATCTCTCCCCTTAATCCCCACAAACAAACACCCCCTAAGTTGGCAATAGGAAAATATAATGGTTAATGCGAGAAAAAGTGTTTGTCAATACTGGATGTTTGCCTGCATGTTTCTTTTAACAAATTATTGTTTGTTTCGGTTTCTTCTCACAAAAACACTCGTAAAAGGTAGTTTATTTCTAGCAAAATTATGTTTTTAGAAGGTGGTTTCTCACAATTTTTCTATTAATGAATATACATTGAAGATGAATCCAGAAAGATCTCACATGAATATATTATTCCCAAAATAATTGAGAATGCCAAGTATATAACTGATATATGTACTATTTACATATATGTACTGTTTACATATATGTATTGTTTACATATATTATTAGTGACATTTCTTGTAACTAGTTATGGGGCCACGCGTGTTGCGCATGGACACCCAAGATGGAAAAGTATTGTTAATAATTAACTTTCAAAAAAATATTTCATTAATAAAATTAATTTTCCGGTGTTAATATGTAAAATTACACCAATTTTTTTTATCGAGAAATTAGATTATGTAAGTTGATATTGCGAAAGAAAAGACGCACTAATGCTGAATGAATTAATGTTTGCCCATCATAAGCCTCACCATACTGGCGGTGGGTAACATAAAATGTAGTGTTTTAATCATGCATTTAAACCATAAAGGGGAGAATAACATAGGGTAGTATTCCCATAAAAAAAAATCAGGAGGAAATAAAAAATGGGTAATGCACTAATGCAGAATGAATTAATATTTGCTGAGGTAAGCATAAACTGAGCATTTAGACATACCAATAGTATGATATCGAAGCAGAGTAAACATCATAGATATCTCATGCGACAGACACTACAACTTTTCAAACGAATAACTAATAGTTATGATGGATCAAAAGGTTGTGAAACGAAAATCAGATCAAATAAAACATAATTTAAACAATCAACCTACATTTAAAATTAAATACAAAAAATCTAAACATTAAAGTACCAGGACCACCAAATTAAAAATTTATAAAATATAAAAATAATAATTTAAACAGATTATAACTCTTCTGAACCAGACAACTACAACTTCGATGACAAATTGCCTTTTAACACAATCCTCAAGCATTAAAGCACTTGACCCACCTCCTCGAGCTAATATGAACTTTCTTTAGCTTCGACCCAATCATCCCTAGATTGATCAACTTCCTTTATCTGAAGGTTGTGAGATATATAACATATAATGACATAAGGTAATCTAAGGAGAAAAATAACCAATTATGCAAGAGAAAAAAAAAACCATAAAATCCCCCTATAAATACCAGGAAATGGGAAAAGTCAGAGCAACCCCTATCCATATTATGAAACACCATCAGATTCCTCGCCCCATATTCCTCTTCTTCTTTTTCTCTCTCTGTTTTAGGTAGCTCTTGTATTCAAGAACTGAAGGTAACTAAATAATAATTGAACAATAAGTTTGAATTTGGAGATAATTGGATACTCACCATAATGCAAAAGAGTGTTCAAAACCAAGCATCAATAGGCACGATATCCAGAACCAAACCAAACATCCCAAATGTACACAGAATTCAAACTTCTAAAAACTTGATAAATCCCTAATGCCCGAGTCGAAGTTAATCTTCTTGGAAAATGTATCAACTCATGGAAAGATCAAAACCCCGAGGGATCAACAATAACTCTAGGAAAATGAGTAGAAATGAAGGAACCGAGAAACAAGAAAAGAAAGAGAAAAGAGGAGGGAACATGATGGGTAATTTACTAAAGACGAGTTAAAGCCCATCGTCATGAGATATACCCAGAATTTTGAGATTTCTTCATCACTATACGAGCAACCTCAAGATAGGGTCTACTTGCAAGCTACAAATATTTTTAGTTCGACGAAACGTCATTTCATACGAGGTACATATTTTTTCATTTCCTTTTTTAAATATAATACTAAAATTAAGGATATATTATTATTATTATTATTATTATTATTATTATTATTCAAACAAGTTTAAAATATTTACAGAAAATTAGTGGAAAGCCGAGATACTATCTGGACCCCACTCCTTTAGCTATAGCAAAACTGATCCTAGTAAAGATGTGGGCAGCAGCCCGTGCCTCAATATCTTGAGCCATGGAGAACCTCTGTATCAGCTTCAACAAAGTAACATCATCCTTCTCTAATTCTCCTAAATCTTATTCTCTAATTATTATTATTTTATTAATTATAGCTTTACTCATTATTAGGCACATGGTTTAGCTCAAAAGCACAAATAAACCCACGTTTTTAGCCCATAAACCAATAAAATCGCGTCAAAATGGTTTACGATCTAATTTTGCGCAGTCCGACCTAATTATTATTTTTATTACTAAATATTATCATATTATTAAATCTAATTATTAAAATAGTAATATTAATTTACTTATTAGATATTATTGTTATTATATAATCATCATCAAGTATTAATATATTAATACAAATAATATAAAATAATAATTATTAATTATCATTATTATCATTAATCATTATTATTATCATTATTAATTTATGATTATTAATATTATTTATTTATAACAATCATTTAAAAGTATCCAAAATACTATTGTTATTATTCATTATTAATTATTCATTATTATTACTTATCATAATAATTGTTATTTAATATTCATATTATAATTTTTTAAATATTATTTACATATTTATTACATATAATTTAATTTAATTTAATTTAATTCAATTCAATTCAATTCAATTCAGTTTAGTTCAACTGTTTTATGCCGAACAGAACAGACCCACACTCATACAGTTTGAAATCTAACGCTTGATTATTAATTTTTCAATCACTTATTACTTTAATTTTCAACAAAATATTTGTATTGATAAATAACTTTTTCTCAAACAGTATTCTTTTGTTATTGATAAAAGCCCATCAAACAATTTAATTAAATTAAGGAAAAATTAGTAACAATTAATACTTAGGTTTAACCTCTTTTTTGAAATAAATACCTAGGTCCTTTTGTATTTGATATAGATACCACAATTGCTTCAATTTTTTTAAAGCCAATACCAACTAATGAAATTTTCATAATATTTAACAAAATTTGACCAACTTTAACAAATATTCCATTTGGTAGGACCCACTTGTAATTTCCTTTCAATTAATCAGTTACACGATATTTCTTTTCTGTCCTCATCTATTTCACCCACCATCCACAATACACTTCTCTCTCCTCCCCCAATTACCCATTTAATTGTCTTCTTTTTGACTCATTTTCTCCATTTTTCGTTTTTCCTCCACCATTTTTAGTGCTACAACCCTCTAATCTTTCTTTTTCTCCCTAATCTTCCTAAACTCCTTAGTAGTTAGAGTATGTTAATTGCGCTTTTTAGCTTAAAGTTTGAGGAGTAATTTTGTTTGCCTAAATGGGAAATAAGAAGGGCATTCGGACGAATCCCAATCAATTGACCAACCAACTAGGTAAATTCTTGCATTGGTACAAAAGTAATTAACCCTAATCGCTACTCTAGTTACCACAAAGATTCCCCTGCTCAACATATCCCACAAATAAATAACCCTAATCAACAAAAATGAATGAATAAGTGAAAATTTTGAGAAGAATTCCTTTAAATCTTGAATTTTCAGGCCAATATACGTTTACTTCACTTTTAATTTTGACTTTAGCTTGCGAAAAGGACGAACCAAAGATTGAGTTGTTATGTAATTGAAGGGTTGTTATGCCAATTTTCTTTTAAAATAAATACTTCCTCCGTTTCAAAAAAATAGTTACACTTCTTTTATTGCGGACTCCTAGGCACTTTTTGTTTGTGTGAGAGATTGTGGGGTAAGATATGTGGTAGGAGAGAGATAGAGAGAAAAAGTTACCAAAAAAAGGAAAAAGGAGAAGTGTAGTCATTAATTTGAAACTTCTTTAAATGGAAAGCTTTAGGCTTCTATTGAATCGAAAAATAGGTTTGATTGTCCATCTTTTTGATCCTCTTATTTTTCTTTCTCGAACCGAGAGATTCATGAATCGGAAATGGTTAATATATTCAAGATAATTAAGTATTTACAAAATACCGTGTATTGTTACAAAAAGAATTTGCGGAGAAAAGAGATATTTTAGTACTATTTTAGTGTAGCTATTTTTTTGAAACGGAGGAAGTAGAAAGAAACTTAATTGAAACATTAACGGCCCTTTCAACTAGAATTCTATTGCTACCTACATAGATACCCGCCCTTTTAGTTCTTTAAATACTCCCATCTTCCTCTCATTATTTTCATAACTCAATACTCATTATTCATATCATTCAACATTTCAACTAAACCCACAAGAATCTGAATCTTTATTTTCTTCAAAAATGAACAGCAACAACCAGAATCCTCAAAGAAAGAGGAAAAGCCCATGCAGAAAGACCAACGAACATGATGAAGAACACCCTACAAATCATCATCATCAACAACAATCTATTCATGAATCCAATATTAATGCACTTCTTGATGATGTTTCACCCTCTAACCCACAACCTAAATCACCCAAAAACATATCTGAACCACAACATTCTCGAGATCGGCGAGAAGCTAAACAAGTTCGTTCTCATAAACCAAAGAGAATCACGATAACCAAGACCACACCAATCGAAGCACCCTTCCCTTGGGCAACAGATCGCCGCGCCACGGTTCATACATTGGAGTACTTAATAAACAATGATCTACAAACCATATCTGATCAAGTAAAATGCAAATATTGCTCTACATGTCGCACCATAGAGTATGATCTTCAAACAAGGTTCCGAGATGTTCGTACCAACATATACCAGGGAGAACATGAATGGGATGACAGAGCACCGAAGTATTGGCTTAATTGTAGACTTCCAACGTGCAAATCTTGTAAGCAACAAAACAGTTGTAAGCCTGTAATATCTGAGAAGAAGAGATCAATTAATTGGTTGTTTTTGTTTCTTGGACAATTGTTAGGATGTTGTTCTGTGGAACAACTAAAGTATGTCTGCAAGTATAGTAAAAAATCTCTTAAGGGTGAGAAGGATCGGGTGCTATTGAATACTTATAAGGCCTTATGCCAGCAACTTGATCCTGATGGACCGTTTCGTTAACCGACTCTCGTGGTGTAACAATTGCTGCTTCAATAGTATTTGCTCGAACGAAGATTATTTGTGGTACTTATTCGAATAATGAAGTTTGTTTGTTCAAGATTTAGATTTTCGGTTTGATGATTCTTGTTCTTGCTGCTGATTAGTCTTTTTCTTTCTTTAAACCCTTAGTTGTAATTCTTGGTGTTTAGGTAGTTTAACTAATCTTTCTGTGGTAGTTAATGTAGAGGAAATCCTAATCTTTGTTGTGTTTTGGAGAGTAAACTGTAGGAAACTGTTTGAGATGAAAGCTGTATGAAGCTCAATAAAACTGTACGTACAATGTTATACATAATTTTTGCTTCCTGTTCCGGGTTTTACGTGCTTATTGCTAAGAACGATGGTGCACAATCAGTATACTATACCATGGCTCTGAATCTGCAACGAATATAACTGTAATAACTGCAAAAGACATTTCTCCTCCAGATCTAAAAGCCACAGGATCAAGGGCGTTTAATAGTGATGATGTCCACACAGATAAAATGATGGAAGAGAGAAAAGCTTTGCAAATCAATAGAGTTGGAGAGCAAATGTTACATTATTAAAAATAGCATCAAAATTAGATTATTCCCTGAAAATAATTAGAAAATTGTTTTACTAGGGAAATATAATCTTTTAACTCCAAGTGCAATTCCAAGAAAGGGCTCCCTCGAGGGAAGCGGTTCTCGCAGCTTATACAAGTCAGAGCAGAGTTCAGGGACTGCAGTGTATATCGTCATCTGCATGATCGAACCAAGGACATACCCGAATTTCAATTTGGAGGAACAATTTTCCAACGAACTTGTGGTAAATCATTTGGTGAGGACGCAGCACGAGTTCTTCCTCTTTATTTGGTAAAGAACATGTATTTCATTTAGTCTTTTATGTCAACCGAACAGGAATCAGCACACTCAGCTATTTAGCTCGAGTAATTGATGCATTGAGCACTACTCAATCAAAGTAAAAGGCTTGTCTCTTCATTGTCAACCAAGCAAGTAATCAGTATCAGTCTAAATTAGCTATTTAGCTCGAGTAATTGATGCACCAAGTACTAGAGCCAGAAAAGATTTATTTGAAGCATCACTGGATGAAGGTCAAGCTTGTCTCACATCATATTCTCTCACTGAGCTTAAAGTCTGGGGATAGTAGCAGAATCATATACCAAAAAGGAATCAATGAGAAAATTCATAATTGTAGAGAGTACCAGAATACGAATGCAGCTACATTTCCTCCCTTCTTCGCTCAGAGCTTCAAACTAATGAAAAACAAAATGGGATCGTAAACAGAGGAGCAGGAGCATACTGTAGTACTGTACAAGTGGATGCTACATTCTAGATGCAAAAGATTTCGAGCTCGTCAACGGATCTTAATTTCCCTAGACTGTTTGGAGGTACTACGAGATGGCCTCTTTGCGTGATTGTTTCCTTCAGATTGTGTTAGGAGCAGGAGATCAGTCCTCTCATGAGTCTCATCAGACAGCTTATTCACACAGCAAAATGGAAGGGAAGAGAACAACCAAAAAATGTACCAGCCTTCAGTTTAATTTGGTCCAAGAAGCACGATTTTCGGACATTTGCCTTCTCCCAGGGACAGAACTGCCACCAATTTAATTTATTTCCACCTAAAACCAATATTTTTCATGTGGTTTCTAAGTGCACTGAACATTGGAAGCTAGCTTTATCTCAAGTCTCAGCCTATAGACTTTAGCGGACTAAAACAACAAATTGCTGTAGCGGAAAAGAATTACACAATGCAACACCTCGTGATACAGAAGGATAAGCTGATATAGTACGAATCCTCGCTTTCAACTTGTTCCATAACAGAAAGCTTCTTCTAATTTTCATGATAAGAAAAGATGTACTTTTAATGATGCAAAAGAACAATGTTGCAGAAATTAAGCAAAGGTGCTCATCAGCCAGCTCTTCTATTGGTGGGGTAGAAATGCTGGTGGATTAGGAGACTGAATATAGCTGAAGCTTCAGAAGAGAAGAGTCAAGGCAATATTGTTGTGTACAACGTCTTACTCGAATACCAAAAGGAACCAGAGTCATCATCCAAAAAAAGACTCTAAGATTTATGTTACATCAGAAAAGACACCAAATACGAGCAGCAGAATTATGAAATGCACTGGAGCAAATAGTCACCTAATCGGTACTTGTCATATGGAAATGCCTTCTACCTCTAGAGTGATCAATGAAGACGGGAAAATTGACATGTACACTATGTTTAGATAATTTTTATGAAGGGAAAGGTATGTAGGAGAAAAGATGGAATCAGGAAAACGAGAGGGAAAATGAAGCTTTCCAACTCCCTTCCCTTCCCCATGTTAACAAGGCAAAATGAATCCCTTCTTTTCCCTTTCATCACCTTCCCTGCAAATTCCCCAATTCAAACACACTATCAACAATTTGTTGGACAGCATTTGTGGAGGGAAAGGGAGGGGATTGAAAAAGATAGAAGACGAACAGAGATGAGGAGAGGGAAAGAGTGAACTCCCATTTTCCATCCAAAATATTTCCAATTATGAAGGGATGTGAGTTATTAAAGGGGGGAGGGAAATCGATTGCTCCTACGTTTTCCATTCCCTTCCTCTATATCATATCAAACCAAGGGGAAACAAATCTCTCGCTTTCCATTCACTCCCTTTCCAACGAAATCTTCCTACCCAAACATAGTTCCACCAAAGCAACTCAATTACTTCCCTTGACAGATAGAACTTGACATAGTCCTGTCATCAAATATATGACCTTGAATTTCCAGCTTTTGAGAAAGCTACAAAAAAACATTTGAACGCGGCCATTGCACAAAGAGGAATAAACAGTACACAAACGCATTGATACTTCAAAAAAAAACTGTCAAAAAGAGTAAACAATATTCCATTAAACCCAAAAAATGTAACTTTATTCGATTTGCTTTTACAAGAGAAAGAAAACATGAAATATGACTGTGTAGTGTAGTCAAGTAAGCATACTTACAAAGGCCTTTCTTATTCAAAATCTCCCTAGGAGACACAACATTAGCTGAGCCACCAGGACTTAACACAACGGCTATGATTCAAAATCGATCAAACCAATTGGCAAATCATCAACCCTACACCCAAACGAAGAACAAGAAGCACTTGGAGTAGGACAAACACTATCAAACTGATCCCATTCTTCACCTTTCATAAACACCTTCAATTTCTCCCTACACAACCTCAACTGATCCTCCAATACACTCCTTTCAGATTCATGTTTCATTACAATCCATTGAAGAGACTGTATAACCTCTTGATCATGTAATTGCTTATCCTCAGAAACCCTCTGCAATTGATTAACTTGCATTTGAAGTACACTCTTTTCGTTTTGAAGCCGCAATATCATTGCCATTGCTTCATCAACCGAAGAAGCAGCCGCCATTCGTTCCTTCTCAAGCTCATTATATATACTATTACCCCTTTGTCTTTCAAACTTAACCATCTTTCTAAGTGTAATAACATCAAACACTTGTTCTTCATGACAACATTCCTTCCCTTCCTCCCCTTCATCACCATTACTACCAACAACACCATCATACACCCCACATTTCGACCTCGAAACTTCATCGATTTCCTCGAATTTTCGGTCCCCACCTACATTCTTCCCCAAAACCCTAGACATATTAGTGGTCCCATTCTCAAAAGACAACTTCATCAAACCCTCCATTTCATGATTACCATTACACATTAAAGAAAACCCTTTTCTCTCCTCATTTGATTTCACTTTAACTTTGTGAAACCCATTAAATTGAAACAACATAAACCCTAGAAAGAATACAAAGAACAGTAGAATCACATTGAAAAGCTTGGAAAAACACCCAAAAAATAAAAACCCACATCCAAAATCATTGTAATTAGACAATAAAAGATTCAAATTTGATGAACAATCCATCAAGAAAAAACTCCAAATTGTTGGGAAAATGAATCTCTTATAAAACTCGATTAATGAACATAGAACAATCAGGAAACAGAGACGAACTATCAATTTGCATTGAGTTCTGTGAGAGAATTTGTATAGAAATGAGAGAAAAATTGCACCTTTTGATGTTAGATAAAGAAGGTAAAAAGCCGCCATTGATGAACACAAATGGAAGGGACACTAAGCTAATGAAGATTTGCGCACATGGAGAGTGATGGCGTGGAGTTCAGTGAGGATAGTTTGATGTAACAACAAAAATATTTCATGTGGGCCATATTATAAAGTTTGATAGACATAACGGTAACGTTCTTGTTAATTGGCTTTTATTATTGCATAATTGCATTTTTTGTTTGTTTATATTATAAGATAAGATATAAGGAGATTATATCATTTATTCATTTGTATGATGAATTGATGATGAGTAATTAGGTTGGAGGATTTTGGTGTGGAGTATAAGACTTTGAGATGGTTTTTGACCGTTATTAATGTTAATGAGTACGTTAATTAGGTGGTAATAAATGAAAATAATTATAGTTTTTTGGTAATCTTGTAAGAAAAATCAAGTTTTGTTTATAGCAACGGAATATCTATAATGTCTTCACCTCAAAAAAAAATTACAATTAAAGAGATTATTGTTATATCATTTATGATTTAGAGATTGTTATAGATTACGAAGGAGGATTAAGGAGAAAATTGGTATATGACATAAAGATATCGATTGATTATTCTTGTTTGGTAAGGATTAAAAGTAAGTTAAACATAAATACTCCTAATATATCGTCTTCTTACTTTTTAAACATGTCTTTTTTCTATTGTGTTGTGCATGATTGGTAGATCACCTTCGTTAGTACTATACTACTATATATTCTTCTAATGGGTTTGAGTGGTGAGAGTACTAGTTTTTTTTAATCAAAATATATTGATCTACTTAAAGTGTCATTGTCTTAATCAAAATATTAAGTCTGTCGAATTCAGTATTGCATACTTTACTAACAGAAATTATTCGTGACATTTGAGTTGCGACTAGAAAAATAATAAATAGTTAACTTGTTCTCCGTAAAATACCAATCGGGATTACATCAAAACTCTTATATTGATAACTTGTAAGGGTAGTGACGTAATTTTAAGCAGGGGCAAAATCAAAGACGGGTTGGCCTAAGCAATGACATCCTAATCATTTCGGATATCTAACTAAAGTTGAAGGTAAAAGCACTACTTATCATGTCTCAGCACAATATTATACTTACTCTCCCATTAAAATTGAAGTATAAGTTCGGCCTTTTCAATAGAAAGTTTCTCGTTCTGCCACTGTTTAAGTACATATGGCAACGTACTTTTGGTTGATATTTTATGGAAAACAAGTTAGCCTAATGGCTAATAGCTTGACTCTGAGTGAGAATGTTGGTTGGAATACTAATCATAACAGGCCTATAATTTGTATGAAGTTTAAATAGGGCCATGCCCATGCGATCGGCAACTTATGGGCCTCAAACGCTCAAGTTGGCCAATGTGTAACGCAATTCTAGCCTATAAGGCTTTGATTGCGGTTTGTGGTGATGCAAATAGGGTGGAGGTGGGCATGCAACAAGGTTTTAGGTTTGTATTCATATTACTTGACAAAGACAAAGATGAATCTCATATATTCATGAAGGTGAGTGTTTGTAGTTGGTAATTTATTAGTGGATATTATATTCGATGAAATTAATTTTAGAAATCTTATATTTTCTCTTTTTTAATGTGACACTTTTTTTCCACGCATTTTAAGGGAGTGATTTAGGGGTGTAAATTATATATTTCGACGAAATTTTAACACACGCAAGTTTGACATTCTAAATTACTTGTCTTAAAATTTCGTTGATTAATTTGCTCGTTTACACCCTAAATTGCTCCCTTGAAATGCGTGAAAAAAGTGTCACATTTAAAAAAACGGAGGAAGTATACCAAATATGAAATTTGATCCCCATTTATAGTTTAAAAGGAAAAAAAGAAGTAGATGGGTATAAGACATTTTTATATTATGAAAGGACAATATAAGCAACAATTTATTTTTTTGGTAAGAAGAAGTGGTCCAGACTCCGCCCGGATCTTATTGGGGCAGGCACTTGAGAGTAGAGGAAAGGGTAAGGGAAATTCCCATCCTTAAAGTGCCCCTAGTGGGGATAAAACCCCCAACCTTGAAGTTGAAAGAGTACTCTCATTTCCACTAGACCAAGTACTACTTGGTTACAATATAAGCAACATACAAGACTCAGTACATAAAGATTAAATAATACTTCCTCCGTTTCTCAATAGTTGCAACATTAGCATAATAACCACTATTTATCTACTAATCTTATGTTATAATTTTTCTCAAGTGTATAAGAAAAAAATATTGTCAAGTGGGGTCTTATTTGATTCGTCTTAATTTATACTATCATAATATCTAATTTTTGTAATTTTTATTTATCAATAATTAGAGATATTAAGGTTCAAAGTATTGCATTGAATAGTGTGCAAACAAGAATCGTTACGAGTATTGCGAAACGAAGGAAGTAGAATTCAACAATGAAGCATGAGAAAGTAGTAACTAAAGATTTCATTCATTTAAGGACCTGAATGGTTTCCCCAATGGTACATTGCACTAATTCAAAGCTGTCTCCACCATATTTTTTTGCTAACAAGAAGCAAATAGGGTGGTAGATTTGGTTGTGAATCAAGGTTCTTTCAAGCAGATAATAGAATCCCAATTATGTACGCAATCCCTTTAAACTTAACTACGTTTGTTAGATAGTACGATTTAAGGTGATTTCACCATGTCTATACTCTGTATAATGGGCCTCATATCATATTCAAACAATAAACAAATAAATATATAAATATAGAACATTTAGACCTTTTGCAAATAATCATCGTTTAAGGTAGCTAACACAAAATAATATTTGGTTAGTCTTTCCCCTTGAAAACATTTCTTGGCTAGTTTATAAAAATCCACATCCTTTTATTTCATGGGTGATAGCATTATTTTTATTTTATAGATTTACCTTTTTTGGCTAAAAGGATTCATGAGCCACGAGTGCACAATAAGAATTGATTCCAAAATCTCTTATGAGTGGGAGGAACACTTTAACCAACCGAATTATTTCCTAACTCTCATGAGCTTTAAAATTGATTCGCTCCATCTTTTAGTAATCGTAAATGAATTTTACTTTTCTTCATACAATGACTTCTTTATTTATTTATTTTTGGTTCTTGAGAGTTAAAAGTAACGATAACAAAAAGAAGGACAAGCAAAGATGGGTGATTATCATTCAAGGCTTGACTCATTGGTATCTATGGTAAGTGTCATATCAAATCCTAGAAATTTGGGATTCAAATCTTTCCAAATAAGGGTGCTTGGGGGTATGTAATATTTGTTTACCTACCATTTCCCCTACTCAAGTCAATGGAGGACCAAAATTTCGGGAGAATTGTTATGGACTTTTCACGGTCAATATCCTTACTAGTAAAAAGAAGCTAAGGTCGAGGATTGAGAAGGAGTATATTTGATAAAAGTGAAAGTCAAAAGTTACAAACATTAAGAAAACAAAGGTAAAAGAAAAGAGTAGAGTAAGTAAACTATAGAAGATTAGAAGGTAGCATCTTTATATATGGTCACTAACTAGTGGATCCTCTACACATTTGCTTGTTACTCTAGCTTTTAGTTCACCAATGTTGCTTTGGTCACTAATTAAGGGTGATACTGCAAAGGAAATCGTCCCCTTGACGGCTTGATGCTCAGTATTCTTCATTTAGCATTTCATTTCGCATTTATTTTGTGGTAAAGTGCTTAGATTCGAGGTTAAAAAGACCCATAACCTCAAATGTATTTAGAAAATGCCCTTAACTTCTTTGCTTTGCTAGGTTGCCAAAAAAATAACAAAAAATTATTCAACCTAGAGTTGTGTTTCAATTGAATTCTTAGTTTGACAATTAAAATTACCAAAAATATAGTAATTTGAAATCTAAGCTTGATATTGGTACGTCATGCTCAAATAATTTATTTTGCAAATCACAAAAGTACAAAGTGAAAAGTGGTTGAGCAAAAACTATGGGCATTCAGCCATTCACGAATTTTTTTTCATGTGTTTCTCTTTCGTTAGTTTATTATATTCTTTTTATGTGGACATAACTAAACTAGCATGTGCTATCTAGAGAAAGAACATGATAGAATTTGTACTACCACTAGTATAGTTTCATAAGGAGACATAATACTAAATATAATGGGCTAGCTCACTAATCCATATCATTAGTTGGAGTTTACCAACTTAGGATAATAGGATTAGTGGAAGTATTCTTAAGAATATGCTTAAATTTTCACCATACATAGGAATTTTAGAAACACATATAGGAGATAATAATGTTTAATGAGTAAAATGCTTATCTAATTATATCTATTATTTCTCCAATGATATATATATTTTAATTGAAGATTGGGTTCTTGAAAGAATTCTCTCTTGATTTGAAAAATAATTTTCATGCGGATTATTGCAACTTCTCATGATATAATATTCTTTATAATTAGTAGTCTATTGCACATTTTTGTCATTGCCCAATTTCAGTAAGGGTGTACTCAGAGAATTACTCAAAAGTTAATGATAAATTAGTAGACACAAAAGCTTAATTTACGACAATGAAAAAATAAGTATTACGTAGATGTGATTATTAATTTTTGATAGAGGTTGCATATAATTGGAGTATGATTCACTTGAACAAAGTTGTATATCGTGTGATTGTAATCAAACTTATATACTTGTTTACATCTTTTAGGAGACCCTAAGCTTTGGAGACCATTCTAAAATATAAGTTACTCTTGCAAGATTGTTATAAAATTTCTTATATTTAATATAATTTTTCCTCATTTAAGATTTTGCGATTGGTAAGTTGAAATAGGATCAATGATATAATATCTTATTTTTATTTGATTCAATCAACAAAATCAAATAAAAATAAGATAATGAATTTAATAGTCTTAATAATCCGAGGGTGAGTAGCAAAACTTATTAGATACCAGAGTCGAGGGTATCTAATAAGTTTTACCTACTATTGGATTTGAACCAATGACTCCCGCCGTATGAAAGCAATACTCTAACCGCTGAGTTAAGTAGGCCCTTTATCATTACAAAGAGGACTAAATAGAACCACCCCATAGATTGATTATAAATCCAATATTGATTCTAAGCAATATCAATCAAACAGATCAAAGAGCTATGATGTTGGAATTCTAAAAGGCGTTTTATTTGCTCGTAGCTCTCGTTTGATACCGGATAAAGCAAATCTTGGGTTTCGCTTCCCTTGATACCTAACATAATGCGGGAAAGGTTCTTTGAAAAGCCATAGGATAACCCCAAAATCCTTAGTAAAAACTTTGACTAGATATTTTAGCTTTTCGTAGAAATAGATTCGTTCAAGAAGGGCTCCAAAAGAGGTTGATCGTAAATAAGAGGATTGGTTGCGGAGAAAAACAAAAAGAGATTCGTATTCACATACATGGAAATTATATAGAAACAAGAATAATCTTTGATTCCTTTTTTTCAAAAAGGAAATGAATTCTTTTTGAGTAATAAGACTACATTAACTTCTTTCAAATTGCAAACTTGTGAGAGCTAAAAGTAAGAATTTGATCGACATCCTACTAGGAGAGAACATAGCATCAGAGATAGTAATTGAAAGTATAAACATTTGTGTTATAAAGTCTTTCAACCATACTGAAAAGGTCGTCCTCTAATTGATCCTTCATATAAGTGATACATTTTATTTGAGGATTTGATCAGTTTGTTTTTAAAATAATAAATATTTATTACACGTTAGCTTTTTATTGGTTTGAAGTGCTGGAGTTTAGCCTCTCTTTGATTATCTAAGTAGATGTTTTAAGTTAATATTTTATATGATAGTAGCCCAGAATCTTTTTTCAGATAATAACTACATAATACAGCGTAAAAACTCTAGCTGAAATAAAGTAGAGTGCCATAACATCAAAAGATCAAAAAATTCTAAACTATTGTATAAAAAAAGGCTAAAAATGGCTTAATCATTTTTAATCTTAGTGTGAACAAGAAATTAACAAATCATTAAATAGGAAAATCTGTTCGAAAATGACAGATAACTTTGGGCAGTAAACAAAGCGTACTATTTCAGGTTGCTCTTCTACTGACAGTCCTCGAAATCTTCATATACGCTGCAGCAGCCACTGGTTGACCAGAACATGTTGATATTGTCTACTTTAATTGGTGTAGTATTTTACTAATTATAGTACATCAGTACTTTAGTACGAGTGTTACTAATTTATTCTTAGTATGTTAATCAAACTTAATTACTACTCTTATTTTGTCTTTTAGTTTTCGAAAATGAGTGATATTCTTTTGGAGTAATGTTAATCAATAACCAAATTGGTACTTGGGCCCTATTCTTTCAGAAGGAAACAAACTAAATTGAACTGAACTACGAAAGTGTATAGAATTAAAGGTAAAATATTTTGACGAAAACAGAGTAATATGATTGAATTGAACTGAAAAAGTTGTAGTTGAATCTAAATTTTGTTAATCTAGTCCAAAGAACACGACCTTGTCCAATAATAAATTTTTATATCATGGATATAAATGGGGTGTGATTCCTTTACTTTTCTGTCACTTAGCTACCAAAGAGCTTTGCGTGAATAGCGCTTTTGGATTGTAATGTTAATCAATAATCAAGTAATACTTATTTTAGTGATAAGGTTCGTATTACAACCTACATGTGCTTAAGGGATAAGGATTCTCATACCTTTTCCCCACTTCCAAAACGAGAGTTTTACGTGATAAGTTGGTATTGGTTCGAATGCGCAAAATTTCAGTTGAATAGAACACTTTTCCTTATCAATCTTAATATAAAAAAATAGACTCCATCAATAAAGGAGTGATATATTAAAGGAGTGATATATTTATTCTAGTTAATTTTTTAATTAATAGTGGGTTCGGATGATTAGCTACTTTGTATTATTACCCAAATTATCCTAAAGCATATATTTATATTTTAGATTTTGATTCATTATCTGATCTTTGCATGTGAGCTGATCCATATTTATTGTTGTTGTCGTTGTATTTTTGTTGTTTAGACTTTATTATAGAATATTTATTGTCATTTGTAGTCATGGGCTTTATTTGGATTTATAAAATATTTAGCTTGATCGTTTGGGATGTTATGACTTATATTATTAGTATGGACCATGATAAAGGGGCAGAAACAGAATCATTTAAGAGATAGGGGGTTAAGATAGAGAAGCGAACTACTACTTCCCTTCCTCAGATAAGTCTCACTACTTATCTCAAAATTAAAAGTCTACATTACCCCCTCCCTCAAAAAACAACAAGAAAAAAATCCCTTTGAATACCATAATTGATAGACTACAACATCTAAATTCTTTTTCCGTCTTAATTTATTTAAAAAAAGTCACGAAGCGGAAGAAAGAAGTGATTGATTTTTTTAACAAACTACTACCTCCGTATCGCAAAGATTGCTACGATTTGACACTTCCTACTCACACTTTATATCAAATCGTTGCAATCTTTACGATATGGAGAAAGTAGCAAATATAAAAGTCTTATTCTTAAACATAAAAAGCACACTTGAAAAGGCATTTTTTCCGGAAATTATCTTAGAATCATTTTTAATCATGACACCTTATTTTCATAGAAAAATATGAGTTGTATTAACACCTTTTCCTCGATAGTAAATATTATGACAACATAATCCGAGTTTATTTTGATTGACGAAATTCTTACAAAACAATATTTAATTTCTAAATATCAAAACGAATCGATTTGAAGTACACAATGAAAACCTAAATTTTAAAATCTTCCTATTATGGCCTCATTTCAACCTAAAATAACATATTATAAGAACATATTTTTACTCTTTAATCGAATATAATGATTGTAAAAGTTATACTTCCTCTGTACTTTAATAGGTGACATACTGTTTACATGCTTGCCAATACATTATTTTAAAAACTAACATCTATAATTATCAATAAGTACAAATTCTAAGAAGTTGATATTAAAAAATACACATTGAGACGAATCTAAAATGATCTCATGTGAATATGTTTTTCCTAAAATGTAAATCACCAAATCTAATTAAAGTCTAAACTGGGAATAGTAAATATTATACAAGCGTGTCACTTAATAAAAAACAAAGAAATTATTGGATAATATTTGAATTAGAAATATTAATGAAAATTGTGAGAGTTAAATTGTAGAATTGTACATCCACAACTTATTTTTGTGATTTCAATTCTTGTGTCTTTATTTTTCTTTTGAAGGAGTACTTCTTCAACTTTTGGGAGACAAGCCAACAAAGAATCACTGGAAACGTAACATGAGTTCATGATTTATTGGCACATAAAACAAAGCCAAAATAATACAATGCCGTTGTTGAAACGTTTTACTTTTACTACTTACGAAACGCTTTTGATCTAAAATGAAACGTTTTCAGGTTAATGATTTACCAAGGTACAAGTAAAGTATCAAACTACCATTCTTTTAACCGCGTAACTTAATTATCTAAAAATTTAGATGATCAACATTTGGATCCAAATTTCAAGCTGAAGTCTATGTCTAAATGAATATTTTTTGAAGACGATGTGACTCATTTAAAAAAGTTTATATGCTATCCGATCAATTTCTCAGTGATTAGTATTCGATAAATTAGCAAAAGAATTCAATATCTTTTAAGTTATTGATTGTCATTTGAATGTTCCGAGGGATGTTGTAGATTGTACATTACATCGCCGGATCACCAACAGTTGTACACTAACCCAAAATCAATAACAGTGTCTACATCATTGATAATAAAAGTTGTATTGAGGTCTAACGCACCATTAGCCATTTTTCTGTGGTAAAAATTGAGCACAATAAAATAGATAGAGTTGGCCGAAGGCCCGAACAAGTCTCGAACAGAATACTATAATTCTCTAAATAGACCTTCATACAATAAGTAGGGTGTTAGGGTAGAAAAATTGCCCATGTTTGCTACCAACCTACCACGATGATGTTTCTTAGGTAACATATCCGATAGTTGATTTTCATCCCAACCTGTCCAAAAGATCACCTAATTTAAGAAGATTGAATAACAACCTTAATTCTTGGTATGTAACACTAAATATTATGTTGCAACTTACAACTATAACATCTTTCTGACTATCCTAACTACAATCAACTAGCTTACGAAATTAGGAGGTACTGAACAAAGGATAACATGAGATAGTCTAGAGAATATCATGCACGTATTTAGGATTGTAAACGTGCCAAGTTGAATCGAGGTTTGGATTTTTCGAGCTAAATTTTACAAGGTTTTTAAGTTTTTGGAAATGAGTCAATCAATTAAACAAGCTTTGAAATTTAAGTCCGACCTTCGTTCATTAAAATTTTTGTTTGCTCGAGAATAAGCTAGATCATTTGTAGTTTACAACACACTTTTCATCAACTCTATACTATGCACCGCATCATACGTCCGGGTGTACCATACTCATGGTATACTCAAGTCTATTTGAGCAAAAAAATAGTCTTGGATGGTACGGTAAACGCAGATCTATTTAATAAAAAAAATAGTCTTGGATGTGGTACAACCAAATCTATTTAAGCAGAAAATAGACTTAGATGTACCATGCTCAGGGTACACCCCAGTGTATAATAAAAATTGTACAAGAACATGTTCTCAACATGTTCTTCACAGACCTTTGCATCAGGTCACAAGCCGCAACAACTTCTAACCTCCTTCAACTCATCCAAAACATCTCCACACACCCCATACTCGCCAGAATAACACATCTTTTTTAAAAAAAACTTTTGAGGATCTGTGGCTCCGTTTGGTTTGACAGAGAACCATTTTTCATGAAAAACGCTTTTCGACGAAGATCTTTTTTCAAGGGAAAAAACTCAATTATAGTATAACTTTCCTTTGTTTGGTTCTTTACATGAAGTCTGAAGGTTAGAGGGACAAAAGGCTAGTAAACAAATGAGAGGACAGCGGGGAGAAATGAGGGTCCTTTTTTTCAACTTGTTTTTGCTTATCTGAACTTATTAAACCTTATTCGACCTTATTAGACCTTATTGACCTTATTAAATGAAACCTTATTAGGCATTATTCGACATTATTGTTAGAACTTATTCAACCTTATTATACTTTATCTGAACTTATCTAAACTTATTTGAACGTATCTAACCTTATCTGAACTTATAAAGTTTGAAACTAAATTGAAAAGGACAAACCCTTATTTTTTACTCCATACAAATTTTTTCAATCATTAATAAAACTATTTTCCACCCTTTACAAAGCAAACAAAGAAATATTGAGAACTAGCTTTCGGGTTGGTTTTTTCCTCGTTACCAAACATACAAACATAGCCTAAGATTAAATCAATTTTTCCAAAGATCATCTTATTGGCTGGAAATAATCGATGGCCCCCACTTTACCATTTTACTAGTAGTGAAATAAAAAACTCTATAGTAAGAACAAAAGAAGATTCCACTAATTAATTTGTTTAATTTTCTCAGTAGTGCGTTTGACCCACTGTTGCAATTTTTCCTGCTGAACCAATACACCCCAAGATAATATGCAGCACATTTAACTGCCCATTACAAATCTCTATCTCTTTGACCTTCAACTCCATCCTCATTTTCTGAGTTCTGATCATCCAATAATCCCAGGTATTTCTATTCTTTTTCATAGCTATTATTACACAATTATTCTTCTAACATTTATTTTCTTGTTTGCTCATTTATTTCACTTCAATAAGAAAAGTAGTGTTGCATATCTTGAAAAAAATTGGGCCTTTTCGGGGTAAAATCGTTTAATCTATAAAACCATTTAGGGGCAAATCGGTCCTGAAAGTTTTGGCCGGAAAACCAGTTTTGACAGTGAAAACTATTGATATTGCATAAGTGACAAAAGAATATAAAAAAAATACTTTACCTTATTCCTCAGATCCCCTTTTCTTTTCTCCTACTTAAAATTCAATATCATTTTTGTTCTAAGTCTCATTTATTTTCTTGTTTGTTCATCTTGTAATAGGTTCTTTCAGTGATCTACTACTGTAAGTAAAAACCCTAGCTAGGATTATTTTATCTTTTTTTTTGAAAAAAAAAATCAAGAAAAAATGGGAAGAGGAAAGATCTCCATTGAAAGGATTGACAATGTGACCAGCAGACAAGTAACCTTCACAAAGCGGAGGAAAGGGTTATTCAAGAAGGCGAAGGAGCTTTCGATACTTTGTGATGCCGAAGTCGGAATCATCATCTTCTCCAGTACTGGAAAGGTCTATGAATTTGCAAGTCATTGGTAAGTTTAAAGCTTTTCATTTGTTCTTGATTCATATCACTCTATTTTAACCTATAGTAGTTTTCTTAACAATATTAGTACTTCATATGCTTATTTTCGAACGTATGATTTTCGAGTCAATAGTTACTAAGGGGGAAATTATATTAAGTCAAGTTCCGCCAAAGAGATGAAAGTTGGGGCCAGGGAAACGAGTTCAACCATACATGTTCGAGCTCAGAACTAGTACCTCAACTAGCAAGTGAATGAGCTACTACATTTGCTGTTTAATTAAAGAGTATTTGCGTCTTATACACTTCATCTGTTCTCCCCTATCGACAGATGAGAAACTACAGACAACCTTTAATTCTTTGAATGTTTTTTTTCCTTGAATTACTTATTTTTTTTGGAATTTAAAGATCTTAATTAGCAGGAATGCAAGATGATCCATATTGTTTATGGAACATTGAAGTTAGGTCCTTAATTAAAGAGTAAACAAAAAGAAACAAATTAAAAATAATAAGGACTGAAATTGGCAGCTTATTGAAGCAATAAACAACTAGACAAAATCATGTTATAAGATAAGATAATGCTATTATTTTCAACTCTTTACATGAAGGAATCTCTAAGAGTAGATCACACTGCATTGAAACGTTTTTCAAGTTGGATAAGATGAAAGTTTTTCTTACCCCCAATTAGGGGTGGAAGAATAGGACACTTCGTGAATAGTTTGAATTTGAGCTTGGTTCGTTGCTTAGCGAACGAAATTGAGCTTGAAATTACAGTTTCAATTCTTAATTAGCGTAACTCAAACTCAATTGTGTTCGGATAATAAGCTCGTTAGCTCGTTAGCTCGTTAATTTAAGATATCATAGTTATCTTTTGATTTCTATGTAAGAGTTACATATTTCTAATGACAAGAGTGAAAATTCTTACATAATCATAAAGAGAAGATAAAATTTAATACAACTTGCCTAAGTCAAGTACTAAAATGGAATGGGATAGTGAGTAGTGACACCATTAATATGTTTATCTTTGAAACAATGTTCATCTAGTGAACTTGAATTTTTTTTTGTAAACCAAACCCAAGCCTTAATTTTAAGTTTGAGCTACGCAAGTTCGAGTACGAACTCACAAAAATTATATCACACAAAGCCAAGCTAAACTAATGTTCGACTCAACTCAGTTTGTGGCCCAACCCTACCCCCAAGTTATAAGATAGGTAGTTTAGTTATATGAAATGGAACCAATAAACAAGGTATTGAGACTATAAAATTTGGCAAATTAAGTGTTCTAACATAACAACCATCACTTAACAAATCAGATTTGAAAAACGTGGCTGAGAGCTTGAGACCGTCTCAATCAAGCCATGTAGTGAGAGTTTTGAGACGAGGCCAACACAACTTTTCTTTCCTTTCATAGGCTATGGTTTCAATTGAATCATCTTTACTCCAAACCTTGGTGTCCTCCTCCAAAAACCCTAGAAACGAAGAAACATGTTGTCTCATGCAATGCTACTCCAAAGGCGTGGCTTCTTCTCTATCCCTTCCCTACCTCCCGGTATCCTCCTCTCTCTACCGCTTTTTCTTTGCGCAATCTTATGTGAAAAATAATTGCAAAAAGTCTAATCTTCAGGATTGGATTTTACAAACTAATAACTTATGTTTTGTATATGAACATATAGATATATCTTATAAACTGATAGTTTAAGCTTATAAACTAATACATATACTTTATAAATAGTTAACTTCTACCTGTACACTACTAATGTAAGTTTTTAAACTAATGCTTTATAAACTAATAACAATATGTCAAAAATGGATGATGTTATTACGAGGAGGCGATAAATAGTAATAAGAACGTGAAAGCAATAACTTCACACACATATTTAATGTGGTTCACTAGCAATGTGCTAGCTACGTCCACCAGACCAGAGAGGGAGTAGTTTTATTTAGGAGAGAAACAAAATACAGATTAGTGTTAGATAACACTAGGATTAATCAGATGTGAATAGTACGGCTAAGAGCTTAACCTAAGGGTTTATATAAACACCCTTAGAATTAACCTAAACAGAATGAGCCTAAAATCCAAAACAGAATATAAGCACCCCTGTGCTTGGTTATTCGGACCAACAGATAATTCAAGGCACATCCAATAGATGACAATGTAGAATTACAGCTTATCTTAGCAAAGACGCTTCCATTAGGATTCTCTTCATTTCCTTTTTTGCATTTGTATCGTTAAGCTACAAAAAAGAAAAACTCAAATCCCCTATTTAGGATCTTACTCCTTACTCAACATACAGATTCTTGCTAGTCGAACAAAGAGGTGGTGCATTGGTGCCATGTCAGCGACATCCTTGTACCTCTCTCACAAATCTGATCTCTCGATAAATAGGAACTAAAATTTTGAAAATCATACTCCCTCCGTTTCCTTTTGTTGTTCCCATTTGTTTTTTCACGTTTGCCAATGCACATTTTATATCGTGTATATCTCTAACAACATGTTAATAAAAATTATAAAAATTTGATATTCTTGATGTACTCGTCGAGACGAATAAAACAAGATCCCACATGACTATGTTTTTTCTTATATATTGGAAATCACTTAGAAGATTCTCTCTACTTTCAAATAGTTTAAGATTCCAAATAGGAACAACAAAAGGGAACGGAGGGAGTATCAAATAAAGAGCTTTATCAGCTTTCTTTTGTTTGTAGAAGAAGCTTATTTATATCATCTAATTCATATAACCGTCGCACTATTAAACTCAACCATCTATTCGATTTACCTTATGTTTGTTGGTTAAAATTATTTTAACCGAAGTAAAATAGTTTCACTGGACCTGATTTTTACTAATCAAAGTTGATTTCTACTCGGATTTTTGATGATTAAAACTAATATTCAATTTTTTTTTTACTAATTGAGGTAGTTTTTTTGTTTTGTTTACTAATTAGAGCTTATTTCTATTTTCTATATGGAAAGGTGTGTTTAGTATTTGTATTGTTTACATTTTTGGTCAATATTGGTTATTCCTACATGTTTTTTCACTTTTTGCCTCGTGAAAGGGAAATGGAGCTTATGCAATTGTTGTTTATGTTTGTATTTT
The DNA here is from genome assembly GCA_947645195.1 of Patellifolia procumbens. Classification (NCBI taxonomy): domain Eukaryota; kingdom Viridiplantae; phylum Streptophyta; class Magnoliopsida; order Caryophyllales; family Amaranthaceae; genus Patellifolia; species Patellifolia procumbens. The sequence continues at coordinate 830,197 of CANSGD010000969.1, forward strand.
TTTTAATACTATGTCGAATCTTTTTCTGTTTTTTGGTTTGAGCGTGGTTGTACACTTGTACTACCCCTACTATCAAAATGATGAAATCACATGCACAAATTCTAACAAACTTCACATTCTCACTATTTCTCACTATTTATTCACTCTTTTCATATGATAATTGATAAGGTTTAATGCTTTAGAGCTCATAGCCTAACCTCGTCATCTACGATGAACTACGAACGGTGTTGAATATATGCGATGTGCTCAACTGCATAGTTCTCAGCATAATTGGACATTACATTTACAATTTTTACATTAGTGGTTATGTAGTATGTGCTCGATTGTTGGTGTTAGACTTCTTTGTTGTAAGTATGGATTTTATTAAAATGTGTGACTATTTATCAGTTCATGATAAAATTAGCTAATATTTTTGGAATATTTTTTGCATAATACATCTTACAAAACGCGCTAATCTATTTTCATGGCACAAGACCTCCATAATAACTGGAAGCGTCTCTGTGGACTACCTACAAAATAATTAGTGGGTTGGTTTTCTATACCAACCTGTCGTTATACCCTCTCTTCTCCCGTCTATATGAGATTTCAACTCTCACTTATGTCTTTGGGGAATGATGTCGATAGTGTCACCTCACACAATGTATAAAGTCAGTAATATATTATTTGAGATAGAAAGTAAATGATTTTGTACCGTTAAATATAGAAAGTGGACAGCTTTACGTTGTTTTTGTGTAAATTTCTAATTGGTGTCATGGTTAACACAAAATTCACATTATACTAGCTAGAAATTATAAATCTATGTAAAAGTATTTTGTATATTTTTTTTATATAATTGTTGTCACTTTTATTTTTAAGAAAAATTGTTAATTACCACCTTTTATAAACAACTTTTCATAAATTATCACCTTAAAGATTTTTTATTTACTTTTCATTACTACCTTTTATATGCCAATCTTTATAAATTCCCACATGTTAACGATTTATGTCAAGAAAACGTTATGTGGGGCCCACATGGAAACCTTTTTTTTATTTCCCCTCCATTTCTCTATCTTCTTCCCATTTCTCACTCTTCTTCACTGTGGGTATTCTCCTTTGTTTCCCCCTCTTTACTTACCACCATTACTAGGTTTTTTTTAACCAAATCTTTCTCTCCCCTCCACATACAAAGGACACACTCTCTATCTCGTTCCTCATTACTGAGTAGAGCAGTGGGCCACAAAGCAACCAAATGCATATGTTTATCTTGCAAAATAAGCCAAACATGTAACAAATTAGTAACAATTATGCATAATTTAAGTTTTAACAAAAAATTAGGGTTTCACTTCGCTCAATAATCCGTTGAAGAAGAAATTGAACTCAAAAATCACCCTCGAAGAAATGCAACATATTTTGCACAAAAAAACCCTAATTTTCGGCATTAAAACCCCTAATTCTGGAAATAGACTTACCTTTTTGAAGTGAAAACCACATTATTCAATTTGATTTCCTCCCAGTTGAATGCAATTGCCTACAATTTTATGCTCTTTGGAATTTCGTTTCACTTTTAGGATTCAATTCGAGTTCAAAAATGTTAGGGATAGGGGGTTCAATTGTAATTGAGTTGTTTTTTTTAATTGTTTTGTTAGCATATGAAATTGTCAGTTATGTGTGGGCCCAGATAACATTTTTAGTCACAAGTGGGAATTTATAAAGATTTGCATATAAAAGGTGGTAATTTAGAAAAAAAATCTTTATGATGATAATTTACGAATTTTTTTTACAGAAGGTGTAATAAATTTTCTTTATTTTTAGATAATTTGGATGGGAAAGTTTTTGACTTGAAATATATAATAATTTTTTGGTACTCCCCGGAGCACAGTGCTCCGTGCATCGGGGTTGGGGGAAAATAGCCGGCGAGCAAAATTAGGGCAAAATAGCTTACCGGCGAACGGAGTTAGAGCAAAACAGCCAGGCGAAATTAGGGAAAAACAAAGGGGCCGTTAGGGCAAATCAAAGCAGCGGTTAGGGAAAAGCAAACCGGCGGCCAAGGTCGTCACCCGTCGAGCCACGTTCACGGAAAACCATTGTCACCGTCGAGAAACCTTCACTGGCGTTGCTCCTCTATCTCTTTCTCTCTCCTTTTTCTGACCAGATGTTCTTCAAATTATTGGATGATGTTATGTTAGATTTGGTTTAAAGGCGCTTCAAGGTCATTCATTTTGTTCTTTTAAAATACTTTTATTATGTTCTTTTGGTTATTTTTGTATATTCTTTTTGTTATTCTTGTATGTTCTTTTCTTTACACCTATTTTTACTTTTTAATATTCCTTTAAACAATGTTTAATGATCTTTTGATGTAAAAAATATTTTGTTCTTTGAATTTTTGTATTTTGTTCTTTATATTTCAAGGAAATGTTCTTTTTGAATTGACGGTTTATTGATTTTTTGTACGGAAATGTTTTTTGAGATTTGTAATTTGTTCTTTGTAAAGAGTATTTTTGTTGTTTGAAATTTCGCATTTTGTTTTAAGTAAATGTTCTTTAAAGTTTTGTATTTTCTTTTAAATTGTTCTTTTGAAAATTCGTATTTTGTTCTTTCTGTTTCAAGTAAATGTTCTTTTGATGTTATGTTCTTCAAGTGTTCACTATATGTTCTTTCTGACGACCTTGTAATGTTATGTTCTCCCAGTGTTCATCATATGTTCAACTGACGACTTATTTTAAAATCCGGGAGCACCATGCTCCGTGCTCCTAGGAGCACCAAAAACGGACTAGAAAAATAAGATAAACAACCATAATTAGAGATAGATTTTATATTAGTCTCATCCACATACAACTAGCTTATCTTTGTTTAAAAGTGGAAATAATCAACACTAATTACTCATTGGATGCGTGATTTTTTTTTTTGAAAGTTTTCATAAATGACAATTCCAGACAAATTCTCATGAATTATATAGCTAGAATCTATTGAAAATTTTCTTTTGAAAATACGGACAATTTTAGGATCAATTGCTATAAAACAGCCATAAGTTACATTCTTTAAGATCTTGTGCATAAGTGAGTGTTTATTTGGCGTTTTGTTTTCAGCATGCAGTCATTGTTGGAGAGGTATTACAAGGCAAATGAGGAGAATCAAGTGCTCAATCCCACTTCTGAAGCTCAGGTCCTATATCTGCTCTACATGATTCAACTAAATTGTTTATTAAATTAGTTACAGCAAATTTAAGTAATTTAGATGGTAAGGTGCTTAGGTATGGTGCTCATGATTGTTCAATAAATCATTGCAAAAATTGTAAGAAACCATCTTTTTTTTTTTTTTTGGTGAAAAGGGGAAGACATAACATTAAGTTAAAGCAAAGAGTTCATTACAATCCGTAACATAATCGTTCCAGCAATAACTAGGGGGAGTGGGAAACATTCTAGTTATATTACAGGACGAAGGTTGTTCCCTACAATCTTTTGCCATTGCATCCGCTACCTTGTTCTTCGACCTCGGGACGAATAAGACCTTTGCATCATTCATCTTCGAGATAAATTCCCTGCATAACATGACAGTGTTATTATAAATTGTTGGGTAATCTTGACTTGTACATAGCATTTCCACGGCTATCTTGGAGTCCGAAAAGATGTTGATGGTGTGATAATTCAATCTCCAAGCTTGGCTTAGGCCTTCCTTCAACGCTAACAGTTCCGCCTGCAAAGAGTCAGTAGCATAGCCATTTTTTTGAAAACCCATGCCCCATGATCCATTGTTGTTTCTAAAAAATCCAGCTAAACCCACAATGCTTTGTCTGTTTTGGAAAGATGCATCCGTATGTAAAGTCATACCTTGGGGAGGTATGGGAAGATGCGTATTTTCTTGCTTGGGGATGTTATTGGGGTGTCGAAGAAACCATCTTTTAAAACCACGATTTTGGGAGAAACCACCTTTTAAAACAGTTTTTACGAGAAACCACCTAAAACAAAATTTGTTTGTGAAAAGAAACCCCAAGCATGTCAGCTAATCCAATTACTTAGTAGTTGTTACGGATGTTGGCCTGGTGTGTTTTGGTTATTTTTGGAATAAAAAAAAAGTGAATTGAGATAGTGGCGGTCTGCTGTAATTATCACACGACAATCGTTAAGGACAAGTTTAAAAGAAAATTAGGGCAAACAAAAGGGAAAGGAGGGAGTAGCTAGCTATTTTGTTTATGTTGTAATATGTCAAGCTTAAGAAGTTTTGAAGCAAATATATACCTTCAATTTGGAATTTGGCAGTTATGGAAGATTGAAGCTGAGAGTCTCAGGCAGCAACTAGAGGACCTGAAATTGAACAACAGGTATGCTACTAATTATACTAAACCTTCATTTCTTACATATCACAAACTATCTATAGTTGCATAGTTGTTTATGAGAAGTATAAACATATTGTTTCACAGATAAATCATCTTCATGTATGAGAAAACGAGAAATTTCAAATTTACATCTATGCTCCACAAAACCTTGATAAATCTTATAGCGCCCCCATATAATTCCAAAACATTTCATCTTGCCTTCGTTGCTCCCTATATACCAAAAATTAAAAGAAACTATTATCCCATAACATTATATTTGAAAGAGGAAAAAATTATTGCGTTCCTTTTGTGAAACTAATGATGACTATAACAATCTGTGGTGATAAACAAGTTTACATGTAGTTTTGTAAGAAAATCACATGCGTGCCAATGCCCATGGTAATGGAACGAAGTTAATTCATCCTCGACAACATATTTTTTTCTATATGAATATCCATTACTACTTAGTATCACCTCTAGTGAGGTCATGGATATTTAGGAAGAAAACAGTTTTCTGAGGATGGATAAGAATCATGCTGAATATTTACATGAGACTTTCCACACAACTTCTCTATAAATCCACAATAATAGCCACAATTTACGACCATCTACCAAACGAACTGCCAAATGAACCATACAAGTTCACCATTATTATGTATTGCCCGAATTCAAGAACCAATATCCTTAAACCATTTTTTTGGACATGGGATACGTTAATGCTTTTATTAATTAACGGACAAAGTGTCCATGGATCATGGATACATATAATGAGCTCTCTGGAGGGCAATGACGAACGCAATATTGTTGAATGTCTAAAGACACTAACTTAGGAAACTAATAGGTGGTAGAATTGTCATTCCTGGAATAGGCACAAGCCATTTACTCCTAGCTGATATCCTAAATCTATGAGGAGAAATATTTAGAAATTTATTCTCTATCAATAGCAAAATCATTTTCCGGAATACCATAAAATAATTAGTAGTTTTATGCATTCAACTTATTTTTGTATAATTATTCTTTAACTTGATGATCTTAGTGACATAATATCTGAAGTTTTGTAAGTTTCATAAACTGAACAGGAAATAAGCTGGAAAGAACAGACCCAAAGTCTATTGTAGACTCATTTATGAAGGGTATCTTTAATTAGAAAAAGGAATCCGTGTGCAATTGAACTTTCCCAAAGTCTATTGTAGACTCATTTATGAAGGATAAAATGAACTTTCCCACCTTTTTAATTAAACATGAATGAATGCGTTTGTTTGAGAATAAAAGAGATAACTTTAGTGGAATTAGTAGAAAAGGGATAAACTTTAGAACTAGTGCACAATAATAGTAACCCGCACCTCATACACACAAGACCTTGTGCAATTCAATAAGTTAGTGGAGATCAATCTAAATTCATGAATCATGATATCTTTACAATGCTATAGCTTTATTTAGTTGTTCATTTATAATATTGTGATATTCCATGTTCCTTTTGGTTTACTTCATGCTTTACAATAGAAAGAACATTACTCGTAACTCTTAAGCCCTCTTCAATAATTAAATGTGCTTCTTTTATGTTCAAAATAATATTAAAATTTATGATGTATGTGGTGCTCTTGTGTTTGTTGAAATTTTAACATTATTGTAACGTCATCAAATTAAAGTTCAATGATATTTCTATGGTTTTAGAAGTGTGTCAATGATACTCTTACCATTTTCTCTTGGTTACACTAAATTTTCATTTGTTATGGTGTATTTTAAGATATATTATCAATATTTTCATACCTATTTATAAGAATCACCTTTAGTGGCGTATGTAGTATGACTTAATAGCCTGACAATCAATTGATTGCCCTAGTTTGATGACATATAAGGATACAAACATATTAATATTAGTTTAGATGAGTCTTTAATCTCGATCAATATCTAGTCATGTATGTATAAAATTTGTCAAGTATAATATTTTACGCTCTATACGATAAACACACCAAGATTTAAGATGATATCATAGAAGATTATAAAATTGAATGTAATATCATTAATTGGGTGGAATACTTCATTGATTTCTGTTTTAAAACATCAAATTTGTATCATATACTTCTATGGAGTAATATTTTATGTAGTATGCAAATATTTCGTTTTGTTTGTAACATCTAAGTTCTGAAATTTTCCATCAATGTATTACACCTAATATCATGAAATTAATGATAAACACGTACATTAAGATTGATTTGAGGATTTCATAGGTCAAAGATTAGAAAATCATATGTAATATCATTGGATGAAACATTCATCTTTCTAAAGCTGATGAATTGGACATGATAATAACATAATGGCACATCACTCATCATTTGGAAATTGATGGTGTTTTGGGATTTGAAGCATTGGTCGTTATATAAGAAACTAGTTGCTTGTTGTGAATTGCAGCCAGCCAAACACATGTAGTACTACTACAACCTAAACTGGCTGAAGCTCAGCAAGCAGGGATTTGATGATATGATGAAGAAGATCATTGAAGAATTAAAACAACATACATGGCCGAGATGTAATACATGCATGCATGACGGATACATAAAGATGTCAGCTAGTTTAGCTAGTTTGGTAAAGGGATACATCTGGATTTAGAATCCATTTTTCGTCGATTTTTTGGGGGAAGGAAAATTTTTTGAAAAGATGAATGAGGAAAGAATCGTATTCCTAATTTATTGTATTTGTTTTGCAGGCAGTTGTTAGGGGAAGACCTTTCCGAATTAAGCATTGAGCATTTGGAAACCATAGAGAACCAACTGGAGATGGGCACAAAGGCAATTCGTACTAGGAAGGTGAATTTTCGAAAACATTTTTTCGAAATACTTTTAAGAAGTTATTAATCGTGGCCCTAGCTAATGTACCACAGTACATTGCCTTAATTTTGACGATCTGCAAACTCCGACTCCACCCCACCCCACTAATTATGATCCAAGTTAAATTATTATGGTATTTTACAGGAGGAGATTTTCAAAGCCAAAATACAAGATCTTAACAAAACGGTATGTTTCATAGAAAATAATACTCGTATATCTTGCATGCATGTACAATGGCAGTTTGATTTTATGTAAGAAAGTCGTCACACTTTTCAAAATTTACAATTTTGCGAAGTTATGTTTATCGACTTACAATATTACACAGGGTGTAAGTTTATATGGGGACATTATAAATAACTTCCTTCACGTGTGTAGGTAGGAAAGTAGTGCTGCCATTTTTGTGTAAGCCAGTAAACTCTCCAAATTTTTGTACTTCCTAGGAAGCATGTACAATTAGATTGATATGTATTGTGTGTGATTAACTGATTACACATTAGGTAATACCAATAGTATACCAAATTAACTTGTATATGAATGACAGGAGATCCTCGTGCATCAAGAGAACATGGAATTGCACAAGAAGATAAATCTCATGCGTCAAGAAATGACAGAATTGCAGAAGAAGGTTGAGCTCCAACCACGCCATTTAATACGATTACCATACAATATACTAGAATTACTTATTAATTAGAAATGACTTATACTCACCATACTGACATAAGGTCACCATAGTTTTATAATTACGAGCGTAAAATTCATCTTGTCATAATTAACTTTGGTTATATTTATGACGGTTTCCTACTTGAAAGGGGGCTGACCTATTAACGAGTAACAACTATAAAGAAAGAAGCTGTCTCATGTAGTATAGTAATAGCATGACTAGAATTTTTACTGTTATCACCTTGAATGATCATGAAGTTCTTATATTATAATTAACCATGATCATATTAAATTTTCAATAGGCAATAATATAATTGCATGGGATTTCAGGTTTCTGCCGGATCAGGGAAAGATGACCAAGAAGGTGCTGAAGGTGCCTCTAGCAGCAAATCAGCTTACGACACGTATGATCCGATTGAGCTTAAGCTAAGCTAACTAAAGAAACCAAAATTAATGGTGCAAGCTAAGCTAAGGAGTACCAAAATTAAGAAGCTTAATTATTTTCTTCTTAATTAGTTTATCTTTTTGCATAGACATGTCACTGAGGACCTTATATTGTTGAGGTGTTTTCACTTTTAAGCCCGGAATAAGCCCGAAGGGCTTTTCGGGTTAGGCAGTGAGGGGATGTGAAGTTGCATGCCTGAGCCTAATGCGCTTGTAATTTTTTTTTCTTTTTACCCTAAATGCAGATAATTATTCTGTGATTTTCGCGAGAAATTTAAGTTGTTGTTATGTCGTATCCGACATCAGTCAGTGTTGCACGGATATTTCGTAGATGTTAGGAGTCCATTTCGGTTAGGTTGCACGGAAACGGGAAACTGAAATGGAAACGTAGAAACTGGAAAACATTATTTTTTAAAATGAGGACACGTAGCGAAATGTGGGGAACTAAATATAAATTAATAAATTGGAGAAACTACATGTTGTTATAGGAGGAAATAAGAGAATGACAAGGGATATACGTAAAGTATGCCTCTTTTATACTTCCTCCGTTTTGATATAACTGATACATTGTCAGTTTAACGTTTTTTGAGGCAAAATTTGTTAAACTTGATTAGATAATTGAAAGTAAGGAGTGGGGCATTTAATTAATAAGATAATCAACCACCCATCAACCACCACCAAACTACCACCCAACACCTCCACCCACCCTCTAAACCAGCCCATTTCCTTAGCCCCATTTGTCTCGCCGGCGAAATCAGCCATCCATCCACCTTCGAAATCAACCTACCACCCTCACTGGCGAAATCAGCCACCCTTCCTTGCTCGAAATCAGTCGTCTTTGCTCGATTTCTCATCGTCGTCCTCCTTCTTCTCGAAGCTTCCTCTCGTCGTTGTCTTCCTTCTTGCTCGAAGCCTTCCTGTCATTGTCGCCGGTGGTTAGGGTTTTAGCAACACGAGGTCTCGAAATCAGTCGTCCTTCCTCCTTCTCGTCGTCCTTGCTCGATTTCTCGAAGCCTTAGATTTTTTCTCCTCCTTACCCTAATCAGTCGATTTCTCGAAGCCCTAGGTCTTTTACTTCTCGTCATCGTTCTTCAGGTGGCTAGGGTTTTGATTTAGTGGTAGGTTGAGGGGAGGGTGGCTAGGGTTTCGTTTTGGTAGGTGACTGGGTGGTGGTTCTAAAGGTTTTAGTTTTAGGGGTAATGGAGTTTGGGTGGTTATGGTGGTCAGGTGGTGGAGAGAGATGGGGAGGGTGGTAAGTTGAGGAGAGAGAATATAAAGTTAGTAATAATTAATTTTTATTAAGATTATTTAAACATGGTTTAGTAGTTTTAATAAGGGTAAAATTGTAAAATAACACATTAAAACTTACCAAAGAAGGAAAAAACCCAAAGTGTATTACTTATTTCAAAGAACCAATTTTTAGAAATTGTATCACTTATATCAAAACGGAGGAAATAAGAGATTTAGTCATTTCGAAGGAAAGGAAATGAATATTTTGTGAGAAAGTTTTTAAATTTTAACAAAATACTATCATATGTTTACTAGAGTTTAGGAAACGTTTTGCCAAATTTCCGATAGGAAAACGTGTAGAAAACGGAAAATATTGACCCTAAAGAGAATGTCCTTCGACAAAAAACATTATCTTTTTTTTTAACACGACACGAAAACATCACGATGGAAAAAATATCATTACAAAAGTCCATTTCTCGCTTCAGTGCCAATTTTGTTTTCATGCAACGTTTTGATAGTGAGTTTAATTTCAAGTCCATCGAGAGTGAAGCAGCTCAATCTGATTAGCATAGAGTAGATCTTGACTGATCTTCTTAAAAAGTCGCTTTTCATAACCTAACACATGCATTACCAATTTGCAGCACGATGGTTATCTCTACTATGACCTATATGAATCAGTATGACAGTATCTCTGCTATGAAGCAAATGAAGCTGAATTCAATTAAGGTGAAACTAATATAGCTGAAATGAAATTAATTACGACTAATTCCGTTTAAAAGAACGGGACATTAGTAACTGCTAGTGGATAATTAGCTCCATCGGCGGATGCATAGTCAAATATGGGTAGACACATGTCTACCCAACTCTAATGAAGAATTATCAATGCAACTGAGTACAACTGGGTTTGCTACAGCTCAATGGCAAGAATTTGATACAATAAAGCTTATAGCTTCTATGTTTGGGGTGTGTGTTCGACTCCTTACAAGTAGCTTTTTGACTTTTTTTTTGGATTTCTTGGCGTATAGATTTTAAAGTAAGTATCTTGTACTACAGCCTACATTAATTTCATTCATTACCTTGTTCTTGAAATGCTATTTTACACATTTTTTCATCTTTTTGCTTTCATATTAGTATTTATTAGTAGGTTTTTTTTAACCTTATAAGTTTTTTTTTAAAATGAGAAACAAGGTCATGAAATAGATTGACTATCATTATTGTATTGTGCATACCCTGTTTAGATATTCTAGATCCGCCACTGATTAGCTCATTCTGTCGCAGTCTCGAGTTTCATTATTGCTAGATTTGAAATTTTGCAATTTGTAAATTGTTTATTCTTATCATTTCATGTCTATTGCCCCGCATATGGTACTTGCTATTGTACAATTTATAAGCGCCTAAAGCAGGGGCGGAGCCAAGGGGGCTGGTGGGGGGCCATGACCCCCTTTGGGGGAAATTAAATATTAAGGGGGCGTTTGGTTACCACGGGGTAAGGGAAAAGGAAACAAGAAAGGGTTAGGAAGGGAAAGGAAAACAAAACCCTTTGTTTAAAAATGTTGTTTGGTTTAAAAAGATTCGTTCTACCTCCCCCTATGATCTCCTTCCCTTCTACCTGATAATGTGCCGCTCCTCCACCATTCCCTCACCAGAAAATAGCAACTGACAGCCACCACCACGAACCGATGGCGACCACCACCACGAACCGACTGCGACCACCGGCGTCTTCTCTTTCTCAAGATCGTGATTCAATTCTCTCACCAGCAATAGCAACTGACGCGACCAACAAGTCATGGCCTCTTCCTCGATCTCTTAGATCTAAGGCACTGGTGGTGGAGTTTGTTTTTCTGCACGCCGTCAGGCGCTTATTGGTTGCGGTGGTGTTTCGCTGGTGTTGGTGGCTCGGGTGTATTCTGATGGGGGGTAGGTGGTGCGTCGGAAGGGGTGGCTAGGTGGTGCATCGGAAGGGGCGTGTGTTACTGTCATGTCTGGTGGCCGTGTTGAAGTTGTGCGGTGGTTGTAGGTGGTTTTGGGATAGGGTTGGTGCTTGTGTGGTGGTTTTGTGAGTGGGCTGATGGTTGTATGGGTGCGTTGGGCTGCGAGTGGAGTGGTTGTGGGCGGTTGTTGGGATGGGGTGGTGGTGGTGGGCAGCAGGTCAGTTTGTGGTTTTGGGTGGTAGGGCTGGGTGGTGGTGGTCAACATTGGTCAAAGTTTGGTCATGGTGTAGATGGAAGAAAGGGTAAGTGATTCCTTGGGGGAGGGTGGGGAATGGGTGTAGAGGACTTTGGAGGTAAGGAGGGGGTAAAGGGAATGATTAAAAAGGTCTAACAAACAACATATAAGGGAATCAGCTTATTTGATTCCCTTACCCTTTCCTGAATACCCCAAAACAAACGGCCCCTAAATATATACATCTATTCTTGGCATTTATTGTATCTCAAGTGTAAATTGCATGTTGTTGAAGAATAGGTTGGTGGTCAAGGGTTCAATACCTTTTGCAACTTTTTATACCTCTAACTTTTGTGATATAAGAATAAGACCATAAAACTAAAAAGTGTAAATAACATTCGGATCTCGGCCCCCTCAATAAAAGAATCCTGGCTCCGCCATTGGCCTAAAGAATACTTGGAAACTAATAGCCCAAACACAAGTGCACAGGATTTATCCAATAAGTTGAAATATGTCAATACATTGCAACAAATAACAAAAAGTAACAAACAATTTAGTAGTTTTAAATTAACAACTTGATAAAAACGTAAAACCTATACAATACTATTAATTACTTCCCCTGATTCACAAAAATTGTAACAGTTTGACTTTTGCATTATTTACATATTCCACTTTGAACTAGGTTTTTGATTTTTGACTAATAGCCTAATATGCTATTGGATTTTTCTCAATGTTTTATTTTCAACATACAAGTTCTTTTAATATTTTTTTATCAAAGTATGATTAATGATTTTAATGTCAAAGTTGTGGCTTGACAAGTGTGAAAGTCAAACTATTGGGACATTGATAGGCCAGGATAATGGACAAATGACACACTACTAATTACAAAAAAGTAAAAAAAATATCAATTCTGCAATTCAATTGGAATCCATTATCTATCTCTTAGACATTGCTACATTTATCCACTGGTTTACCACCACGAATACAATATTAAAATATTATTACTATTATCTCTATACTATAAGGGAAGAGGGGTGAGGACGCCAAAAATAAGAAAATAAAAAAGAATTAAATAAATTAAGAAAGTTAAATGAATTAAGTTTTATTTCCAATCTTAGCCATATTTTTAGCAAAAAATGTTTAAAACTTCGAACTATAATATATAAAAATCTACAAAGTAAAAACAATTTTAAAAATATCAATGGTTATATTTTCTTGAGATCTATAAATAGACACCCACTTTGTTATATTCTTATATACTTTTGAATTTTTATTTATTTTCAAATACATGAATAATTGATCTTTTTTCTATAAGTGAAGAGGAGGGGGACACCAAAAATCAATATTTATCTTTTATTTTTTTGATTCCTAATTAAATGGAACTAACTCTCCATAACTAACCATTTTTCACATTTTAAAATTTTGATTAAAGAAATACCAAACACTCTAAATAAACTAAATATTATATTTTTTTACAAAATTTTACATGATTCAGCACGCAATGCGTGCATATAAGGCTAGTTTTTCAATGGTGAAGGTGTATTTGATCAAATTGATCAAGAACCATGATAAAGTATTTTAGGATGGGTGAGAAAGGTGTAGAAGGAGAGGGATGATGTTTTTTTATTACTCTTTTTATGTATTTATATTATTTTACTATTTAAATTCTTTTGAGATTATAATTATACCCTCTTAAAAAACAAAATAACTAAAACATAACGATTATTTTAAAAGTATGAAAATGTATAAAATTCGCTGAAGAAATTACCATGTAGTTTCTCCCAAATCTTTACATGTTACTCTTTTACACGAAGCACGCATCGCGTACATATAAATCTAGTTATTTTATAGTACAGTATTGAAGTTAGGTAGTAAATTGGGTGAGTAGTCTTAAGTTTTTTCGGTTAGAAAACTGTAATTGTTAGAAAAGGGAGGAAGTAATTTATTGGGTTTTTTTCTCGAGAAAAGTTGAATAGATTAAAGATCCACATTTCGCTTAAAAAGAGAAGTGTGAACACGACAGTAAATTATGTAGATAGTACCATATGATCTAGTAAATCTTTTGGTGTGTTTTTTGAACTTAATTAGAAAAATATACTAGTTGCAACGTGAACGCATAATTTATTATGGTCTTTTATCCATACACAACTTTCTCAGTTTCTCTGCACTAATTTTGGACTCTGTCAGTTTAATTGAGAACATGAATACCTTGCTTGGAAAAATTAACTGCTTACTATACTTCATTGTTTAAATCTAATACTCGTACCATTCTAATTCCAAGGTATATATTTCCTCAATACTTTATTAATCATTCATATGGTTTGAGTAGAATATAAAAGATATTAGAAAAGACAGAGACATTTAGGGTGCATGTAGCGATTAATTAACAAGAACGGAGGAAATAAATACAAACTAAAAACTATTACAAATAATGTTATATTGTCTTGAATATGTGTGTCTAACGGCTTTTTTCTTCAAACGATCATGCAAGGGTCTCGTTGTCTGTGGATGGAGCTAACAAATAGTTAGTGAACCACGAATCACGATCGATATTCCTCTTCTGCAATCTTGATTATTTGCTTGTCGATTATTTCTGTTTTAACATATAAGAATTATGTATTATTTCAAAAACAAAAAACAAAATAATAGATTATATAATCATTTCTAAGGTTTCGAACCATCATTTTAAACTTTTTGTTGAGTTGGTTCTCAAGCTGACAAACATGGAATCAAAGCAAATATGACAAAAAGCCCCGGATCAAAGTTGAGTCGTGTCATTAGTCCTCCCCTAGCTAGATCTCTTCCATGGGTGAAGGAATGAATGCCCTAAGTAGGGCTGACAATGGGTTGCAGGTGGGTTCGGATTTAGGTCAACTCGCCTCCACCCACTAGTACTACATAAGTACTTCACCCAACTCACCCATCATCCACCCATTAACCTAAAACTAACCCACCCATCATCCACGGGTGATTCGGGCCGGGTGGGTCAGGTGATTAATTAATGGATTAAACACAACATTGCCATCACCAGTAGTACTACAACAAGAATTTACATAATATAGATATCTATATGTCAAACATAACTTTCTTCACTAAGAATATAGGGAGCAACAATTTAAGCATAAGTATGACATAAGTTGCATAAGTACGAGCCTAAAAGTTTAACTAACTATTACAAGTCCACTACTAAAATGTCATCAAGTTGAAAATAATCATTAAATAAAACATCTTGCTATGACTGCCAACATAAATGAGGTAAATGTTTCTAGTAAGATATTAGGGTTTTAGTATTTATATCATTAGAGCAAATTTACATTTTTTAATAAATTAAATCGATAGGTGGATGAATCGGATGATGAGTTGGAATAACTTCAAACCATCTTCCACCCGACCCATCACCAGACATCCGTTAATAACCCGTGTTTGAGCGGGTTTTTAATCATTTTTTTGGGCCGGATGGATCAAACTCCCAACAGCCAAGTTAGGATGACATTGTCTACCCTAACTCTAAGACATACTCAAGATACTAAACACTATCATAAATTTAATACAAATAAAAAAGTTCATTATTATAATATTTCAAATTTATATCGATTCTCAGTTGTCTTCTTCTCAAAGCTAACCCAATCAATGCTGGATTTAGATAGTGACGCGTTTCTCACACCATAAGAACACGGTTCTTCCATATAAGGTAAAATCATTATTTTCATCTATATCTTTGAAATGAGCCAATCACAACATTTCGTTGACTAAAAATAGTATGCATAGTAGTTACTAAACATGATAATTAGTTTATGATCCTTAATATAGAAGCTGACCACCTCAAACGAGTTAAGAAACCCTAGATATATAATCTGTTTTTGGCAAAAGTTAAGGTAATTAAGGAAAAATCATGGGAAGAGGGAAGATTGAAATTCAAAAGATTGACATTTTGGCTAGCAGGCAAGTTACCTTCACCAAACGACGAAAGGGTTTGATCAAGAAAGCTCAAGACTTATCGATCTTATGCGATGTTCAAGTCGGAGTTATTGTCATCTCAAACACTAACAAGATATATGAACATTCCAGTCCCGAGTAAGTTATATCTGAGCTTTGAATCCAAATTCAATATTTATATACTGTACGGCTTTCAATTAATGAAATTTATCTTTTCACTAATACTCAGAGTATAGGATTTGCTAAATTGTATTCAAACTTCGTATTTTGGGGGTAGGGTTGCATATCAAGGGGAAATATAAAATAAAGCTTTTTCCGGAAAATTGTTTGGGCTTTTATATTTATTAGTACAATATATTTTGCAAGCTATACTTGATTGAAGACATGAACTTCTAATATCTATTGCAAGTGTAAGTTGTTGATGGTTATGAACAAAACAAATGATTTTTTTTTATGTTCTATTAGTGTGTACGGACCTACAAAGGCGGTGATTTTAGATTCAAAATTATATCATCATAGTAATTGTAGCAAATTATTAGTCTTGCTAGATTAGATTAATTATTAGCATTTTCGCGTATAGATGTATTAGTTTTTATTTTTGATGAATATATAATATCTTGGATTGAATTAACTCTAGTATGAGTTTGAACACTTGGAGCAAATTTTAGCTAGTTTTATCAAGTGATATATTGCAAATATAATTTGGGGGAATAAATGTCTTATGATATAATTTTTTTTCTCATTCTAGTAACATGGAGTCGATGTTGGAGCAATACAATGCTGCAAAAGAGGAAACTCAGTTACTGAATGCTACTTCAGAAGCCATGGTAATTACTACCCTATCTTGATTTTGCTTGATGCAAGCCAAAGTTGTTTGAATATTGTTATTTACATTCCTTTACATTATTTGCTTATGAATCGATTGCTTATGATTATCTTAAGTTTTCCAGTAAAATTGAACAACAAAACGGTAAAGATTATGCTTTTATAATTCAGTTCTTATCATTTTGCCATATTATTGAAAGTTCATATTATTTTTTGCCAATTTTTCTTCTTTTTATGATTCAAGAGATGTAATTTTGAGATTCCCTATAGATTAAAGCGAACATTCTGTCGTATGATAAGTAGGCTTGCTTTATGTTGTATGACAAGGAATTTAGGGCTTTAAATGGTTGTCACATTTAAAAGATGAGTATCGCATAGATGCTATGTTGTATATGAGGCTATACAAGAAATGATTATATTGGTTAAAGAATGAGATAACCAAGAACAAAGTAGGGGTATACCTATTGAGAATAAGATGGTGGTGAATTGAAACACCTAAGGTGATTTTAAATGCTTATATTATACCTACACGGCTACACCAACACTACAAATAGACATCAATAATATGATATTTTATATTAGAGGACCTAATGTTCTTTAACCGTTTTATCACTCATCGGGATTGGTGTAGGAATTTAGATGCTTAGAGCGGAATTTCAAGAATCATATTCTTTACATCTAACCCAAGAACAAATTGCATAAACTAACATGAATCAAATAATATATAATAATATATACCTTTGATGCGTGAATCCACAAAAGTATTAGCTTCCAAGTGAGATCCTGAAAGAACGTCAAGCGTCGTTCCTCTAGTGTTGGTCCACGAACAACGGTTAGATCACCATGTATGCTAGTACGGAAAGAGAGAACTTTTTCACTCTTTACTTTGTATGGTGTTTGGCCAAAAGATGATGATGTTGTGTACTCTCTTTTGCAACCTCTACTTCAATATATAGAGTGGTTACATTGGTGGTTTCATGAGGCTTAATTGACCACATAATGTCATACATTATGAGGCTTAATTAGGCTCATAAAGCCACTCATTATGAGTCATTCAATCATAAGAGTTACAACTCTTTTCCTACCATCCATATGACCATCCAAAATGAATTTGGATGAATATCTTACCTTTGTTACAATGTGTGACCTCATAGGACCCAATCAATATTAGTAGTTAGCCTAATCTCATTAGTCCAACAAACCGTATTTTAGCTTCTAGCAAAACGTTACGGTCTCCTAATATTATTGAATATATTATCTCTATAAACTTGTCCAAGTATACTTAGATTATTACACTTGATCGAAGGACAAAATCCTTCAATCTCCCACTTGTCTAAGAACAACTGTGTAATCTTCAAACTCCTTAAGTCACTTAATGTCCAACTTGATGATATGTTAACATCCAATGTTAACAGTATCACTGTTCAAATCGATTCCTGAAATCCGAGTTCGAACTGTCGAAACAAATGATTAACTCTTTAATTCATTTGAGCACGGCCATGCATTTTTCCAGTTCTCGCTCTTCAAGAGGCCAAGACACCAATCCTAACTGTTTAGGAGGACTTATCCATTCTTGCATAACCAAAACTCCCACTCAATTCCTAGCAATTCCGATCACTGCCTTTATAACCTCCTTTTACGGCGCGACGTTTTGCAGTGTCATAAATATACTAATCCTTAAGCGAGAATAGTGTCATACTCATGTCAAAGGAATCCACTAAATATAATGACAAGATTCTCAAAACACTTTAGAGAAATATCTGTGGGTCTGTCCGACACGTATCCATTATACATGTCTATGTAAATGACTAGACATCTCTATGTCCCCATAGCCAATGAAACTGTGCTATCAATCATCTTACAATCTAGTCTCGAAACTGAATCATTTACGTCCAATTTAACGATTCGTACTAGGGACTTAGATATATTATAACTCCTATTCACCAAATAGGGTTTCATTTATCAAATCACGTATTTGACAAACCTATCAAATGTTATAAAATATCTTGGACGTTTTATTTAATACTAAACCAAGATTAAATAAGATCATAAACCTTTATTGATAAACATAATGAAATCATTATAAAGAGCAAATATAACTGTGAACTAATTAAAAGTAAATAGCGCACAATCAAACCTACTCTCCTATATGCTTAACCCCTATAGCCCTAGTGTGACTCTCATGCTTGGGCTGAGGCAACAGTTTAGTCAACGGATCAGCAACATTTTGATCCGTATGAACTTTCCTAACTATTACATCCTTTCTCTCAACGATTTCTCGTATGAGATGAAACTTCCTAAGTACATGTTTACACCTTTGATGTGACCTTGGTTCCTTAGACTGAGCAATGACACCATTATTATCACAGTGTAAAACAATGCCATCTGAAATGCTAGGTACTACTCCTAGCTCAGAAATGAACTTCTTCATCCAAACAGCTTCCTTTGCTGCATCTGCCGCAGCAATGTACTCAGCTTCTGTTGTAGAGTCTGCGACAGTGCTTTGCTTTGAACTTTTCCAGCTCACTGCTCCTCCATTTAGACAAAAGATAAAACCAGACTGGGATCGGAAATCATCTTTGTCGGTTTAGAAGCTCGCATCTGTGTAACCCTCAACAATTAACTTAGTTTCACCTCCATATACTAAGAAATTATCCTTAGTCCTTCTTAAGTACTTCAGGATATTCTTAGCTGCACTCCAGTGTGCATCACCTGGATTTGATTGGAATCTGCTACACATGCTCAAGGCATATGAAACATCTGGGCGAGTACAAATCATGGAATACATAATGGACCCTATAGCTGACGCATAAGCTAAGGAACATTACTCATTCGCTTAATCTCATCAGGTCCAGAAGGACACTGAGTCTTGCTAAGCGACATACCATGTTGCATGGGAAGAAAACCTCTTTTAGAGTTTTCCATGTTGAACTTAGTGACGACCTTATCTATATAAGTCCGTTGGCTAAGTCCAATCATCCTCTTAGATCTATCCCTGTAGATCTTGATTCCCAAAATGTACTCCGCATTTCCAAGGTCTTTCATAGAGAAACAACTTTTCAACCATTACTTGACTGACTCAAGCATGGGAATGTCATTTCCTATGAGAAGTATATCATCTACATACAAGACCAAAAAGACTATGTTACTTCCACTCTCTTTCTTGTAAACACAAGACTCTTCTCCGTTTTTGAGAAAACCAAACCTTTTGATTGCCTCATCAAATCGGAGATTCCAACTCCGGGATGCTTGCTTCAATCCATAGATGGACTTTTGAAGCTTACATACCCTTCTAGGATTTTCTGGATCTACAAAACCTTCCGGTTGTGTCATATACACATCCTCTTTCAAAAACCCATTCAAGAAAGCGGTTTTGACATCCATCTTTCAAATTTCGTAATCATAAAAGGCAGCGATCGCTAGGAGTATCCGAATGGATTTAAGCATTGCTACTGGTGAAAAGGTTTCGTCATAGTCTATACCATGAACTTGCTTGAACCCTTTTGCAACCAACCTTGCTTTGTAAACCTGAATGTTACCATCCTTGTCTGTTTTCACCTTGAAAACCCATTTGCAACCAATAGGTGTAACCCCATCGGGCAAATCCATCAAGTCCCATACTTGATTTTCAGACATGGATGCCATTTCGGATTTCATGGCTTCAAGCCATTTTTCGGAGTCTTCACTCATCAAGGATTGCTTGTAAGTAGTAGGTTCCTCAAATTCTAAAATCATTATCTCAGAATTTTCGGTCAACAAGAAATCAACAAATCTTTTGTTTGGTATTCTTGGTCTACTAGACCTACGAGGGGCTGCAACAGGAGAAATTTTCTTCTCAACAATTTGAGAATTTTCGCACGGATTAAATTCGG
This sequence comes from Patellifolia procumbens, assembly GCA_947645195.1. Lineage (NCBI taxonomy): Eukaryota > Viridiplantae > Streptophyta > Magnoliopsida > Caryophyllales > Amaranthaceae > Patellifolia > Patellifolia procumbens. Next base: position 850,446 of record CANSGD010000969.1, read on the forward strand.
GTGGGACAGTAGAAGGTTCGTGTATGGAATGCACGTCCTCCAACACTTGGTCAGTTATGGGAGAAGATTCTTCCAAAGGAGGAACTACTTCAAGCTCCACAGCTGGCACTTGTGTTTCTGACTCTGACATAGGTTGAACTATGTCCATTTGTTGCTTTTCTCGAATTTCTTCGAGAAATACATTACTCCCACTTGCCTTTTTGAAAATAAATTCTTTTTCCAAAAAGACACCACGACGAGCAACAAACACTTTGCCCTCGTTTCGATTGTAGAAGTAATAGCCCTTGGTTTCTTTGGGATAACCCACAAAGAAACACTTATCTGATTTAGGGGCGAGTTTGTCTGAAAGTAAACATTTTACATAGACCTCACAACCCCAAATACGTAGAAAGGACAAGCTTGGAATTTTTCCACTCCATATCTCATATGGTGTCTTTTCTACTGCCTTTGATGGAGTTCTATTAAGTGTGAAAGCAACAGTTTCGAGAGCATATCCCCAGAAGGATATTGGAAGATCAGCAAAACTCATCATAGACCGAACCATATCAAGTAGAGTCCGGTTCCTCCTTTCAGATACACCATTCAACTGAGGTGTTCCAGGCGGAATTAGTTGTGAAAGAATTCCACAACTCTTTAAGTGATCACTAAACTCTTGGCTTAAATATTCACCACCACGATCGGATCGTAGTGCTTTAATTGTCTTGCCAAGTTGGTTTTGGACTTCATTTTGAAATTCTTTGAACTTTTCAAATGATTCCGACTTATGCTTCATTAAATAGACATATCCATATCTACTTAAATCGTCAGTAAAAGTAATGAAGTACCCAAACCCTCCCCTAGCTTTGGTGCTCATTGGTCCACACACATCAGTATGTATTAGGCCCAATAGATCACTGGCCCTTTCACCCTTTCCAGTAAAAGGTGACTTTGTCATTTTGCCCATCAAACACGATTCACACACATCAAATGGCTCAAAGTCAAAGGATGTGAGAAGTCCATCTTTATGTAACTTTTGAATGCGTTTTGCGTTTATATATCCTAAACGACAATGCCATAAGTAAGTAGGATTAGTATCGCTTGATCTATGTTTTTTGCTGTCTATGTTAAGGACATCTTTGTCTAAGTCTAGAAAATATAGACCATTAGACCTTTTAGCGGTGGCATACAACATTGAATTCAAATAAACAGAGAAACAACCTTTCTCAATTGTAAATGAAAACCCTTCATTATCCAAAACAGGAATAGAAATAATGTTTTTGGTAATAGCAGGAACATAATAACAATTATTAAACTCTAATATTAATCCAGAAAGCAAAGGTAGACTATAAGTTCCAACTGCAACGGCCGCAACTCTTGCACCATTTCCAACGCGCAGCTCTACCTCTCCTTTAGCCAAGTTTCTACTCCTTCTTAGTCCCTACACATTCGAAACAATGTGAGAAACACAATCGGTATCAAATACCCAAGAAGTACATGTTGCTAAATTAATGTCAATGACATAGATACCTGAAGAAGAAGCCCCAGACTTCTTATCCTTCAGATACTTCGGGCAGTTACGCTTCCAATGACCTATTTGATCACAATAGAAGCACTTGGCATTTGCGGCCACCTTTGGCTTTGCCTTTGCCTTTGGCTTATCAACAGTCTTAGTAGCAACTTGCTTGCCCTTATCTTGCTTTTTCTTGCCAGCCCAAACCTTCTTAAAACCCTTCCCCTTTTGAACCATAAGAACTTCCTTCTTAGGAGCAGCGGGGATGTTTTGCTCGGCAGTCATGAGCATCCCATGTAACTCAGCAAGGGTCTTCGTCACTCCATTCATATTGAAGTTCAACCTAAACTGATTGAATCCATCATGAAGTGAGTGAAGTATGATGTCAGTAGCCAACTCTTGGCTATAAGGAAAGCCCAACCTCTCCATTGCCTCGAAATAGCCAATCATTTCGAAGACATGAGTGGCGACCGACTTGCCTTCAACTAACACACACTCAAGAATAGCCTTGTGAGTCTCGTACCTCTCAATCCGAGCTTGTTGCTGAAACATAGTTTTCAGTTGTCGGATAATACTGTAGGCATCCAAGCTAGCAAACCTCTTTTGAAGGCTTGGTTCCATAGCCGCGAGCATAAGGCAAGTAACAATTACCGACCTTTCCTCAATGGCCTTATGGGCCTCCTTTTCGGCTTCAGTAGAGGTGGCGGTTAAAACTGGGATCGGGGTTTCAAGAACATCCTCTCGACCTTCGGACCTAAGAACAATTCTTAGATTCCTTTCCCAATCAAGGAAATTGTTCTCATTCAATTTATCCTTCTCAATGATTGAACGTAAGTTAAACGGTGAATTATTGTTGTTGTTACCAGACATGATATCTACATAGAAGATGCAAAAGTAATAAGTATGTTTATCATAATAGCTCTTAACATATTTTAAACATTTCAAAATAAAAGCCATGCACTTGATCAATTTCAAAGTGTCCCTTTTAATCAAGTGATTCTAAGATCCTATCAAACATGAATTCTAAGTGGACTTTGGCCTCAACTTAAAATCAAGTTTAAAAGGTAAGTAAACTCTTTTACTAATTACAACAATTGTAATTCTTAGTTGATAGGTGATTGCCAAGGTGATTCTAGCTTCCAGGTAAGGAAGTTACCCACAACGTTGGGGAGAGCCTTCCTAATCCTAGACAAAGCTTATCACCAAAAACACAAAACCCATCATTATTGCTTCAAAATCCAAAACTGTTTTGATGATTTTGTTGGGCCAAACCAAACTAAGCATGCAAATTTCGGAAATTCACTCTACTGAGCCCAAGATTGGAAGTAACACTCTGCTTTGGCAGAACCTATTACTAACAATCAAGTTTTAGTAGGTGTTTATTCGGAGTAGCAAAAACCCAATATTTCATTTTAAGGGACCTAAGTAAATTATCATGTTGATTTAATTAGTAGTGAACATTTAACATAATTAAATCACAAGCATAATAAACTTAGAAAGCATTTTAAAGAAAAAAATTTAAATGCAAAATTAAAATGTGATCCTAGTATGGCCCTTAATCCTAAAAGACTACTCTTTAAGGCCTCCATTGTTAAATCACCATGGATCTCCATCCTTGTGCTTCATGGGTACTTGAGTAAATATTTTTTGGAATTTAAAATAAAATATTACAAAAATACCAACGATGCGCAGATCGTATTTAGATTACAAAAATACATTAACGATACGCAGATCGTATTTTCTATCCAAGTTTGGGCCATACTAGTCACCGCATGTATCCATAATATCAACATATATTATATAAGCATGCGTTTTAATCAACTATTAAAAATTAAAAAATATCATGTTATAACAACTTTAAAACATAATATCACCATCAAGATTTAATCACATATTAAATCATATGGTTAGTACTTTAGATGACTTTAAATCATTAATCTTATAAATTTAATCTAATATTAAATTTAAAGAAATGATACCAAAAGACACTCTTAGTAACCCCATATACTTTAATCATATTAAAATATAATGTTTTATGACAATTAATCACATATATTTAAAGCAAAAGGCAATAATCAAATTAATTGACATAAAATAAATAAATAACAATGGTTACTAACAATTTAGTAACTCCTCAAATTAACTAGTCAATTACTACAAATAATTAACCAATTAATATAAAGCATATTATTTTAATTTAATTATGACTTAAATATGCAATTAATCACCATTAATCCATTACTTGCAATATTGGAATATACTCAAAAAAAATAATATTAAACTTAATGAAATTAAATTAAAAAATATATATATATATATTTTGTAACGCCTGCCAAGCAAGCAGCAGTGCACAAGGCACGACTGCCACCCAGCAGGCAGCCCAGACCACCAGCCATAGCTAGCGCCGGCCACGCTGGCTGCAACAAGACCACCAGGTGGCTGGCCGCAACCAGGCAAGCCCAGACGCCATCCGCTGTCATGCGTGCACCAGATGTGTGCAGCAACCAATGACCACCATTGCCTCACGTTCTGTCGCACAAGACAGCCCTGCCGCCACCTTCGGCCATCGTCGGTCCGGCGTCAAGCCGACTGACCACGGCGGTCGGAATTTTTCTTCCCCTCCCACTCAATTAGTCACAACAATTTTGCACATTTTGAGTGAAATTAGCAACAATTGATTTTTAATTTAACAAATATGAATTCTTGAATCTAATACACAAAATCTGACATTTTATGATTTTAGGTTTTGACATAAAATCTATTATACATCAAACACCTCAAATAATTAAATTCAAGAATTAGGCAAATAGATATATAATTCAATTTAAATAAGAAAAACAACAAACTTATTTTTCCTACAAAATTCGAATCATATATAAAAGAAAATCAGAATTTTCCGGTCACTTGGTCGAATTTTGAGTATAATATATACATAAAAATCCAATTTTTATGTTTCCAATCAATTAATATCATAATATTAATAATGCAAATAAACTCATATATAAATCCCTCCCTTAATCGAATTAAAATAATAATAAAAACACATCAAACAAATGATCATATTAATCTATACAATAGGCTAACTGATACCACTGTAGGAATTTAGATGCTTAGAGCGGAATTTCAAGAATCATAATCTTTACATCTAACCCAAGAACAAATTGCATAAACTAACATGAATCAAATAATATATAATAATATATACCTTTGATGCGTGAATCCACAAAAGTATTAGCTTCCAAGTGAGATCCTGAAAGAACGTCAAGCGTCGTTCCTCTAGTGTTGGTCCACGAACAACGGTTAGATCACCACGTATGCTAGTACGGAAAGAGAGAACTTTTTCACTCTTTACTTTGTATGGTGTTTGGCCAAAAGATGATGATGTTGTGTACTCTCTTTTGCAACCTCTACTTCAATATATAGAGTGGTTACATTGGTGGTTTCATGAGGCTTAATTGACCACATAATGTCATACATTATGAGGCTTAATTAGGCTCATAAAGCCACTCATTATGAGTCATTCAATCATAAGAGTTACAACTCTTTTCCTACCATCCATATGACCATCCAAAATGAACTTGGATGAATATCTTACCTTTGTTACAATGTGTGACCTCATAGGACCCAATCAATATTAGTAGTTAGCCTAATCTCATTAGTCCAACAAACCGTATTTTAGCTTCTAGCAAAACGTTACAGTCTCCTAATATTATTGAATATATTATCTCTATAAACTTGTCCAAGTATACTTAGATTATTACACTTGATCGAAGGACAAAATCCTTCAATTGGAGGGGGAGAATCTATATGTACGATATGACTTGACTTTAGCTTGAATTTTGCTCCTTTTGATTTCTTTTGCTTACACTTTTTCATAAAGTTTTCTTCCTGTAAACGTCTTTCACTTATTAAGGTTTTCTTTCTTAAGGTTTTCTCAAATATTCTCATTTGTTTTTCCACACATTAATTCATTCTTAATCTTTACCTATTCGTCTTAGTCCTCTTATATTAATTTTTATCAAAAAAAAATTATAACATCAAACTTTGGATGTACTTCGCAACATTAGTTGAAAGTTAATTGTAACTGAAAGGTACCTAGCTGAAATTGATAAAGTGCCGAAACTTATAAGGCACCTAAAAGTGTGAGTCGTTTGGTGGAATTTTTTTTTTGAAAGGGTTTGGTGGAGTTAATTGAAGAAGGTAGTTGGAATTCGATACTAAAGTTCAAAAATACAAATTTTAACTCACCTTATTTTGAAACGTTAGTATTTGTAATGTCTCAATGAACGTCACCTTTTTTTTTAGAAATATTGCTCTTTCAAATAGTTGTCAAACAATTCTAATCATCTAAGTTAGCTTAAATAGCTAAGCTCTTTATATCGCCTTATTTATGTTTCCAAACACACTCTTTAATTTCTAATTTGCACCTTCTCTGTTTACTTTTTCCCCTATGGTTTCTCTCATCTAGTCATCGTACTACCCTTAGCCTCACTTTCACTTTTTTATCACGTTTCTTTGTTTACACTCTTTAACTTGTCCTTTACTTTTCTTGTTCTACTTTCATGTTAATGGTTCACGATTACGAGTATGACAGTTCATGTTAACCGACTCTAAATCATTTGAAAATAAAGTTTTGTTATTGTTGTTTTGCATTGTTATTGACCCTAGATGAATTCGAGCACCCCACAGATGTGTCAAATGTGATCGTATGTGTACATACATGTATAAATATGACCTATTGCCAAAAATAAATTGCAATAATATTAATGTAATAATATGCTATGGTCTATATTTTATGCATAGCTATGGAAGCTGGAAGTACAAAACTTACGTGGACAAGTAGAGGACATGACAAATAGTAACAGGTAAGGCAAAACTAGTTCGTTTTAAAGATCATCACCATCGGTAAGACTGTAAGACTTGATTTATTAATCTCAAAATATCTTAATGTGACCTTTTTGCTTTTTCTAGGGGGACTTACTCCATCTATTTTACAAACTCATAGGCTATATGATGAAACATCTTCTCTCTTGACTCTTGAGCCCTAATATAATTGTCCAACTTGAAATAATTCATCCAAATTGAAAATTTTGAAGCTCTATTTCCAAGCAAATAAGCTAGTGAACTCTACTAGCAAATAAATTTAACCCTAATTGAATTTCTGAAGCTCTATTTCCTCCGTTTTGTATTAGGCAATTGCAAGGAGAAAACCTCTCAGACCTATGCATTGAGCATTTGGAAAATCTGGAGAATCAAGTGGAAATTAGCACTAAAGCCATTCGTGCAAGAAAGGTACTACACTTATTACTGGAGAATCAAGTATAAAAATTTCATGACATAAAAATTAACACTAAATATTTGTTGTTCATTCAACATCATGATTTGATCCATCTCGATTTAGTTGTTACTTACACTATGAACATGACTTATAGTTTTGCATTTAGACAGTATAAACTAAGGCCTATCCTATGATGCTTTATTCGCCTCCAAGGAGTCAGACCTAATTATTGAGCTTTCATTATATGCTAGTACTGAGTAACAACTTCTGGAATCTGGAGTTATATCTAACGAAAACATACTTCAAAATTCAGCAATTCAGAGGAACTAAAAGACTAGGCAATTTCTCTAACTTTCATCTCCCTCCTCCTTACAATCGATATAAATAGTTAGAACTTTCATACTTGGATAATGTGTTCATGTGTATTATACACCCGGGTGTGCCATGTGCATGGTGCACCCCAAGGTTATCTTTCTGCTAAGTTTTCCTTTAGACTTTTACTTTTTTCTATGGAGACGTTTAATCGAGCAACGAGCAAAAATATATTCTTAGGTACGGTATACACTCCTTACGGTACACCCGGGTATATGATGAATACTCTCGCCAATTAATGAGAATGATTTCTTCACAGAATATAAAACCTAGCTATAGGAGACTTAATTCACTGTTTTATTTCCTAGCTCTTCCCTGATGTTTTTTTATTGATACTCGGAAAAGGCTTAGGGAGTTCCTCCCAATTGTTGTCTACCCTTTTTCTTTCCCTCTTCCTGATGTATATCTAGATAGTACCTGAGAGCTGAAAGAAGAAATAATAACTTAGAACAGTTTTGGATCAACTCGAGTTCGAATTAACGAACTTCTACCACTTTCACTAACCAAAGATCCACCAAACTAAGGTATTATTAGGATGGAACAGCCTAATAATCGCCTTACTCTACTTCTAAACACTCAATTGAAATTGACGTGCAATCAAAGTAAAGATTTGATAACTTAAACACAAGTTCAAAAGAAGGGAAATTTAAGGTTTCCTTTCTTACAAATTTCAGCAATTACAAGCTAGAATACACTCCAAATCTTTCATATTTACAGAGGATGACGTCTAGGAAGCATCTAAATACAAAGGAAATAAAAAAGAAAAGCAAAAAATTAAGAGATAAGGCTACTTAATTACTTGAAAACCGTTTCTAATCAACACCTCTTGCAACATTTTGTGATTTTAGGCAATGTAGGACTGTGCAAACCCTTGGGAGCCAATGAAAACATTTACTAGACATGAAGGATGAAGTGACCATGCCAAGAAAGTTTCCTTAACCCATAGGAAAGTGGTTGCTCAAAACCGCCCAAACACAGGCAACAACACCACCATATATAGCGTCTGCAGGTTGGTTTCCTTCTTTGGGAGGAACCTCCTCATAGGTTGCCTCTTGAACATCCTCAAGCTTCTCGCTCATCAATGACATCATGTAGAGTTATTGACAGTTAATAAAACTGAAATTAAAGCCTAAGAAATATTCAAAAAAGGGACATAGAAAAGACATAAAACAAACAAGAAATTCTAAGTGTTCAAAAACGATTTTAAGGCCTTTTTAAGCAATTCTAATAAGCTTAATTAATACCCTTGATTGAGTAATGCTAAATAAGCTTAAGAATTGGATCTCCCTTGCTAGATTAGCCCTTGATTCACTTGAACTAGTTGATGTGGAAGCTGGACTTAATGCTCCTACATCACTTCCCATTAAGTTTATCTGGAATGAATTGTTATAACGTTCTTATTAGGGTAATGGTAATGTAAAAGGACTACTTTTAATTCTTTTCATGATATTGTTTACGAATTTGTCTATGCATATAGGCCACATCAACTATTTCAGGTTAGCCAGGCCAAATCTGATCCTTAATAAGCTAATTGGAAACCGTACCGCGTCAATTTTTCCAATATCTTTGTAAAGGTATATTAGCAAAACTCAATCATAAACCATTATTTTAAGAGAGGTGCAAATATATTGTCCATGACATCTAATATGTCATACTTGTATGTAACTACTATTTATGTATTTATTACAGAAAATGATACTCCTTAATACCATTGTTGTTATTTTACCTTTTCTAACACAATGGTTTATCATTGCATATCTTTATCTATGCCGTTAAATTGAATGATACAATCACAATAGATGTAACACTAATAGACAACATTCCTAGTATTCACTAATAATTATTGAGAAATGGAATAATTGTTGGGAAAAGTTAATTCGAGAATCTTTATTAATTGTTGACATCATGTATAGGAGCAGCTTTGGAAAGAGAGGATTGATGAGCTTAATCAAAAGGTTAGATGAGTTTTTTTTTTTATTTGTTTGTCAACAAAAGCTCTCCTTTGATATAGTGAAGAGAAAAAAGTGTCTCAAAAATTTATTTATCTGTTGATATATTATTATTATAAAGTAAACTGCTGAAGCTGTGGGTGCTATTCTATATCCAGGAAATTATATTACATCAAGAGAGTATGGCCTTGCATAGGAAGGTCATCCTTTTGCGCCAACAAGTTAAAGAACTGCGAAACGAGGTTTGTATTGAACAGTAGCCTTACTAGAGAAGAAAAAAAGTCCATTGAAATGGGATCTTAGGCTCCGTTTCATTCGACGGAAAATATTTACATATAAAAAAACAATTTTTTAAAGGAATCTTTAGAAAACTAGTGGAAAATAAGGAAAACAGGGGCTTAGCATCAATCAAAAGGTTGACGGTAACTCCTAGATCAATAAAAGTTTTTTAGGGTTTTGAAGAAAGAAGAGTGAAGAGAGAAAAAGAGGCGCTAGGGTATGAAAAGTTTCTATTTCAAAGGAATCTTAATTGCAAATTAGTTTTGCTTTCTTTGCTTTCTTACATGAAAATTAAGGCCTCGTTCTTACTCAACTTAGGCCCCGTTCAGTTCAACTTATTTTTACTGAACTGAACTTATTTTTACTTAACTGAACTTATTTTTACTGAACTGAACTTATTTTTACTGAACTGAACTTATTTCTACTGAACTGAACTTATTTTTACTGAACTGAACTTATTTTTACTGATTCATGTTGTTTTTTCTTCTTTGCACTACTGATTTTTACTGAACTGAACTTATTTTTACTGAACTGAACTTATTTTTGCTGAACTGAACTTATTTTTGCTGAACTGAACTTATTTTTACTGAACTGAACTTATTTTTACTGAACTGAACTTATTTTTACTGAATATTATTATTTTAAGGTGAACTGAACAGGGCCTTATTTGTACAGCACTGAACTCATTTTTACTGAACTGAACTTATTTCTACCGAACTGAACTTATTTTTACTGAATTGAACTTATTTTTACTGATTCATGTTTTCTTTCTTCTTTGCACTACTGATTTTTACTGAACTGAACTTATTTTTACTGAACTAAACTTATTTTTGCTGAACTAAACTTATTTTTACTAAATTGAACTTATTTTTATTGAAAATTATTATTTTAAGGTGAACTGAATAGGGTCTAAGAGAGGAAATGAAAAACTGGAAAACAAAAGAGTTTTCCTAGAGTTATTAATCTCCACCGGTCAGTCTATTAAAAAATATCCAAGGGCCACAATAAAATTATTTTAAATGAAATAAAAAAACGTAAACTGTGAGCTCTAATTCAATTGTAAATATTGAATTCTAGGTTGTGCATTTTTTTGTTGAAAATCAGATGCAAGAAATTCATTCTCATTTCTGCAGGCCCTTTTGCATGATGTTGATCTTAGTTCTTCGTATAACACGCTTAACATAGCATGAGTTGAGTTGGTTTTCTACTGCCATAACATAGTGATTAATCACAATCATGGGTTGATTTTTTATTAACAGTTATAGAAGGTTAATGTATTTTATTTAATCTAAAATAGTTCTATCGTGGCCTTTAGATACTTTTTGAATAGAATGAAGGATGAAAATTAGTAACTCTGAGAAAACTCTAGAGATTTCAGCTTTAGAGGATTTTGATCTAGAAATGGGAGGAAGGAAAGAGGAAAGTAAAGGGAGGAAATTCTGTTTTTACTTTGCCTATGAACGAAAATGTTTCCACTGCTTGGGACACTAGTCTCCACCTATTAGAAACCAAAAAAAAAAGGGAGGGGGGGAACGAGTTTGCGGAAAAACATTATCCGTCCGATTAAGCACTCTTTAATTACGTGTTTTCTTTCATCTCACAAAAATAAGTTGTACAGATAAAAAATCAGTTATCATAAGTAAAATTTAGTACTACATTGACCATCAATAAAAGAGAGTTCTAACTTTCAAATCCAATTTTACTCGGTAAAAACATTTTGGTTCCTTGTATATTGTCTTTGAAAAGAAAATTTTGTTTCTCTCTTGCTGAAGGTTTATGGAGGGAGGAAGGAGGACGCAAAATCAAAGCATGGTACCACCACCAATCCACATTCAGTTGAGCTGGAGCTCAGCCTCTCTCGGCAAGAAGTAATCTAATTCTAGTTAATAATTTCATCACTCACGTCTACATGAGGCAGATCGGATTACGGATTATCAATTAAACGTACAAATGAGCAAAAGTTAGACGTTCAAATGAGTAATGAGCAAAAAACATGATACATCCGTATGTAAAATAAAAGTTGTAAGATTGGACATTATATTCATAATCCAACTCAATTAATTATCCAAGCAGATATTCAAACACTTATAAATGATAATCATCGTCTACTCACATATTTCTGCTCATCTTCAGTGCATCGTGTTTTCAGAGAAAGAAATTTGGTGATAGACTATCTTTCTAAGCAAGGACATAGCATTACTACAGAAAGTAAACATTTGATGTCCTGCAATAAGATCCTTGTTTGTATCGTTTTTCTTTATTATATAGCTTAGGATTCACTCGTGAAAGAATGGTCCCTTTAACTTTGTTGTACCTTTTTAAAAAAATTATCCAAGCAGAATCAGTGCTACGATTTAGGTTTTAGTCTTTATATATACTCCCTTCGTCCCAAATTAGTTCGAACACTTATCAAGACACATATTTTAAGAGATAAGTTATTGAGTGGTTATCAAGTGTTATTTTATTAAAAGTAGATCTAATGGGAGTTGGTAGGGTATATATTATTAAATGACAGACAAAGTGGCGTACTTTTTGGTAGGAGAGAAGGTGTGTGGTGGACAAAAGGGGTATGGGAGAGGTATTAAAATATTACTGGGTCCATTCCTAAAATCAAAGTGTTCAAACTAATTTGGGACAGATGGAAAAGAAAAGTGTAGCAATTAAACTAATCTGAAACAAAAGGGAGTATATATGTGTGTTGGCTCAATACTTGAAGTAAGAGCTTATAAACATATTTTTTAAAATTCTAGCTAGCTAAGTAAAGTACTACAGTATGATCATGTAAAAAGAAATAAACCTGTTTTTGTCTTAAATCTTCATTGATGATTAAGAGAAGATTGTTCCGGGAAAAAATGCAATATACTTTGTTCTGTTTTGATGAGGTGTTATGGTGATAGCTCGAGGGGAAAGTTCTGGAATGATATACACCATGAACGATACGACAATGGTGACTAAAGAAGGGATGAAGAGTATTTCACGAAAGGTGTCGTTCAGCTAAAAGTATTGACTGATTGAAAAGAACCATTGGCTTACCTAGCTTGGCTCGCATTTGACCGGCTACTGGCTTCGAGGGATTGCGTGAACTGACTGCATCTTATACAGTAAGCCTGTGAAGAAGAACCGTGTGAGTAGAATCAGGGTCTCTTCGGCGAGTGCGGACCATGAAACGAACAAGGTGAAGGGCAAGATATGCAAGAGTGTGATGCGTGGGAAATTGATCCTAGAAAAGAATGTTTTGCTCGAGTGGGAGCATAGAAAGGATACTCGGAGAACTATAAACAGTTCTTATTGTTCGTGTTGTGAAGGAGCTTTGACAGCCTAGAGAGATTGCGAATTCCTTTCTGTAAAGTAATTAATCTTATACTATTATAAATTTATAGTGCAAAGCAATTGTTTTTTGCCAGGATCTCGGCCCCTCTTGTTGATTTATTGAGTGTTCTTTATTGCTTATTATTATTTTTTGTTGTCGTTTTCTGTATGTTATACTCTCAGTTGCTTAATTTATAAGCGTCTAAATCAAGTGTTAGATTCTTATTGTAGCCGAACGTTCTTTGTACCTTTTGTTGCTTGTATCTACTGATTAAGCATACTATAATTTCTACCTATTTTTCTTATTAAGTGTGATAGATACTAAAAGTACTTGGGTATTGTAAACTAGGTTGAATTTGTATACTGCCGCATATGGATAGAATCATTGAAAGGGTGTCAAGAGATTTTATTGTTGCCAAATCAATATGTAAGACAGGAAGATGATGGAGTTTTTGGAGTATGTAGTTTAATGGGAGTAGTAAATAAAACAAAATTGGGATTGGTCAAATCGATTTTCTAAATGCAAGATAGTCAAAATTATAATTAGGGCACTCTAATGAAATACACAAAACTTTAAGGACACTTTAGATATATACTTAAAGTTTTTTGTTTCCAATATATAGAAATAAAAAATAATACTATAAGGTCAACATATAATTAAAATCACCCAAATATTTTAGGGTTTCAAAGGAGGAATAGAGAGAGAAGAGAGGAATTGCTTAAGTAACATCGTAGAACATATAGTAGTAAGATTTACCTAATTGGACCAAAAGATAAATAATATTCATGGGTTTTCGCATAAAAAGATGAAATAAATTAATGATCCAATTTCTCTTAAAAAGAGAAGTGTGAACACGACATTAATTTTTGCAGAACGTACCATATGATCTAGTTGATCTTTTGGAGTATTCTGAGTTAAAATATACTTGTTGCAATGTGAATGCATCTATCTCTAAATATACTCACCTTTTTCTACACTAATATAGGATTCCTTTCAAGCTTTTCATTCTTTCAATTAAATTGAGAGCATGAATACCTAAGCTAAGTAAGCTACGTAGCATTGCATACTTTTCTTCGAAAATATAACTGCTTAACTACCACCTCCTTGTTTTACTCTAATAAAAAAGTATTCCCTCCTTCCCCAAATGATTTCCCATTTGCTTTTCTTGAAGTCAAACTTTGTAAACTTTGACCATAAATTATAACTACTATATAATATAAATAATTGTCATAGGTGATCTAGTTAGATTTGTATTAATAGGTACATTCAAAATATCAACATTTTATCATTTTTATTAATAAATAATAGGAGATATAAGCGGTCAAAGATGTGCATTAGAGACCGTGCAAAAAGCAAATGGGAAATCCTTTGGGGGACGGAGGGAGTATATTTTTCCTCTGTACTTTATTAATTATTACGGCTCCTTTTGATATGGCATAAAATAGATTATAAGACCAATTATCACTTAACATTTTGGTTGTGTTGTTGTGACACAAAAAAAAAGGAAAATTGGCAGATTGTGTGCACAAAACAATACGACCTTAACTGAAATACATGACCAGCTAATGCTTGGGATGGAACTAAGGGTGCTCATTTCGAATTATCCGATCCGTAAATTTTCGATCGAGAGAAGTGTGATTCAAAAATGTCGGATATTTCGGATACCTAGATATTTCGGATATTTATCCGGATATCCGAAAAAGGCCAAAAGGGTGATCCACATCCGATCCAAGAATTTTTCGGACATTCGATTCGAATTATCCGAAACACTACATTTCAGGTCGGATATTTATGAACACCCCTAGATGGAACACATAGCTTAGCATAAACAAGGTCGAATTTGGATAATTCTTTAAGATTTTCATGTTGTTTATGCTATGCTTTTGACATGTTTATGGTATGCCCTGCACCTCAAACTATAATTCTTGTTGTACTTTACACTCGCTTAAGTTTGTATTATTTTATGCACCCAACTTATAATTATTAGTATTGTTGTAGTTAATTCGCTAAAAAAGTACTTCCAGAAATTTTGTACTTAGGCAATAATACAACAATAATTTTAGAAAATATCAAACATAGCCCTACTAATTAGGGATGAGACATCAAAGTAGAGCCCTCCAAGTTGAAAATTGTGTCTAATACCCCATCTATTGGACCCACTTGGATATTTAGTGGCGCACGCCAGTGCGATTGTCTGCGTAGCGCTTGCTAAAGCGGAGATTTTGGAGTGAGTCTTCTTCTTCCAATAATATTAGTTCCCCGCTTCGTTACTTAGCTCCTGAATATTATAACCAATCGACTAGGCACATCTTAAGCTATTATAAGCACATCTTAAGTTAGGGATGACTTGGGCATACAAATCTATATGGCAGACCGCAGATGCAACTTTCAAATAAGAGCACGCACAATACCATTGAAAGTGGAGGCAATAGGCCTACTAAATGGCCCTGTACAAACTAGAGGTATCAAGATAAAAACCCTTCTTATAGAATGTGATAATTTAGTTTTTATTAACTCAATCAATAGTACTTACAAAAAACCCCATGTATTATCCAAAAACTAGTTATTGACATCCACCACATCATGCGGAAATTTAGTTACTAACCCATAAATAGAGAAGCGAATAGGGAAAAGAGTCAAACAAGATCAACCCAAAACCCAACGACCTTAAGACCAACTCGGACTTCATTATAAATGTTGATGCGGCATTTGTTAACTGTTTGGAAAAAGCTAGCGTAGCAGGTTTAATTCGAGATAAAGAAGGAAGGTGGATTAAGGGCTTCCAAAAAGACATCTTTGCCACAAGTGCACTTCATGCGGAACTATTAGCCATTAAAGAAGGAGTTTCCCTGGCAAAAAAACGAGGGAATCCATAACTTCACTGTGCTTACAGACTCACTAACTGCAGCGAGGCTTATCAACGCTAACACTAATGGAAGAGATTGGCTCAGTGACATTGTTCTTGAATGCAGGGAGCAGCTGCCCTTTTTCCAGGAAGCGAAAATATCTCATATTAGCAGAAACAAGAACTTGGAGGCAGACAAGTTGGCAAAGCATGGAAGAAGGCTGGAAGAATATTTAGATACAACTAGAATTTTGCTTCACCCACCCAGTTGTATCACTAGTACTATTACTACGGATTTGTATTAAGTTTTAAGCACAATCTGTGAACTTGGTTTGTATGGGCAGTAGCCTGTATTTGTTTCTAATGCAATTTCCTCTTTTCACCAAAAAAAAAGAGAAGCGAATCAAGTTGCTGGTTACCTACCCTACGACATCAAGTCGACCAACACAACCAATTTACAAATGTTTAGACGTAGCTTGACTTTCGGAAGCTCATTACATTACACAACTTAGGTTCATCCTTGGGAGGACAAAGGTTCCCTTATGCTTCCCATATAATCTTCAAATAAAAAAGTAATTAAAAAAATTAAACAAATTACTTTTCTTTCAATGGTTTGGCACGGATAGATTATAAGGAACATCTCTATAAAAAGGGGAAACTAAAGACATGATAACTCCAAATATATCACATATACTAAATAATTCCAATAATTTTTGTGGTAAAAGTAACATAACGCACATGTTGTATGCACACCTAAATAATGATGATACATTATGAGTAGGGCTGTTCAAAAACAGATCTTTCGGACCTGAAAATAGCTCAGACTGGATAAGACTGGTATTGCACGGACCTGAGCCAACTGGTCCAGTCTCTAGTTCTCCAATTTCTATTTTTCGGTTTTTGGTCTGGTCTGTTTGTCGGGTTTGGACCGGAACTATTTTGCCTTTATCATTTTATTTTCTAATATGTTCTGATACGTACTAATATTTAGGCAAAATTACCAACAATTAATATTTTGGGAGTCAAACATTAAAATCTTTGACCAATTATTTTTGTTAATATATACGTAAAAACATGTTCATGTGGGATCTAGTTAGATCCATCTTGATATGTACTTTTATAATATTAATTTTTTATATTTTTTATCAATACAAAATTGAAGATATTAAAGGTCAAAAATACGTCTTGGATACTGTGCAAAAGTAAACAGGACTCATATTATGGGACGGAAGGAGTAATCGTTGTATAGAAAATGATTTTTTTTCCTCAAATTTGTCTTTATTTAAACCTCATAACTCATAAACCATTACATTGCGTATATATTTTTTAATTTACCGATCTAATCGTCGGATCCGGTTCGGGCCGGTTTTATCGATCCGATTCGGTCATGGGCCAAACTATAGCTGGTCCGGTCTCTGATTTTTAAAATTGAAATTTTCGGATTCATTCCGGACCGATTTTGTCCGGTTTTGAATCGATGAACACCTCTAATTACGGATAACTTGAACATGTGGTTAACAATTTGCTAACAATAATATCATTACAGTCCAAACTATTCGCTAGTTTGAATTATTCATACTTTTGAAAGTGTCTCCACAAGGCAGTCTTGCATGATTTATTCAATTAGAGGATGATAAGTTTGCTAAAAGGGTAGAAAAACAATAATTCTTCAAACAAAAGACTTTTTTTTAACCTATAAATTAAATCAAAAGTTGCTAAACAAGACCAGCTTAGTTAATTAGGATCTTTAAAGGTAAGACAACCAAATTAAAGTTTAAACTTCGGGACTATTCATGTCAAATTATTTAAAAATAAGAGTAAAGTTAACAAGTTGTATACGTCTCTGAAGGTACTAATTTTGCTAAAAGGATTTTTTTGGGATAATATTACTAAAAATGTTCACTATGTTTTGTCCTTTTCTTCATCAAATAATATTCTTCTTTAATAAAAAAAACAACCAAATAAGTTTCAATAAATTCGTATTAATTCTTGACGAAAAAATTCACATTAATTCTAGTGTAGGCTAAGTAAACTCAATTCAAAATTAAGATTATTATGATCAATATCGATTCATCAATTCAAATAAGTTAACAATATTATTTGAGATGACTCAAATTCCGGAAAAAAAAACACACTCCTAAAATTAAGTCCACATAAGTCCTTCTCCTAGCTCTCTTCTTTGGGTGAATGAATGCCGTAAGACATACATAGAAGAACAATTGAGATAGTGAGCCCTAACATTAATTAAATTCAAATTAAAAAATTCATTAATTTAAGTACTTAGTTAGTTGTCTTCTTCTCAAAGCTAACCCAACAAAGCTCAAAAAACTTAATTATATGGATAATGACGCGTTTCTCACACCACCAGAACACGATTCTTCCCAAATAAGGTAATTTCATCAATATCTTTGAAATGAAACCAATCACAACCTTTTGTTGACTAAAAAAAGTATGTATAAGTAGTTGCTTAACATGTTAGTTCTTATGACACTTAATATAGTAGCTGACCATCTCAAACAAGCTAAGAAACCCTAGATATATAATCTGTTTTTGGCAAAAGTTAAGGTAACTAAGGAATAATTATGGGAAGAGGGAAGATTGAAATTCAAAAGATTGACAATTTGGCTAGCAGGCAAGTTACCTTCACCAAACGACGAAAGGGTTTGATGAAGAAAGCTCATGATTTATCGATCTTGTGCGATGTTCAAGTCGGAGTTATTGTCAACTCAAGCACGGGCAAGATCTATGAACATTCCAGTCCCGAGTAAGTTATATCTAAGCTTGGATCCAAATTCGATACATATACACCATATATGATTTTCAATTAATAAAATTTATCTTTTCATAAAACTAATTATATACTCGAGCACAAATTAACTAAATTACATCCAAACTTCGTATTTAGTTGGATTTATCCTTTTTGTTTTTCTTTTGGGTGGGTGGGGGCCGGGGGTTAGGGTTATATACTAAGGGGAAATGTGAAATAATGCTTTTTCAGGAAAATTGTTTGGGTTTTAATTAAAGACAATGCTTTAGTTTCGAATTTGTATCACAAATGCTACTTGTAGCATATTATTAGACTAGCATTTTCCCTTATATGTATTTGTTGTTTTTTTTTCGCGATGAAAATATGATCTCTTGATATTGAATTAACTCTAGTATGAGTTTGAACACTTGGAGCAAATCTTAGCTAATTTTATCAAGTGATCTATTGCAAATTTGGGGGGAGAAAAATGCCTTATGATATAAATAATTTCTCCTTTTAGTAACATGAAGTCGATGTTGGAGCAATACAATGCTGCAAAAGAGGAAACTCAGTTTCTGAATGCTACTTCAGAAGCCATGGTAATATCTACGCTATTTGAGTTTTGCTTAATGCATGCCACAGTTGTTTGAATATTGTTACTGTAGAATTAGCTAAGCTAATTTCTTATTGAGAGAGAATTGAGAAAGAAACAGAATTCTGTTATTAGAGAAAAGTAAAACTGCATTTGATTATCTTATGTTTTCCAGTAATATAGTATCATACTATGACTCTAGATTATTTTGCACATCTAACAGTAAAGTTTATTTCGTTCGTGTCATTTTGCATATATTTTAAATATAGTTCATATTATTTTTTGCCAATTAATCTTATATTTGTGATTCATTGAATTTCATAGTGGACGTTTAAGTAGATTAGTAGAGTAAAAGTTGGTGACATGAAATTTTAATTTGGTATAGATTTCTACTTCAATGCTACAATTGGAGTGCTGCAATATGAGCAATTATAACATGATATCACACCCATTTTCCCAATACATCTAATTGAACTTCCACTCTGAGTAGGGAAATCCACTTCAACCCAAGGGCTTTGTATCTATGAGCCACAATGTAGAAGGAGATTTGGCTCATGTAATCAAAGTACGTTGGTTGAGGTGGGGAAGACGTCACAAGATTTCTATGGAAAGTTGTATGACACAGAATGTTAGGCCGTAAAATATTGTCACATTTATAAGATGAGTATCGCATAGATGCACACGTTAGGTTGTATATGAGGCTATACAAGAAATAATTGGTTGGAAAATGAGATAACTGAGAAGGTAGTAGAGATATACCTCTTGAGAATAAGATGATGGTGGTAAAACGACTATAGTGATTTAAATTACCCACATATAAGACACATACCAAGTGATCATTAATTGCTTGAAGAGTGGCGAAGTGATGGGATTGTAAACATATAGGGGCCAGAGGGAGCCCTAGCTAGGAAAACATGGACGAGGATGATTACTATTAAGAGTATTATTACAATAAGATGGTGGTAAAACGTATATACCTATAGTATTATGAGTTTAAATACCATAAATTTAAATTGTTCATATAAGAGGCATATCAAGTTTTCTCCGTTAAAGCATCTTTTATTTATTATTTCTCTTAAGGTTTTCTCAAATGTTCTGCTTTATTTTTTTTCATATAATTTTTTTTTAATCTTTACCTATTCTTCTTAGTCCTCTTAAAGATTTTACAAAAAAATACATTATTGCACCTTCCTCATTTTCTTTTTCCCTATGGTTTCGCGTGTCTTGCTAACCCTCGGCCTCACTTTCACTTTTCTCACGTTTCTTTGTGTACTCTCGTTAACCTATCCCTTACTTTTCTTGTTTTACCTTTCATATTGATTGTTCATTATGAGTATGAAAAACTAACAGTTCATGTTAAATGGAACTTAAATCATTTGAGAATAAGGTTTTGTTGTTATTGTTCTTGTTGTTGTTGATGATGTTGTTTTTGTTTTACATTGTTGTTGATCCTAGACAAATTCGGACACACACGGATGTGTCAATCTCAAATGGGAAAGTTAAATATAACCTACTACCAAAAAAATGTACAATATTGTTAACCTAATAATATGCTATGGTCTATATTTTATGCTTAGCTATGGAAGCTGGAAGCCCAAAACTTATGTGGACAAGTAGAGGACATGAGAAACAATAACAGGTAAAGCAAAACTAGTTTCTTTTTAAAGATCATCTTCATTGATAAGACTAGATTATCTCCATTGATAAGACTTGATCTAATAAAAAAACATCTTAATAATGTAACTTTTTTTCAAATTTTTGCTACGACGATACACTATCTATTTTATAAACTCAGAAGCCTGTAATGATGAAACAACTTTTCCCTTGAGCCATAATGTAATTGTTCAATTGGAAATAATTCATTACAATTGATAGATCTTTAATAATTTTTTCATAAAGAACCACGCACTAAATAGAGTACTCTTCTCTCAAAATTAAATCCTATTAACTGAATTTTCAAGCCGCTTTTTCCCCGTCTTGTATTAGGCAATTGCTAGGAGAAAACCTCTCAGATTTGAGCATTGAGCATTTGGAATATCTGGAGAATCAAGTGGAAATTAGCACTAAAGCCATACGTGCAAGAAAGGTACTCCACTTATTACTATAAGAATTTCATGACATAATATTTTGTGGTCCATTCAACATTACGACTTGAACTGATTCGATTTAGTTGTTACATTACCAGTTCAAAATGCACTACGAACATGCAATAATGAACACATTATAAACTTAAGCCTATTCTATGATGCTTTTTTCGCCTTCAAGGAGTCAGACCTAATTGTGCTTTCATCATATGCTAGTACTTGGTAACAACTTATGGAGTTATATCATACACAGGCTCGTATCTGGGGCAGGGCTATCGGGGCAGCCGCCCTAGGCGCACGGACAAATGCCCCATTTCTTCGTTTTCAAGACAAGGAATGCGGTCATATATTTTTGTTGCAGTTAAAATACAATTCCTCCATATTGGTTAGTTGGTTGGAAAACCAAAATCTGGATACATGTAGTCGTGGGATCGATTACATTAGCACACTTTTCCTTTACTTTTTTTTCCCAAATCATTTCTCTTTCCAAACCGTTTTCTTCCTTTTCTAATTACATTTTATTTTCAAATATATTTTATTTTCCTTTTTAATTTCTTTTTGCCTCCTAGATTCATGTTGCATTATTTGCTTCTTTTAATAAATACTATGGGTATATGTTTAGCTAAAATTGAGATATTTCGCGTTAAATTTTATTTTCATCCACATTTCATATAAATTACCTTTGTTTTTTTTTTAGTTTTACCAACTTTGTGTCTATATCCATTTTTTTAAGTTCTACCAACTTTCTAAGTTCTTTTTTTATTTAAAAGTAAGTAAATATATGGGGTGGTTGTGGGCCTGGGTTCCATTTTACTATTCTCGTTGGTTTGTGGAGTTATAGTAAATGGGTAGAACTTAAGAAAAAGGGAGTATTAATTGAAAAAATGCTTGTATAAGAAACTCATGAAAATCAGATACAATGTACTTTGATCCAGTTTGAACTTTAATCCAAATTTCAATATAAAATCATATCATACAATAATTTTTTGGGTCCTCTAATATTATTTCGCCCATAGGCCTCCGAAAGCTCAGAAACGGCCCTGATCATACAAAAACATACTATAAAATTCAGCACTTCAAGGGGAACCAAAAGATATAGGCAATTTCTCTCCCACCTCCTTATGATCATATAAGTAGTTACAACTTTCATATATATTATTTCACGTCATAACTTAGATCATTTGCTCGTATATATGAGATTGTTTTCTTTGAAGAAAATAAAACCTATATTACACTGTTTTTTTTGCTAGCTCCTCCCAAATGTTGTCTAACAGTTTTCTTTCCCTCTTCCTATAAACTTCAATGGGAAGGAATTTTTATAACGTTCTTTATTAGGGTAATGATAATGTAAAAAGTACACTTTATTCTTTTCATGATATTATTGTTTAGGAAATTATCCATATATAAAGGCCACAACAATCAGGTTTAGCCACTTAGTCAGGTATATTAGCAAGACTCATAACCCAACGTTTTAGGAAAGGTGAAAATATATTATTCTCGACATCTAAAATATCATACTTGTACGTAACTATTTATTACAGAAAAATGATAATTGATACCATTTTTTCAACCTTTTCTAACACAAGAGTTTATCATTGATATCTTATATATGCCTTTAAATTGAATAATACAGTCACGATAGAAATAATGCTAGTAGACAATGTGACTAGCATTAACTAATTTGTGATAGAAGGAGTAGTTATTGCGAAAAGTTAATTCGAGAAACTTTATTCATTTTTGACATCATGTACAGGAGCAGCTTTGGAAAGAGAGGATTAATGAGCTTAATCAAAAGGTTAGATGAGCTTTTTTAAAAAATTGTCAACAAAAAAGGTTCTCCTTTGGTATGGTGAAGACAAAAATCTGTCTCAAAATTCATTGATTTGTTTAGATAAAATTATAAAATGGTGCTATACTATATATCCAGGAAATATCTTTACATCAAGAGAATATGGCCTTGCACAAGGAGGGTATCCTTTTGCGCCAACAAGTTGAAGAACTGCAAAGCGAGGTTTGTATTGTACATTTGTACTGTTGATGCCTTACTATAGAAAGAAAGAGTACGCGAAAATGGGATCCTAGCCCCTAGACTTCGTTAGGTTAGACAGAAAACATTTTCCATGGAAATTGATTTTTCCAAAAGGAAAAGTCAATATTGCAAATTGGTTTTCCTTTATTTGCTTTCATACATGAAAGGTTTTAAGGAAAATGAAAAACAGAAAAGGAATAGGAAGAAGGAGAGAGGAATGTAACTAATAACCTAGGAAGAAACTTGTGTTTTTCCTTCCTTTAGGAACGAAAATGTTTCCACTCCTAGGAAAGCTATTTTCCACATATTATAAAACAAACAAAGGAAAATAGATTACGAGTTTCCGAAAAAATATTTTCCACCCAATCAAACACTCCCTGGATCCCCAATTATATGTTCTCTAATAAGTTCTACGGATCGGAAAAATCGTTTACTATTAGTAAAATTTAGTTTCGACTAGCGAAAAATGAGAATTTCAATTTGTATATATCAATCAATTTTAATTAGTAAGATTTATTTCGTTCCTTATATTTGTCCTTCCAAAACAAATTGTTTCTTTCTTTTTGAAGGTTTACGGAGGGAGGAAGGAGGAAGCAAAATCAAAATATGATATCAGCAACAATCCACTTTCAATCGAGTTGGATCTCAGCTTATCTAGGCAAGAAGTAACCTGATTCTAGTTAATTATTTCATCACCTATGTCGCCATGAAGCGAGTCACATTGCAGATTATCTGTTTAAGGTTGGAAATTATATTCAAAATCCAACTCAATTAATTAATATCCAAGCAAATTAAAAATAATGATATACAATTAATTTAGACGATTTAGGGTTTACTCTTTATGTAAGAGTGCTTGTATCTTTATAAATAAAAGAAAAGTATTGAACCAACAATTGGAGAGCTTATAAACATGGAAAAAAGCTAGCAACCTAAGTATAGTATGCACATGTAAATAAGAATTGAACATGTTTTTTCTCTTATATCTTCATTGCTTATTACAAGAGAGGATTGTTCCGGCAAAACTATACTTTCTCTGTTTTAATTAAGTTATAACTTTATTTTTTGCATTATTCAGAAGTTAATCCTGATTCTCTTTTGTGATTTCTACGTATTGAAAGATAGTCGTAATATATTGTTAGCTTCCTCTCAGTACAAATATTGTACATAAAATTTTTATTAATATTATTTATTTAACAATCAATAATATTGAAGGACTAATAGTTTGTTTGGTTAACCTTCAAATATATAGAAAATTAAAATTCCAAGGAAATAAATAAGTGTTGTTGTTTGGTCGGCAAAACATGGGAAATGGAACATCCTAAAAAGTTCTATTTTCTACAATCGGAGGAATTTACTTACCTAGGTCCCCCTAGGTTTCCTAAGAAGTTCTATTTCCTACAAAATGGAGGAAATAACTTACTTAGATCCCCTAGTTTAGTGAAAATTCCCATGAAAAATAGAATTTTTCATGTTTAACCAAACAAAAAATGTACTTCCTACAAAATAGTATTTCATGGGCAAAACAAATTCATGGGAAGTTATAATTCTCAACTTCAACCAAACGAGTCCTAAGTATTGCATTAATTATTGAATATTACTAATGTACAAGTATTGAGAATGATTGGCTAACCTGTTTAGGTTGCCTGACACTATTATATATATAGACGAATAAAACCGTCTCTGAATAGTATAGATTAGAGTCTAATTAATAAATAATCAACTACCCTAATACACCCCCTCAATCTTTACGAGGAGGAATCACGGATAGATTGGAGCGATGTTTACAAAACAACTCAGAGGAAAGACCCTTAGTAAATATATCATAAACCTGTAACTGTGTCGGAACGTGATTGACCTCAAGTCCATCTTTAGCAACCATCTCACGAACAAAATGATAATCAACATCAATGTGCTTACTACGATCATGATGAACAGGATTGGTATTAAGATACATAGAATAAACATTGTCATAATAGAGAATGGTAGGCCGTCGATGAAAATACCCTAAATCAACCAACAATTGACGAATCCAAATTGTTTCGGCCGCAGTGTAGGCAACGACACGGTACTCAACTTCAGTAGAAGACTTCGAAACAGTAGGTTTCTTCTTGGAGCACCAGGAGATCAAATTCTTCCCTAGGAAGACAGCATAACCAGTAGTAGAACGCCGAGTGTCAGGACACCCGGCCCAATCAGCATCAGAGTAGGCAACAGTCAAAGTAGGGGAGCCAGTACTGTGAAGAAACAACCCATAATCAGAAGTTCCCTGCAGATACCTGAAAATTCTTTTCACAGCATGAAGGTGAGTAGTACGAGGCGCATGCATAAATTGAGAAACCGAATTAACAGCATAGGCAATATCAGGACGAGTCATAGTCAAATATTGTAATGCACCAACCATACTACGATAATCTGTGGGATCAGCAAGAAGTTCACCATCTAAGAGAGAAAGAGTGACACGAGAGACAACAGGAGTACGTACGGGTTTGACAGTATGAATATGAAATTTCTGAAGAAGATCAACTACATATTTGTTTTGAGACAACATCAAACCCTGAGGAGTACGTAAAACCTGAATGCCTAAGAAATAATGCAAATCACCCAAATCCTTCATAGCAAACTGGGTAGAGAGAACACTGATAAATTTCTGAAGCAAGGAGGAACTACTACCCGTAAGCACAATATCATCAACATATAGCAAGAGAATGATAATATGACCACTATTTTTAAGAGTAAACATGGAGGTGTCACAATTGCTGCACTTGAAACCAATAGAGAGTAGAAAGTTGCTGAAACGAGAGAACCAAACTCGAGGAGCTTGCTTCAAACCATAAATGGATTTTCGTAACCGACAAACATGATGAGGTTGAGAAGGATGTTCAAAACCAGGAGGCTGACGCATATCGACTTCCTCATTGAGGAAACCATGAAGGAAAGCAATTTAACATCGAGTTGACGAATAGGCCATTTAAAAGTAGCAGCAATAGTGAGAACTAAGCGAACAGTAGTAGGCTTAATGACAGGACTAAAGGTTTCAAAGTAGTCAATACCTGCCTGCTGATGATTACCAAAAACAACAAGTCTGGCCTTAAACCGCCCACAGAATCGTCAGAATTATATTAATCTTATACACCCACTTACAACCAAGAGCGTTTCTATTGTTGTTGCGAGGCACAAGTTCCCATTTATCATTCTTAATTAATGCTTCATACTCATCACGCATGGCTTGTTGCCAGCCAGAATCTTTAGACGCTTGCTTAAAATTAGACGGTTCAGACTCAACAACATCGGTTTTTAAATTCATTAAATTCCTAGTTGAAATGATTCCGTCTTTTAAACGAGTTGTCATGGCATAGACATTAGTAGGATCGACACACTTAGATGACTTTCTAGGACGCCTAGGTGAGGGACGATAGGAGACTGGGACGACTCAAGACTAGACGAAGTTATGATCGAGGATGACACAACACACGCATCATGTATGACGTTGTGTGAGGGGGAAGGGACAGCAGGCCTCCTGCGGGCATAGGTGCGTGCTGCAGGCTGGCAGTGGGTCGCGAGACGAAAATCGTCTCGGCTACGGGCGCAGACAGCAGCCGCGGGCTGCTTGTGCTGGCCAGCGAATGCCCTTCGGGCGCGGGCGACGAGTGCGGGGTGGCAGGAAAGTGGCTGTTGGGTAGCAGCACTCCTGCGGACGCGGGAACACTCGCATGCGGGCTAAATCCGTGATTGGCAGACGAACTAGACATGGCATGTATACGACTCAAGGGAACGTTACAAGACGACTCAAGCAAAGACGAACTCGATGAGGTTAAACCCGAAAGTAACTCTAAGTAGTCATTAGCAGAGGAGAGGTCAGACACCGTACCAGACACAAGAGTCCTATAAGGAAATTTGCGTTCACTAAATAAAACATGACGACTCGTGTAAACTTTGCAAGAAATAGAGTCAAGACATCGATATCCCTTATAGTGTGATGCATAGCCAAGAAAAACACACTGAATCGACTTAGCCTGTAGTTTATTGATTTTAGGATCTAAAAACAAAGGAAAACAGGCACAACCAAAGCATTTGAGAAACTCATATGAAGGAGGACGATGAAAAAGTTTGGCAAACGAGGATGACCCCTGCAATGCCGAACTCGAAATACGATTATTCGTGTAAACAGTCGTATAACATGCATCGACCCAATAACGAGTTGGCAACTCAGATTGAATAAGCATAATACGTGCCATCTCGACAATGGTGCGATGTTTCCTTTCCGCAACACCATTCTGTGCTTGAGTTCTAGCACAAGATTTCCAAAAATAAATTCCCGAGTCACAGAAGTGTTGCAATAAAGGCGTGTTATCAAACTCACGTCCACTATCACTTTGAAAAAACTTAATTTTTGAATCAAACAAATTCTCAACAAGTTTTTCAAAAGCTAGGAAGGTCGAATAAAAATCAGATTTCAGTTTAAGTGGATAGAGCCATGAAAAACGCGAATAATCATCAACAAAGACCACATAATACTGAAAAAACTGATTCGATTTAACCGGCGATTGCCAAAGGTCACTATGTATCAAATATAAGGGAAGGGGGCACGATGAGTCACCGACTCAGAAGGAAAACGATGTATCTTTCCTACTTTGCAATGAACACAATCGTCATGAAACTTAGAATTACATGAAATCAAATTTTGTGAACGTAAACTTCCTAAAACTCTAGCAGAAGTATGACCAAGGCGAGCATGCCAAACATCGCCAGACTCCTTGGTTGCAATGAGACCAGGGACAGAAGACTTGGAGCAGACTCGGGAAGACTCTGAACAAACTTGGGAAGACGACTCTGACTCAAGAACGTGAGGCTGAATAGGGTAGACACCATTCCTACTGATTCCTCGCAACAGAACCGCCCCAGTGGTCTTGTCCTTAACACAAACAGAAGACTCGTCAAAACAAAATATGCAAGAATTATCCTGACACAACTTTTGAACAAACAACAAATTTTGCTTTAACTGGGGAACATGACACACCTTCGTGAGGCGAAGGGGCGACTAGGAGAAGACAGAGTTAAATTTCCAAGTTTATTAATGGGAAGTCTTGTACCATCACCACCAACAATAGAACTCGAGCCAGTGTAAGGAAGAACATTAGATAGCTTACCATCCTGTGAGGTCATGTGAGATGCGGCTCCAGAATCTGGATACCAAATGGAGTCATTCGTTTCACCACCAACAGACAATGCAGCGAGGGCACGCGTGACACCATCAGGAGAAGACAATGTTGTGATTGAAACGCTGAGGACAATAAGCTGCTTGGTGACCTGGATACCAACAAAGACCACAAGTATCGGAGGAAGGGGTGTTGGATAAATTGCCGTTAGAAGGATTACTTCCTGCTGCAGACAAATCATTAGCAATATAGTTGACACACGAATAATCAACATATGAAACATTATGAAAATTACCCATACCATTATGTTGGGCTGCATTGCCGCGACCACCCTGTCCTCCATTGCCACGACCACCCTTGTTACGATTGTTGTTGTTGTTGCGATTTTTGTTCTTTCCACCCCCTTGACCTTTAGAATTCGAACCACCCAAAGTAAAGGAGGTAGAACCTGAAGAGCCAGACTGAATAGCAACCAAAGTATGATGAGCAGTAGTCGTATCATCATAGGCACGCTTGGCCTTAATACGTTGCTCATGCTGAAGGAGCTTGGGGCGAAGATCATCAAACGTCAACGACGTTTGAAATTGTAACAAAGTAGTGACAAGGGCGTTATAATCATGATCTTGATCCAATGCAGTTAAAGTATACTGAACCAAGTCATACTGAGAAACAGGGACACTGAATAGCAGCTAAGTAATCAACAATAATCTTAATATCACGTAAGAAAACTTCCATAGACTGCTGATCAGATTTCTTCATATGACTAAGACAACCTTTCAACTCCATAGAACGAGCCATAATAGCATGCAAAAATCGTGACTGTAACCTAGTCCAAATCTCAACAGTGGTGCGTAACTCATGCACATCCATCATAATATCACGAGAAATCGATGCATATAACCATAATTTAATTTGTTGATCAAGTCTCATATACTCATAAAATTGTCGATTAGGCAAAGATTGACCAAAATTATCAACATAAGTAGGAGAAGGAACGGTAATTGTACCTTCTATGATACCAAGTAATTGATGCGTGGAAAGAAAACATGTCACTTGAGTTTTCCACATAAGATAATCTTCGGGTGATGCTAATTTGATGGTAACAAAACGGGTAATATCCTGATGTGCAAACGAGGCCGCGGACGGGAGAGAAGGAGAAGCTTAGGGCACGGAAAACGAGAGTGGGTGGCTGTTGCCACCACTCTTGTGGGGTCCAAAACCCGGAGGATAGTCAAGATTGAACCTTGACATGGGACGGAATAAGGAGGGGCTTGCAGCGAACGCGGAGGAAGAGACCCCGAGGCTAGGTTGTGGTGGATGATAAGACCACAACGGCGCGGACATGCCCATCACACCACTGGTTGCGGCAGCAGTGGTGGTGGCGGCTGCTGAAACAGCAGCAAAGGACCCGCTGTAAGGGCTGCCAAAGAACGGTGCAGCGATCGCTGGAGAAGTTCGATCTGCAACCGAAGGCGGTGCAGCGGCGGACGCCCGCTGATGGAAGGGTGTCCAGGGGCTGACGACACTAGTGTCGACGACAGTGACGTGGTGAGCAGCGGACATGACGGAGGTCGCCGGAAAATAACTCTAACCGATGGTTAGGGTTTTGAAAAAAAACTGAGGGTTAAGAAACATGCGGAAGAGAATAAAAAATTCTTAAACCTAGGCTCTTGATACCATGTACGAGTATTGAGAATGATTGGCTAACCTGTTTAGGTTTCCTGGCACTATTATATATATTGAGGAATAAAACTGTCTCTGAATAGTACAGACTAAGAGTCTAATTAATAAATAATCAACTACCCTAATAACTAATTTGGTTAAAGTATTACATTGGCAATAGTGAAAGTTAAATTGTTTCAATAACAGCGAAAGTAATGTCGTAAGGACAATGTTTCAACTAATAATTGGTATTTTCGAGCAACTGTAGGAAATAAGTCTGTGTGGGGTATACTATGGTGGGTGAGAATCCTAGATGCTTTTGGGATAAGTCTGTGTGGTGTAGACTAGCTATCCCAAAGCACAATTTTGTGTGTTGGCTGGCTGTCCAAAATAGGCTACACACTAGAGATAGATTGTTGAGATGGGGTGTGCTTGATGTTGCACTGTGCCCTATTTGCCAGAATTGTGATGAAACACATTGCCATCTGTTTTTTCAGTGTGATTTCAGTGTCAGATTGCTGCAGTTAGTGATGGGCTGGCTTAAGATTAGATGGTCTGATAAGCCTTTGTTAAGCTGGTATAAATGGCTTAGGAGATGTAGTTGTTCACATTTCCAGAGGAAGGTGATTTCTGCTACCATCAACGCTGCTACATATGCTGTTTGGTATGTGATATCACGTATTTATATAGAGTTTTCTCCCTTATTTACAAGCTAATTTGTGCGTCATTGGAGCTCTTGGGAGCTATTTTGTGCTAACTATCGTATATAGTTGTGGCTTTGTATTTTAATGTTGAATTGCAGGTTTTATGGAGTTTTCTCCTTATTTCCGAGCCTTTTGAAAGCAACCACGGCTTTACGAGATGTTACGAGGCACGTAGGATGGCTCACGAGCTTTATGGATAGTTTAGGAGGTCCCAAGACCCCTAAACGTGAAGATAGAGAGCCAAGGAGTCAAAAGAGTTTTCCGTGCACTGATCGGGCAGAAATGGCCCGATCGGGCGAAGTATTTATGATCGGGTATGAAAGTTGCGGACCCGATCGGGCAAGGTATGCCCGATCAGATCGGGCGAGCACGCATGTGCCCAGACCCGATCGGGCATCCAGCGCCCGATCCAATCGGGTCAAAGGCTGCTAGGTCTCGTTGTGAAGCTGCGGATGAGGCGAGCTGCTGGGCGCGTTTTGTCGCCTGGCCCGATCGGGTGGCTGCCCACGGCCCGATCGGGTGGGTCGTTATAATCAGTTTAATGCTACGCTGCTGCTATGCGAAGGCCCAGAGGACAAAGCGCTGAGTTTGGTGTTTGACCCGATCGGGTACTGTGCTCAGGCCCGATCGGGTCTGGTGCATTTGTCGCGGATTTCGAGTTTTGTTTCCTATTTTTTATTAGACTTGAGGGGTATTATAAATACCGTTTTCCTCATTATTTAGGGACATCTTTCATTCATCTTTTATTCATCTTTCATTAGGTTTTAGACTAGTTTTATTCTTCATTGTTCTTAGTTTAATTCAAACACTTTAGATTAATTTAGAGGTGATCAAACCTATTTCGATTTCAATAAAAGTTCCTGCTTTCCGTCAATTGGTACTCTTCTCTACTCTTTATCTCTTAAATTACTTTGATTGCTTAGTTTATTTATTTAATTGTTCATGATGCAATTCTTAGGATTTCCAATTAGTTTTGTTGTTGTCAATTCGATTATGAGTGAGTAGTTCTCTTTCTAGGGTGTTAGATAGGAAAGCCATGTTTATACCATGATTGCGATTTAGAATTCTATCAATTTCTAGGGCTTGATTAGGGTGATTGTGATGTGGTTTGTTCTTTATTGAGTAGTTAACGTTATTGCGCAGTTTCGTTGGTTGCTTGTGGTTAATAGTTGTTTGCACAGATCCGTCTTACGACTAGAGGCCTAGGACACGTCAGTAGTTCTGATTACGTCAGTGAATATGCGGCGTATGTTGAACTATGAGCGTTGAGTCTTAACCATAGCTCAACATAGGCTCTAATCTCCCGACTCTTGACTTAGGTTTTGGTAGTAGTTGACCCTAATTGATTGGTATAAGCATGGTGGACCGACCTAATACCCTAGGGTTTTATTCCATAGTTTAATCCTCAATTTATTCCGTCTTCTGTAGTCTATTCTTTAGTTTAATTAATTCCTTCCTGATTTCATCTGGAGTAGCTGAATTAGTTGAATATTGATTTAGAAACTCTGTCTCCCTGTGGATTCGACCCTGCTTCCACTGACTACCTAGTTAGAGGTCCGTAGGTTTATTTTTGATTAGGTGACACGACTAAAACCTATCAGTATGCTCGAAATGAAGCTTTTTGGAATGCTAAAGTTCAGTCCCCAGGTTGTGTTTATAATAAGATTAAAAGTGATGTAATCTGTAGGATCAATGCTCATTTACCTGTTAGATTATGAGTAGTGATGATAGGTCATGGTGGGACAGTCTGATGTAAATGTTGCATAACTCTTTGTGTAGTTGTCATTAGTCTCTATGTGATGAAGAGTCCAACCTAGTTGGTTTGTTCAGAGCATGGAGGCTTTAGGGTGTATGCCTTGTTTTGAGCTTATAATATTATTTTACCTGTTCAAAAAAAACTGTAGGAAATAAAGATATTTTCTATTTCTCTCATCCTCCATTTTTAGCCACTATGGATTGAAACATTTTCGAGTTTTGAGAAACAAGATAAAACATAATTCAAATAATAAAGAAGAACATGATATTTTTCAAGAGTTGATGAACTGGAGCTAAAGAAAGAAGGGAATAAGAAGGATAACATCAAATGAAAAGAATAATAGCAAGGGAAGAACAAGAACTAGTTTATGATTATTTTTTCTTTCATAAATCAATATTTATAGAAACTATTTAAATTTGATGGACAAGATTAAGGACAATGTTACATCGACTACAATAATATTATAGCTATTGTAATCATTTAAATCTCAACCTTTAATTTTTCTTAAGTCATCTTGACCATTCGTTTAGTAAACATATACTAGCTTAATTATCTTGACTTTTGATTCAAAAGGAAGGTTGTAAGAAGCCCACTTTGTTTTTTACTCAAAACAAAAAAACAAGCCCACTTTGTTAGATGCTCAGACACGATTGGTGTAATTCTGTAAGATGGGTTGGGCCAAAAACGGAAAATTTACAGGCTTGTAATGTTGTAATATACTGGTTAATGTCTATGGAGTATGGACCAATATAAATAATTTCCCTAGTTGAACCAGATATTCTAACAATGGGTTGGTAGGTCCAAAAATGACAATGGTTCTGAACTATTATTCTAAAAGTTAGGGGTTCATCTTCAGGTAGTGATTTAGGCAATTTTTTTTGTGAAGGCACAGGTTTTTCATGCCTTACTCACAAGTCACAAGTATTACTGTGTTATTGGAGTGCCTAAATCAATATTCATATGAGGAGAGAAAAAGCAAATAAGGAGACTAAAATTAGAGCACATGTATCCATGAGGCTCCTCATGATTTCCCTCTCCTCTCCTCAGCTCATTCATCTACATCAGTTTCCATTAACTATACATTTCCCATTTCACAAATTACATATCTCCGCTCATGGGATTTCTCATTTACCTACTCTTTTCTACTTTCCGACACTCTACCATATTTTTTCTCTCCTACTTTTCCTCCTATATACCTTCTCACTCCTCTCCTTTTTTATTTGAGGACCCTCTCTATTGTAGAGGGGTGCCTCAACATAAGGGGAGTCTCTCCCACCCATGAGCAACCCTATATGAGGAGAGATAGTACAAATAGGGAAGCTCAATTTTCACACTGCAAATGCTCGGCAAAAGTATGCTTGTGATTGCTGTAGTAGCTAGAGTACTTACCACGCAAGGCATGACCTAGTAGTAAGATGTCTGATTACTTTAAAGTCATATGAGATCAAATCCCATTAGAGACATTTAGAGGTGTAGATTTCATTATCTTTCTACCGATTTTCAAGCGTCTAATCCACCAATATTAAATTAAGAAATTTGTGAATTGAAGACTAATTAGAGTCATTCTTTCGGGTCTGTTCTGTTCAGCTTATTTTCAGTTCAGTTCAGTTCAGCTCTAATAAGTTCAGTTCAGCTCTAATAAGTTCAGTTCAGTTCAGTTCAGTTCAGCTCCAATAAGTTCAGTTCAGTTCAGTTCAGTTCAGCTCTAATAAGTTCAGTTCAGTTCAGTTCAGCTCTAATAAGTTCAGTTCAGTTCAGTTCAGCTCCAATAAATTCAGTTCAGTTCAGCTCCATCCATTATTTAACCATTTTGTTTAATATTATTATTGTTGGTCTAATTTATTTTACTTATTATTATTGTTATTATATAATAATAATTATTATTATTTATATATATATATATTTTTTTTATTATATCTTTACTCATTATTATTACTATTATTATTATTATGGCTAAGCAAAGTTTGGCTTGGTGCACGGTTTAACCAAATTTCATATCAATACGAGTATTCTAATTTGCAATTGTTGATTTATTTTACTGAATAAAATTCACTATTACATCATACAAATAAGCTACAAAAAGCTAGAAGATATGAAAAAATTACAAAGTTGTTAATAATACTACAATACTATTTAAAATACAACATTGTCGTTACGTTGTATATTAAATATACTTTGGCGGTTTGGTGTATTTCTATCATAGACCAACCCACCACAAATCGTGGTTTGGTTAGAAGCACACATCAATCCATGTTTTAAGCTAATAATTATTATAATGGTAATACTATTAATTTACTTCTTAGACATTATATTATATCATCATCATCAATTATTAATATATTAATACTAATAATTGTAATTACTCATTATTAATTATTATTATTATTTATTTATTTATAACCATCGTAATAACATCAAAATAATATTATCATTATTCATTTGATATTATTCTAAATTATTAATTTAATTATTATTAATTAGAATTATTATTACTAATTATTTAATATTCATAATAATAATTATTTACTTATTATTCATATGCTTATTATAATTCAATTCAGTTCAGCTCCAATAAGTTCAGTTCAGTTCAGTTCAGCTCCAATAAGTTCAGTTCAGTTCAGCTCCAATAAGTTCAGTTCAGTTCAGTTCAGTTCAGCTCCAATAAGTTCAGTTCAGCTCCAATAAATTCAGTTCAGTTCAGCTAGAATTAGCCGAAGAGAACAGGCCCGTCGTCATAATAAGAAGAAAAAACAAAACGAAGTATAACCAAAGTACTTAAAATTACGTCCCATAATTGCAGGCAGAATTGTGGTTTTTTTTAGTCAAAAGATCCTCGTACAATTCAGTTAGTCCTCGAATCAATCGACTGCATTTTTTACTAAACGACATAATCTGATATGTTAAGCAAGCTTAAACAAATAATTATATGATTAGAAAGATTAAGCTAATATAATTACTGATTTGGCAACTTTTCTCATTTGGCCGAGAACTACAATTTATAATTATATCATAGAGATTTGATAGTACAATAAAATCTTCATTGATAGCGATGAACTGGAAAGAATCTCTTAATTCCATTATATATGGAGTTTGTAGCCAAAAACATGTCATAACCTTTTGTCTTTTCGAAAGTTTATAAAGACCTTAAATTTTACCGACATCGTCAATCAATTTTTTTAGTATTGGCTCCATTTGGCAAAAAAAAAAATTTAGTTTCATGAAAAACTTTATTGGATGATAACTTATTTGTAAATTAGATTTCATATAGGGAAGAAGAAAGTAAGAAATAGGCACGAAATGTTTATCGGATAATTCTACAATGGCCACAATAAAATTGTATTAGTCACTATAATTATTTAAATCTAAAACCTTTATAGTTATAGGCTTATCTTGACCCTTAATCTAAATGATTTAATAAAAGAAAGAAAGTCAAATTTTTAGAAATTAATTATATTTAATGGACAAGATGCAATCTACAAAAATTAATGGTTGAGATTGAAACTATTACAATGGCTACAATTTAGTTGTAGCCATTGAATTATTGTAGCCATTGAATAACCTTCAATTTTTCGCCCCTTACGAACCAAACAAAAAAAATAAGGAAACTAGTTCCCCCGACCAAATGGAGCTTATTTGATAAAATCAATGGAAATTTATCATTATTTTGTATGTAGATCAATAGGCTTTGCTGCAATTTCTATTATACACGTTGTACTGTGAGCATATTATATGGTTTGTATCAAAAACTACATGTTTTGTCTTAATAGGAACAATTTTTTGAGTTAGAAGGGTTACATTATATATCTGAAATGGATCTCCATAAAAGAAGTAAATGACCATTTAAGCACAAAAAAAACTAGAATTGTCAAGTAATAACTGTACGAGTATTGAGAATAATGATTGGCTAACCTGTTTAGGTTGCCTGGCATGCTATATATATAGAGATACAAAATATCTTTACAAACCCTACTAAGAGTCTAATTACCAAATTACCCTAATACACCCCCTCAATCTTTACGGGGAGGAATCACGGATAGATTGGAACGATGTTTACAAAACAACTCAGAAGAAAGACCCTTAGTAAAAATATCAGCAACCTGCAACTGTGTCGGAACGTGCTTGACCTGAAGTCCACCTTTAGCAACCATCTCACGAACAAAATGATAATCAACATCAATATGCTTACTACGATCATGATGAACAGGATTGGCAGTAAGATACATAGCAGAAACATTGTCACAATAGAGAATGGTAGGCCGTCAATGAAAATACCCTAAATCAGCCAACAATTGACGTATCCAAATTGTTTCGGCCGCAGTGTAGGCAACAGCACGATACTCAGCTTCAGTAGAAGACTTCGAAACAGTAGGTTGCTTCTTAGAGCGCCAGGAGATCAAATTCTTCCCTAGGAAGACAGCATAACCAGTAGTAGAACATCGAGTGTCAGGACACCCGGCCCAATCAGCATCAGAGTAGGCAACAGTCACAGTAGGAGAGCCATACTATGAAGAAATAGCCCATAATCAGAAGTTCCCTGCAGATACCTGAAAATTCTTTTCACAGCATCAAGGTGAGTAGTACGAGGCGTATGCATAAATTGAGAAACCGAATTAACAGCATAGGCAATATCAGGACGAGTCATAGTCAAATATTGCAATGCACCAACCATACTACGATAATCTGTGGGATCAGCAAGAAGTTCACCATCTAAGAGAGAAAGAGTGACACGAGAGACAACAGGAGTACGTACGGGTTTGACAGTATGAAGATGAAATTTCTGAAGAAGATCAACTACATATTTGTTTTGAGACAAAAGCAAACCCTGAGGAGTACGTAAAACCTGAATGCCTAAGAAATAATGCAAATCACCCAAATCCTTCATAGCAAACTGGGCAGAGAGAACACTGATAAATTTCTGAAGCAAAGAGGAACTACTACCTGTAAGCACAATATCATCAACATATAGCAAGAGAATGATAATATGACTACTGTGTTTGAGAGTGAACATGGAGGTGTCACAACTGCTGCACTTGAAACCAATAGAGAGAAGAAAATTGCTGAAACGAGAGAACCAAGCTCGAGGAGCTTGCTTCGAACCATAAATGGATTTTCGTAACCGACAAACATGATGTGGTTGAGAATGGTGTTCAAAACCAGGAGGCTGACGCATATAGACTTCCTCATTGAGGAAACCATGAAGGAAAGCATTTTTAACATCGAGTTGACGAATAGGCCATTTAAAAGTAGCAGCAAGAGTAAGAACTAAGCAAACAGTAGTAGGCTTAATTACAGGACTAAAGGTTTCAA
This sequence comes from Patellifolia procumbens, assembly GCA_947645195.1. Classification (NCBI taxonomy): domain Eukaryota; kingdom Viridiplantae; phylum Streptophyta; class Magnoliopsida; order Caryophyllales; family Amaranthaceae; genus Patellifolia; species Patellifolia procumbens. The sequence continues at coordinate 888,004 of CANSGD010000969.1, forward strand.
AGTAGTCAATACCTGCCTGCTGATGATTACCAAAAACAAGTCTGGCCTTAAACCGCTCCACAGAACCGTCAGAATTATATTTAATCTTATACACTCACTTACAACCAAGAGCGTTTCTATAGTTGTTGCGAGGCACAAGTTCCCATGTATCATTCTTGATTAATGCTTCATACTCGTCACGCATGGCTTGTTGCCAACGTGAATCTTTAGACGCTTGCTTAAAATTAGACGGTTCAGACTCAACAACATCGGTTTTTAAATCCAATAAATTCCTAGTTGAAATGATTCCGTCTTTTAGACGCGTGGTCATGGTATGAACATTAGTAGGATCGACACACTTAGACGACTTTCTAGGACGCCTAGGGGGAGGGACGATAGGAGACGGGGACGACGCAAGACTAGGCGGGAGGGGACGTCACACCCATGAGGAGAGATGGCGTGTGACGGGGAAGGGGGCAGCAGACCTCCCGCAGACTCAGGGGCTGCTGCGAACTAACAGCAGCGGGGGGGAGACGCGGCAGCTGCTCGCTGCTGCTGGGTGAGGGCTCTGCGGGCGCGCATGGGACCTGCGGGCAGGCAGCGTGATGCTGCGTATGTTCGCGGGAACCTGCGGGCGCGGGTAGGAGAGGCGCGGGCTCGCATGCATTCTGTGAGCAGGCAGCGGGTTGCTGCATGTGCTCCCGTAATGCTGCGGGCTCGGCGGAGGGGAGACTCGAGGACACAGGCCGTGGGTCACTAGACAAAGGAATACTCGGGAACCAAACCAAGGGGTCAAGAGACTCGTCCAAAGACGGACCAATGGGTGTGCTAGACACGAAGGAATGATATGGAAATTTCCGTTCACTAAACAAGACATGACGACTGGTGTAAATTTTGCCAGAAACAGGATCAAGACATCGATAACCCTTATAGTTTGATGCATAGCCAATAAAAACACATTGAATCGACTTAGCCTGTAATTTATTGATTTTAGGATCTAAAAACAACGGAAAACAGGCACAACCAAAACATTTCAAAAACTCATAGGAAGGGGGACGATGAAAAAGTTTAGCAAACGGGGATGAACCCTGCAATGCCGAACTGGGAAGACGGTTTATCGTATAAACCGCCGTATAACACGCATCGACCCAATATCGAGTTGGCAACTCAGATTGAATAAGCATAGTACGTGCCATTTCGATAATGGTTCGATGTTTCCTTTCTGCAACACCATTCTGCGCTTGAGTCCGAGCACAAGACTTTCAAAAATAAATTCCCGAATCACAGAAATGTTGTAGTAAAGGAGTGTTATCAAACTCACGTCCACCATCACTTTGGAAAATTTTAATTTTGGAATTAAATAAATTCTCAACAAGGTTCTGAAAAGCTAAGAAGGTCGAATAGACATCAGATTTCAGTTTAAGTGGATATAGCCAAGAAAAACGTGAATAATCATCAACAAAAACCACATAATACTGAAAAAACTAATTAGATTTAACTGGCGATTGCCAAAGATCACTATGTATCAAATATAAGGGATAGGGGGCACGATGAGTCACAGACTCAAAAGGCAAACGATGTATCTTTCCTACTTTGCAATGAACACAATCGTCATGAAACTTAGAATTACATGAAATCAAGTTTTGTGAACGTAAACTTCCTAAAACTCTAGCAGAAGGATGACCAAGGCGAGAATGCCAAACATCTCCAGACTCCTTGGTGGCTAGGAGGGCAGGGACAGACGACTCTGGACAGGCTCGGGAAGACTCTGAACAAACTCGGGAAGACGACTCTGACTCTAGGATGTGAGGCTGAAGAGGGTAGACACCATTCCTACTGATTCCCCGCAATAGAACTGCCCCCGTGGTCTTTTCCTTAACACAAACAGAAGACTCGTTAAAACAGACTATGCAAGAATTATCCTGACATAACTTTTGAACAGACATCAGATTATGTTTTAATTGGGGAACATGACACACCTTCGTGAGGCGAAGGGGGCGACTAGGGGAAGACAGAAGCAAATTACCAAGTTTATTAATGGGAAGTCGTGTGCCATCACCAACAACAATAGAACTCGAACCAGTGTAAGGAAGAGTGTTAGATAGCTTACCATCCTGTGAGGTCATGTGAGAGGCGGCTCCAGAATCTGGATACCAAACGGAGTCATTTGTTTCACCACCAACAGACAGTGCAGCTAGGGCACGTGTGACACCATCAGGAGAAGAAGGTACAAAGCTATGATTAAATCGTTGAGGGCAATAGGCTGCTTGATGACCTGGATACCAACAAAGACCACAAGTATCGGAAGAAGGAGTATTGGCTAAATTGCCGTTAGATGGATTACTTCCTGCTGAAGACAAATCATTAGCAACATAATTGGCACAAGAATAATTAACATACGAAACATCATGAAAATTACCCATACCATTAGTGCGGCCTGCATTGCCACGACCACCCTGTCCTCCATTGCCGCGTCCTCCATTGTTGTTGCCACGACCACCTTTGTTGCGATTGTTCCTGTTCTTATTCTTACCACCCCCTTGACCCTTAGGATTCGAACCACCCGAAGAAGATAATTGAGAACCCGAAGAGCCTGACTGAACCGCAACCAAAGCTTGATGAGCAGTGGGTGCCTCATCATAAGCACGTATGGCTTTCAAACGTTGCTCATGTTGTAATAATTTGGGGCGCAGATCATCAAAAGTCAATGAAGATTGAAATTGCAACAAAGTGGTGACAAGAGGGTCGTAATCACGATCTTTGTCTAACGCAGTCAAAGTATACTGAACCAGATCATATTGAGATACAGGACACTGAATAGCAGCTAAAGAATCAACAATAACTTTAATCTCACGTAAAAACGATTCCATAGCCTGCTGTTCAGGTTTCTTGATATGACCCAAACGACCTTTAAGTTCCATAGACCTAGCCATACTAGCATGTAAAAACCGTGACTGTAACCTATTCCAAATCTCAACAGCAGTATGCAACTCATGAACATCCATCATAACATCACGAGAAATCGACGCATATAACCACAATTTAATTTGCTGATCTAATCTCATATACTCGTAAAATTGTGGATTAGGCATAGAATTACCAAGATTATCAAGAGTAGTAGACGGAGGAATCGAAATTGTACCTTCTACAATACCAAGTAATTGATGTGTCGAAAGAAAGCAAGTAACTTGAGTCTTCCACATAAGATAATCCTCGGGAGTCGTTAATTTGATGGAGACGACCCTAGTGATGTCATGGTGCGTGAGGGATGCCGCGGAGGGAATGGCGGGAGGAGCATATGGCGATATGATGGAGGAAAGAGGTTGAGCGCCACCATTGGAAGGTGGGGCAAATCCGGGTGGAAACAGGTGAGGTGTGCGCATAGGGCTCGTAAGGAACCCGACGCTGTGCAGAAGAGGGGGCACTGGCTGTGTGTGTTGCCACAGCGTCGTTGTCGAACCACCAAGAGGAATACCTGTCGGCAACAGGTGGCCGGAGAAACCAGGCGCACCGCTTGAAGGTGCACGCACAGCCTCGTAGGGGAACGAGGAAGGCTGCGTCGCAACCAAGGAAGGGTTGAACGACACTTCCACAGGGGCGGAAACCCGCGGTGTGGAAGGGCTGCCGGAGTGCTGGGCAGCGGCGGACAGGTGGCCGGCGGTGGACATGGCCGGAAGGACGTTTTTTTAGGATTAGGGTTAGGGCTAAACGAACAAAAAACGTGAGGAAGGTTAACGTGCGGAAAAAAAATTAACCTAGGCTCGTGATACCATGTACGAGTATTGAGAATAATGATTGGCTAACCTGTTTAGGTTGCCTGGCATGCTATATATATAGAGATACAAAATATCTTTACAAACCCTACTAAGAGTCTAATTACCAAATTACCCTAATAATAACTCTTTATTAATAGAACAATTCATCAACCATATGATTTACATTAAGCCATGGTAAGACAATTTTTACAGGAGTTTGTATTTTTTATGGGTTTATTTTGAGAGGTTTTATATTGCTCATTTTGCATTGCTTATTTTGGTACACTTTAAATAGTATGATACACTCAAGTATATAGTAAATATTTTGGATTTTGCACTTCTCCATGCTTCCAAAAGTAAATTCTCATTGATCTTAATTCTCTAGAATTTTTTTGGCCAAAATTTCGATTAGATGAACTTTATAATGGAACTTTCCCTAAAAGTTACTCCATGTATGCTTAAACTAATAAAAAAACAAATTCAGACGGCATTTTGAAGCTAAAGTTTGACTCTTTACTATAGTAGATTTTATGGCTCATTGCTACCCTATGTATTTTGGTAATCTTGGAGGTTGAATTTTATAAAACTTAATAGTATCTCGAAAAGATATTGAAAGAAAAAAAATCTAATTATTCTTACAGCATCACTTTCGTTAAGTTTAAAGCCTTATTCTACATTTAAAAAAAAAAAAAGAGAAGAGTTACACTAAACTTCTATCATGTTGACTTCAATGTTAATGTTTTTTTCGTATTTTAGGGTTTTCATCTAATATTATTAGTTGAAAATTTTGATACATTTTACATAGTCAAAATAGGAAATGCTATCTTCTTTCCCTTTTCAATTATAACTAACGTTGATGCTATCGATTAATGAACCTAAACTTCAAGTCCAATTGGTGTCTCTTCTACCAATTTTGGAACTTGAAGTTTTTGGTGAATTGGAGTAATACTTTGAAAAGAACAAAGAAAATTACTTAGAAAAAGAGAAGATCCCCAAAAATTCCCAAATTTTCCTTTAGTTTGTTGGGGAGGCTTCTTTCTGAGTTGTTCTTACTTTGCCTCTACTTAATGCAAGCATGTGCTTGCTAGTAAAAAAAAATCGACCAATGGGAGGTTTCGAAACATTCACTAGCATTAGCATGAATCCTATGTGACCTCTACATCATGGTTAATAATTAGTTAAAAAGTTATGGTCAACGTAAAGTATGAAAATAGTGTAAAAGTCAAAGAGTTGTATTTATTATAATTTGATGGCGTACTATTATGTTGGCTAAATAGTAGTAGTAATGTCCTACGACTTTCTAAAATTTAATGGGAGATTTCACATGGGTCTACTACTAAGAGCATTTTTGCAGGGCCTATATCTCTTTAATGAATTTTTGTTAGCTTAATCAGATAAAATGACTTATTGAACTATAAGTTCTTACAAGATAACCAGATCCACCTACACATGCAAGATTTATTGAGAATAGACGATCAATAGGAGAAGGAGAAGGGGAATTCCTACCCCCCTCCAAACCCCGAACTAAAGTGTCTCTACTAGGTAGGATTTGATCCATCAACCTTATGGCCGTGAGACATAAATCGTTGCAGCTAGACCCGCAAGTACTAATATGATTACTATGATTTTTTTAAGAGGTATGAATAAAGACTCTACTTATTTGCCACCTCTTAAAGGTATATCCAATCAACTTTCCAGACTAGATTCATTAGAAATGAGAAGGAATAGTAAAGAAAACCTCAGATATCCCCTAATACTAGATCCCATAACTTTGAAATTATAGCATTGTAGTTTTCAGTTTTTTGGTTTTTTGTATTTAAAAGTCATATGGTACATGTGTTATAATAAATACAGATTAGTCAAACTTATTAGAAACATGATGACTTTGCAAATTGACAACTAAAAAGTGAAAACCATTTTTTGTTTTAAAAAAACTGAAAAGTGAAACAAAAAGATAACGAACGACCAGGGGCGGAGGTGGCATTAACCACCTTGGTGCACGTGCACCAGCATAACTTAAAAAAAACAACTCCCTTTCAAGCTCACCACACGGAGACACGCACAACCTCTTTCTTCGATCTTCGCTCATGCACAGCTCTCATTATGTCACTCACGTTGAGCACCACCAAGCAATCAGGCACAGAGCACAACCGCCGGAATCTGACTAGGTGTAGAGCAACCACTTGGTTGGTTCATGTTTTAGTTTGTGAGAAAATTTACAGTTAGGTTAATAGTGGCATTTTTTCGATTTCTAGATGTTTGTTTGTAGACTTTGTTTATCTTGAGGAAAGATTTGATTTTTGATGAATGCTTGAATTCATGGTTTATTGAAGGTTAGAACAGTGGTTTACTTGGTTTGCCTTACTTGGTTGGTTCATGTTTTAGTTTTTGATAGTTGCATCGAGTACTCGAAGGGTTGACTGATGCTTAGAACAATGGTTATAATCTGTAGATGTGCAGAAATTAAAAAAGAAGATGCAATTAATTATTATGGATGTTTATCTTCTTATTTTAGGATTGAGATTGTTGTAAGGGTTGATTTGTTCTTAATCTTATAATGGTTGAATTTCTTGTTATTTTCTTAAATTGTTAGAAAGTTTGAGGTTTTATATATTATTGAATTCATGTTTAATTTTAGATTGTTTTTGTGAAAGGTTTTTAAATGGCTATGATAAAATTGTAGTCCCTATAATCTATTAAATCTCAACCCTTTATTTTTATAGAAGCATATCGTCCATTGATTTTCATTGCTTAGAAACATCAAAAAATTAGTGCACTGACTCAATAAACGAGGGCTTCCATTTTCAATATCTACAAACTCTCGTCAATTCAACCTTATATATTATGTAATTTTTCTCATCTCTCTTGGTATAATGGTTACAATTTTATTGTAACCATTGTAGAATTATCCATTGTTTTATATTGAATACTTGAATTCATGGTTGATTTTTTAATTTAACAATATAAAATTGTGGTTAATGGTTATCACTATTTGGTTCTATTGTAGAACTATTTAGACATTTGGTTGTATTTTTAAGTTTATTTAGTTGTAATAAGAGTTAGTTATATTATTTTTTTTACTTTTGGAAGAAAATATATTACGAGAACACTTTTGATTAAAAAAAATTAATTCCAATATGTGATCGGCAATTGATGGTAAACCACCATATGAAAAATTATGGATCCGCCTCTGCGAACGACAGCAAAGGTTAATACGAGCTAGGCTCATCACAGAAATTGTAGCAACCAGATCCATTAGTTGTTCGAAACGTGGCAGTCACCTTCTCAATAATATGCCACCCGACAAAAACTTAGATATCTTAAACAGAAGTGCTCCTAGGTTACATTATCTCATAAAAAGCCCTAATTTGGAGAGATATGATTCGATTGGCTGTTTTTTTCCAATTTTATTGGCTATTGGCTACTCTTTGATTTAGTTTACCAATTACAACCGTGAGAGCACGTCAGTAATTCAGGAGTACCTACCCTTTCTTTTGGACATTGCTACATCTACCCACCGGGTAGACAACCCACTACTAATAGAGATATTAAAATATAATAAATTAAGTTGAGGTGGAATCCACTATCACTTCTCATTACACCTTCTATTAGTGGTGGGTAATCAACCCAGTGGGTTGATAAACTAATTTTAATTAATACATATTAGAGTGAATAACAAATTTGAATTAAGTTAGATGTATATGGTTGGATGAAGATATATTTTCTAGGAAAATTAGTCTCTACAAAAAAAAATTACTCATTAAAAAAATTAAGAGAAAAGGAAAAATAAGAATAATGAGAGAAGAGATGGATAGGAGAAGGGGATTTATTCTAAGCGTGAAGGGAAATTAAAACCAATAAAAGGGTTAGAACGTATGGGTGCATCAATATGAATATTTTTATTTGTTGTAAGAAGAAGGATTTTACTGGCTTATTATTTCTCGCAATAGATAATAGGCAATGCTCTGGGGGAGACAACAAAAATCACGATCCTTAAGGACCATGTCCTTAACTAGTATGAAGCAAGCTTGTGACCTGGAAAAAAAAATTAAGGAGCTATAACATTCATCAATTTGAGATCCGTAACCCTCGACATGAAAAGATGTGGTCCTCCACCTTAAGTCTTGTAAAAGTTGAAAATGTCCCTAAAGTATGAATATCTTTAGCTCCTTCAATAACTACTTCATATAACTCGGACTCTTGACATTTTTTTCAATATAGTGAGAAGGGGGTCTGAGCCGTCTTATTGTAGTAAGACCTTTTACGTATCAGATCCTTTAAATAGAGGGAAGCTAAGGATAAGGAAAATCTGCACCTTCAAGAATCGCAGTTGGTAAGAACCAATCTGATTGAAACTTTACCAAGTACTACTTGGTATTAGGAAACACATCATTAATTAACCTTTTCTTATATTATTTCTATATGAGGAAGAGCTATATAGATTCACAGTAATACAACAGAATCAGCTTCTGTACGAAGAAAGAAAAAAAAAACAAAAGTTGTTTCTCTCTCCTCTCCACCATTTTCTTGATCAAAACATCAACTTAATCAACATACAGTAAGTCTTTATCTTTCTTTTAACCTTTGTTTTTCCATCCTTTTTCCATCTACTTCTGTTTAAGTTAAATTCAAATTTCGATCTCGACTGATTACATACAAATCTCACTTTACTGGGGGTTTTTCATGCTAATTATTGCTATATATTTGAGTTTTTCTGCCTAAGTTGTTTCTATAGTTTGACTTCTTTTTCTCCTAATTTTTTTTCAGCTAAACAACTAATATTGATAGTAGTACAGGAAAAAATGGGAAGAGGAAAGATGGTAATAGAAAGAATTGATAATACAACAAGTAGACAAGTAACATTTTCTAAGAGAAGAAATGGATTAATTAAAAGCTCGTGAGCTTTCGATCCTTTGTGATGCTGAAATAGGACTCATCATTTTCTCAAGCACCGGAAAACGTTACGAATATGCTAGCACCAAGTAAGTAATTACTCTCTTTTTTAGGTTTGTTCGTTATCTTTTTCTGATACCAATTTTTTGTCGAAAACTAAAAACAGAAATACGACATCACTAAGTAATTACTCCTTATGTAATGGTCTGAGTTAAGTGTATAATTAGGTACTGAACTTTCATTAAGATTGTATTTTGAGTACCCTAGTTGCAAAAGTTGCAAATAGGGTACTACAAACAAAATTCTGTTAACCAAACCGTTAACTTTTACATAAATGATGGAAAATACAATTAATTACATTCATCTTCCACCCCATATTACCTGCAAACAACGAGCGTTCATTGTCAAACCACGTTTCACTCATAACTCATCGGTCAACACCACCTTACCAACCGTCGTTTTAAGAATAGCGATAGCAAAAAATGACGTCTTTAATGCTGCCATCACCCACAACAATATTGGAAACCCTCCAGCCTTCTTTAATAATAATTTTACCATCATCAACATATTTTAAATTTAAAGGAAGTCTAAAAATCAAGTCAACAAAATGGAGATCAATGTTACTACGGAAAAAAGAAGAAGAAAAAATTAAAAAGAAAGAACAATCCTTGAAGATTAAATCACAAACAAGTGTATAAATGTTCAATCAATATAAATATGACTGAAGAACAAAATGCTAAAGAATTCATCATTTTAATTTTGAAGCAACTTTTTATTTTTTTACAACATAAAGCTGGAAAAAAAATGCACTAAATTAACAATAGTGACAAATCTCTGCGATTAAGCATTTTATGGAAGAAATTGACAATTCGGGAGAAATCGGCTAGATCACAAGAATGAAAGGCCACAAAAACCACCCTTCTACTCCCACAATTTGAAATGGAAAGAAAAGCCCCAAATTTGAAGAACCTTAATTTTTGAAGGGTAATAAAATGGATCAAAATTAGTATCAAATTGCTTGCAACAATGAGTAGAGTATTAATCTACTTTTATTTTTGCAAAATAAGCAATAGAATTCAAGGTATCTGAAGCTTTTTTAGTAGAGACGAGAGAAAGTGTGGATCAGGATGAAGGAAAGGAATAAACTAAATGACGGTTTGGAGGAGTATTTTTTAAAATTAAATGCTACGGAGTAATTGGGGTTAAAACTAACGGAAGTTACATTAGAGTACCCAAAATGCAACTTTTGCAACTAGGGTACTCAAAGTGCATTTTTTATGAAAGTTTGGTACCCAATTGTACACTTAACTCTTAATGGTCTTGTGTATTTTCTAGGGAGAAAGTTGGTCTTAATTTCGTTATCATTTGCATGTTTGTGATTATTGTGGATTAGTGTCAATGATTGTGATCTAATTTTTGCTACTTGTTCAGTCAAGGTGGTGTAAGTTTAAGATCCATTTGAAGGTTTTAATGAAATCATCATTTGTATGACATCATTATCTATCTTGTTATGTGTTTCTCACAAAACCAAGTCTAATATAGACCGGGTCTACACTAAATTTATTGTAGACCCAGTACAAAGCCCTAAAAGTTAAGATTTTGTAATTAAAAGTTAAGGTTTAACAATCAAAAGTTAAGGTTTTGTAATCAAAAGTTACATATTATAAATGAAAAGTTTAAGGTTTGTTTCAAAAGTTAAGATTTTGTAATTAAAAGTTAAGGTTTAGCAATCAAAAGTTAGGTGGTCTACACTATTGTTAGTTGAACCAGGTCCACCTAAGAGTTTCTCATTGGTCGGACAAAAAACGTTTGATCAAGTGGTCTAACAGAAAACTAGCTACTAGAGTTACAACACTAGTACATTATTCTTCAATTAAAGATGATAATCTTGTTTATGTTACACTATCAGTATGGAATCAGTGATACAGAGATACCATAATACAGATGTCGATAATCAAGGACCAACTGTAGCTGAGGATCTTGAGGTATGTACCTTGATCACTTCATCTATTTGCTACTATATCATAGTAAAACTTATTCTTAGGGATAAAGTTGTAGCTTTAGGTTTACAAATTGCAAAAGACTCCAGTTTATCTTGTTACCGTTGTAAAATCAATTGTAACTTAAAACCCTGTATTATATGATAAGATTTATATTTGTTTTTAAAAAGATACAAGTAAAATTTATGGGACCCTTCTCTCACGGACATGTATTCCCAAAACTCTAATACATAGAAACTAACGCAATTGAATTTTGATGTGGACATCAACAAAATTGCGTAATTTGAAATATGCTTGCGCCGAAGCTTTGAGAGGTATTTGTATCTCTATTTGTCTTTCGGTAAATAATATTCACATTATCTAGCTGTCTAGCTGATAATTAGGATCAAGGATTTACTCCAATTTTTCATCAAATTCAAAAGAATCAAAACCTACTATTAGCTAGAGGGTATTAAATTTCACTGCATTGCGACTGCATTTTAGAGGTGGAACAAGGATATTAACTGCCCTTGCCGTCTTTCCCTACCTTTTTGGAGTCCGGGGAAGCGGCGGGACTTTTTTTTTAGCTCACATGACCGTGATAATATTAGGCCGCAAAAGCCTCAAGTGGTTCATATAAATGAGAAAGTAATGCTACATTAAGATAGTAAACCCTAGCTAGATAATGTTGTTTGGTATGCATGCATTAGCTGTAAATCTATAAGTAAATCAGCATTAACTTGATCTTAACAAAATTATAATTCAACATAATATGATCTTATAGATTGACTTCAGCTCACTTTTGTTTAATTGTACAGTTTTGGCAAAGGGAGGTAGCGCGATTGAGGCAGCAACTGCAAAATTTAAGGGAGAATCACAGGCAAGTAACTCAACTTTTTTTTTATTTCTGGTTGGGATTGAAGATGATGGTGGGTGTATATGATATATGTATTGATAGCTAGAGTATAGTAGTCTATACTTCCTCTCTTCTTTTATAACCGCAACTTAATTATTTCAATATTTATTATATATATACTATTTTAACTGTATATTTTTTCGCTAATATATGTAAAATGTATGTCATCATATGATATGTCGTGGGATTAAACGAAAACTTGTTGACAAGCGTGAAAGTTAAAATATTGCGATTATAAAAGTACTCGGAGTTCTTAAAGTAAACTAGTCTTTCTAACATTTTAATATTGGTTACAGGAAAATAATGGGGGAAGAGCTTTCAGGTTTAGGCATCAAAGACCTCCAGAATTTAGAAAATCAATTAGGAATGAGTTTAAAAGGCGTTCGAATGCAGAAGGTGAGTGCATGCATGGCTAGTTTGAGTTTCTTCTATTGGAAATTTTGAATCCTTCAACTTTGATACTTCTATAATTCTGTAATTTAAGTAATTCATGAAGAAATGAAGGTTGTTACAATTATTGGTAGGATCAACTTCTAGCTGATGAGATCAAAGAACAAAAGCGAAAGGTAAGTTATTTGATCATATTCATTATACAAATAAATGGAATTCGAAATCATATTGTTAGGAAATTTTATGAAAATTGTTGAGTCGCTGAGCAATTGTTCGTTTTCAGGGAAACTTCATTCGTCAAGAAAATATTGAACTCCATCAGAAGCTTAACTTTGCAAAACAAGAAAATTCGGATCTCAGAAAGAAGGTACTTATATTATTCTTCATTGTGTCATTGAACTTATCAAAATTTATCTGAATGTATGACAACTTATTAGATTTTACCGGAACTTACACGACAATAGCTAAGGTCTTATGAACTCTAATATTAATTTATTTTCTCTAATCCGAACTTATAGTTAGCCCTTCTTAGCACTTATCTGAGTTATCTCAGCTCACTAAACCTAAACCTAACTTTTAAGAAGCTATGTATTAGCCCTTGTTAGCGCTCATCTGAACTCATTGCCCCTAAACCGAGCTTATCACTTATCAGTAAAAACAAGGTAATGAGAATCGAAATTAACTTATTCGAACTTGTTTGAACTCTGGATTGGCAGTGAATTATATATCTGAAACCTAATACTTGTTACTAAATTGAAGAAAATGTATCCTGCATGCATGTCTCAGTTGAATGGTGCATACAAGATGAATCAAGCATATCAACAACCAAACATGTCAAACAGTGTCGTCGTTCGAAGTGAGTATAATGTAACACCAATTTATCTTCAGCTACGCCAACCACAACCATTGAACATTGATGCATCAGCAAGAACTATGAAGCTAGGGTAATTACTTTTTTTAACTGTCAGCATTACTTCAGAAGATACAAGCATGAACTCCATTTACTAATATGCATGATTTAATTGATAAATACATGGTCTATTTCTGCAGCCTACAATTGCATGAATCATGATACGCATACACAGACATCATTCAACTCTTTACTTGAGAGCAAGTTATGCTTCAACTTCAAGAATGCCAAGGTGTACATTTAGCATGAAGGCCAACAACATGATTTATTGTTGTTATTGTTTAGAGATAAAGATGAGCATGTAAATGGCATTAAATATAGAATGTTTTGTAAGTTTGTGCAATTTTTCATTGTCTTTGTTATATGATGGTTATATATTACTTCCTCCGTTTTTTTTATTGGCTACATTTCTCATTTCATGGACTCCTAGGCAATACTTTGATGAGTGACACTACAAGAATAATGATCTTGGGCCACAAAAAAAATTGTCGCCCAATTATAGATTTTCGTCGCCTAAAGCTTGGGCCACGAAAACAAATTCGACACAAGGTCGAGGCCCTATCAGCGTCGCCCATGATCAAGGCGTCAAAAATTGAAATTCGTCGCACTTGGACAGTTAATTGGGCCACCAGTGTCTTTTTTGTCGCCCAATATAAGGCCACGAAATATTAGATTGTGACGCCCATTTCATGGCTGGGTGGGTTGATTTAATGTTAGATTTCATGTTAATTAATTTACCCTTCCCTTACTTAATTGTGGTCCCCAACTTTCTCTCTCTACCTTTCTTAATTTTCCCCTACTTTCTCTCTGTTCCACTTATTAAAGAACGGAGGAAGTATATAGGGCCACGAACTGGTTATTTTGACGCCCATTTGTCCTACATAGGGCCACGAAATGTTGTTTTTCAATGCCTTTAAGTTTTGTTTGTGCCACGAAATTTGTAATTTGTGGCACATAGATATATACCTAAGGACCTCAATTTCATCAATTTTATTGCATTATTTCCATTGCTATGCATTAGAAAATCATTTTGTAATTTGCCGAATTTAATGATAGATTTAATAAAATGAATACAAATGTGATTGAACCAACTTGAGTAAAAACTTTTTCATAGAATAGATGATCGAATACATGATGTGAAATCTTGATACATGTGTATAAATAAAAGCTAATCCCTAATAACTCTTCACAAGTCATGTACTTCACAATAATAAAAAGAACGGCCAACAACTTGCTTGGCATTGCAAAGTTCTACTATAACATCCTAAGTCCTTGTGAATCAGAACCCACCATCATTTCCATATTCACTTGCTTCCAATATGAATGTTCTTCATGTGCCTGAGTAGCCTATAGGCTTTAAATTTTCTTTGCATCTTTCACCCACTTTCTTCTCAAGCAATCTAAAGTTAATTATATCCAATCTGAACAAATTAAAGATTAGAAAGGAAACTTTTCATATAGACATTCTAGACGGCTTAAGCCTAAACATCATCGAATCTGAACAAATATTTATCTTATACATATCTATAGTAAATTGGTAGAACTTAAAAGGAAACAAAGAGATCAGAACTTAGAAAATGGGATGTGAAGTAAAGCTACCATTGCTAAGGAGAGCAGAGATTAATAAGGAGATCAAATATAGACATAAGGTAGTCACATTTACTCTACCATTGCTAGTAAAGTAATGCACATACTTACCATTCTACATCAGTTGAATCTGATAAAAAATTAAGACTTCATACTTCATGCCTACCTACCAAAGTAAGGTGTACTTCCTTATTAGGCCCTGTTCAGTTCACCTTAAAATAATAATATTCAGTAAAAATAAGTTCAGTTCAGTAAAAATAAGTTCAGTTCAGTAAAAATAAGTTCAGTTCAGCAAAAATAAGTTCAGTTCAGTAAAAATAAGTTCAGTTCAGTAAAAATCAGTAGAGCAAAGAAGAAAAAACAACATGAATCAGTAAAAATAAGTTCAGTTCAGCAAAAATAAGTCCAGTTCAGTAAAAATAAGTTCAGTTCAGCAAAAATAAGTTCAGTTCAGTAAAAATAAGTTCAGTTCAGTAAAAATAAGTTAAACTGAATAGGGCCTTAATATCATCGACTGGTGATTAGGAAATAGGAAGTATTTTTCACAGTCTCAAACAATAATGTGATACTTGAGACAGTCGAGCAACTTGATATTTTTAATCAAGTTCTTTAATTGAAACTAACTCATCAAGCCACCAAACCATGTTTCATAAAATTTCTTCCAACAGATAACAAAGACTAACAAGAGTCAATTAATAAAAGACAAATAGCGTTTGTCACAGAATCAGCAACAAATTAATCGATTCCAATATTTCCAACACAAACAATATGCTCACGAAATTGAATTGGACACTAATACACAACACACACAAAAACTTAAATCGAAAGAGCGAAACTAGTAAAATCGAATTCGACCACCCAACCCCTTTATCAACGGAATCAATGAACTCAGGACGAGCATTATTTTCAACAAAGCAAGCACCCTTCCACTGTATTGACCCTTTATTTTGGGGGTCACTAAACCCACAAATAAAGAAAGAAATTTAAGGAAACAAATGAGTTTACTTGAGAATGGAAAATAAAGGGACGGCTGACAATCTGTTTTTCGAGCCAATAAAAATTCTAAATTTCATTTTAGCGCCTATAACTTGGGCCACGAAATTATATATTTTGACGCCCATAATTATTAACTTGTGCCTCGAAAATAATTTCCGACGCCCATACATATCATGTATTTGGCCACGAAATTATAAATTTTGTGGCCTAAAGGTTAACATGTGCCACAAAATATATTTCTGACGCCCATGCTTCACAATATGCAACGAATTTTCTTTTTGACGCCCTTAATTTCATATTTTGTCGCCCAAGATCACTTTTCTTGTAGTGAGTAAAAGTGTGTAAGAAAAAGTGGTAGGAGAGATATAGAGAGAAAAAGTTGCTAATAAGTGGAAAAAAGAGAAGTGTAGCCATTAATTTTAAACTTTCTAGAAAGGAAATTGTAGTAAAAAAAAAACGGATGTAGTACTACATTAACAAGTGAAACTAGCAAATCCAGAATACTAACATAGACTTTATTTCAGTTTTTAAACACAATTACAAGTTGTTTAGATTGGACCTGTTTGCTAAAAAATAGAGACTCATAAGCAGGGGCGGAGACAAGGGGGCTGGCGGGGGCCACGGCCTCCCCCTTGGTCCAAGTTAAAAACTGTTTTTGCACTAAATATATTTATAAATTTATAACTTAGTTGGTTTTGTTGAGGAATTGATAACAAGTGACAACTGACAACCCTATTCCAAGGGTTCAATTCCCATGGCAAACATTTTTCCTCCTTCATTTTTTAACTCTCTACTCCTTCATTTCTTACGAAACATAAAAACTAGCTTATTTATTTTCAGCCCCCCTCAAATTAAAATTCTGGCTCCGCCACTGCTCATAAGTAAATAAATATGTATATTGATTTAAAAACATGAAAATATGATACTCCCTCCGTTTCGTAAACTATTTTTCCATTTTTGTTTTTTCCAATTACATTTGTTATTTCCTTATTTAGAAATGGTCCACCAATTATAATATAATTTTTCTTACTAAAAATACTTTATCTCAGTTCCTCTCTTTCTCAATAAACAATTCTAAAATATACTCACTACCTTACTTTAATTAAAAAAATAAACTTTAGGAACACACTTACCTCCCTCCTTAAACTTTGTGTCCAACAGAAATGAGAAATTCTTTGGAGGGCGGAGGGAGTTCATAAGAAAACATATACTTTCATATACTATTGAGTTGGATATGCATCATACTCCCAGTTATGACCTACACAATATACTTCATATAAATATTGAAGCTTAAAAGAGTATTTCGATAAGCAATTTATATCCGAATGAACGTCTTTTGCTCAACGAGAAATGAAAGATCTATAACGGTAGCCTGACCTCTGACCTCTGACCTCTGACCTCTTACATAAATAGTAAGGTGTTGAATGAAAGGTGAGGAGACACCACGTACGGTGCCCTATCACTTGCATAGATTCATCAATCCTATTTCCCATCAAGCATCTTGGCATCTTGAAACATTATTTGGATTACATAGTTTTGTTTTTTCTCGAACGGAAATTAAATAATTAATAGTACAACTGTTGATTACAAATAAAAGTCTCCAATAAAACCGCTACTTACATGATAAGATTCTTAGTTCACCCACTTAAGATTTCTTTTTTTGTGTGAGTTAATTACTTTATTAAGATTCTCTCCAACTTAATTTAACTTCTAGATGCATTTAGCACAGTTTTTAGAAATGTTTACCATAAGGAGTAGACACTAACATAGTAATTTCTTAAATAATTTTAGTAGTACGATTTTGTCTTTATGCAAAAGATGAACGTTATTGCGTTATACGTGGTAATAGTTGGTTCTCTATAACAACATATTAACGATTAATTTCAACATTATTTAGGAGAAGTTACATCTATCTACTGTAGTTATGTCATTGTCGTCATACTATCGCCATTTGATACATAATAATATTATAGTATTGGTGCTCAATATCTTAGACTAATCTCGTCTGTATTACTTTGTTTTATCACTCTTTACATATTAAAAATGAACAACATATATAAGAAATGTTTATCATTAAGAACATATTATTATAGTTTATTGTCCTAATCAATCCATCGTTGTCATTTTAGAAAAGTCATTTGCTAACTTAGGATCTCAAATTTTAAGATCGTGCATAGTGGAAACAAATCATAATGACAACTTATCGAAAGGCTTGTATGTATGATTAATAGCTACTCCCTGTGCTATTTAAAATTCATTCTTTTTATCGTTTATTTAAGGGTCAAAATTAGAATATTTGGCTTTCTAAATTTGATAACATATATACAAGAAAAATTATTGTCTTGTCTCAATTAAGGTCATGTTCAGTTCAACTTATTTTTACTGAACTAAACTTATTTTTACTGAACTGAACTTATTTTTGCTGAATTGAACTTATTTTTACTGAACTGAACTTATTTTTACTGAACTGAACTTATTTTTGCTGAACTGAACTTATTTTTACTGATTCATGTTGTTTTTTCTTTGCTCTACTGATTTTTACCGAACTGAACTTATTTTTACTGAACTGAACTTATTTTTGCTGAACTGGACTTATTTTTGCTGAACTGAACTTATTTTTACTGAATATTATTATTTTAAGGTGAACTGAACAGGGCCTAAAAGTGTTTACTAAAGATTGTGTAATATTATAAATAAAAAGATTCTAATTAATACAGATTACTATTGCAGCAGGGGATGTTCAGGTGGCTTGGCTACAAGTGGCGATCCTACATAAAGCAAAGACCTTCAATTGGTGCACTATCCACAAACTACCACGGGACCTTGTTTCCCAAGCTCACCATCGAGCCTAGTTCAACTAACGTTGATAATCTCATCGAGTTCGTGTCGCCTTCAATTGATTGAGTTTTAGTTTAGGAGTTTCTTGTTTAATTTGCTTTGTTCGTTATGCTGATGTAAAATAAAAACTTGTATTGAGATTCTAGTTAGATCCTTTACATAGGTGTAAATTTCGAATGAAATTTATTCAATCAAATCAATCCTCTCGTATTATAAAAATACAAGAATATAAGGTCAACTAGATTTAGTTATAAATTAGTTTGTTTTCGTTTCAAAGTGAGTAAAGAAGACATTGTTGGTATAATTTGTTGCACAATCATACATAGAATAATATCGAAGCGTTCCAACACTTTTGGAAAAATATAAGAGAACTAGTTTTTTGATTCAAGCCATGCCCCATATAGTTGCATGGACACCGATTATGACCTAAATAACCGAAGAAATATTAACACCTCGGATTTGCACAAACAAATTATATGTGTATATATTAATTTTAGAATATGTAAGCTATAGATGTATTCTCAGTTATGTAAAGGACATTCGTATTAGCTTATAACATTTGTTTTCATCGTCTTAGACAGTATGTACATAGAGTTCAAGTATATTGATATATATGCCCATTATAGGCTGGGAAGGAAATGTCATTCAAACGGTTTAAAAATAAGGTGAATAAGTATATGAATTTCACTTAAATTGGCTCCTGCGCACAAAAAGTTAAGATTACTGTAACACTCAAGTTTGACATTTAGTAAAAGCATTCATGCTATGTAATTTATATTGCTTGGTGATATCTTACATGATTGATAAGACCTATTGGCCTTTATAATTACTATAATTACGAGAGAGAAAAAATAATGGGGGGTGTGGGGTTGATGCCCCATAAATTAACTATTTTTTTGGTGTACCACTGATATATTGATTGCTTATAGAGATTTTCCCTTTCTTTACAAGCTAAATTGTGCGATATTGATGCTCTTAGGAGCTATTTATGCTAACTATTTCGATATAGTTGTGGTTTGTGTGTTCCATATCATTTTGCAGGTTTTTAGGAAAACTCCCCTATTTACTCGATGTTTAGAGCACCACGCTATAGCGGAAGGTTATGAAGCATCTTAGCGGTCTCGAGATGGTATTCGAACCCCATTGTGAAGAAGAAATATTCAAAAGACTTGGCGTCTGAAGCCAAGTGAAGCAAGGAAGAAAGAAGACTCGCCCGATGGGGTCGGGCAACCACTGCCCGATCGGGTACGAGTAAAATGCCAGAAGTTCAGATTTCCGCCCGATCGGGTGGACTTGCCCGATCCCATCGGGCGGACTTACACTTAGCCATATGTTGCTGGATTTCTAAGGAGCTTGAGAAGACCTCCACCGATGGCATCGGGTGGACTTGCCCGATCGGGTGCTAGGGTTGCGGCCCCGATCGGGTGGAAGCTGCCCGATTCCATCGGGTGGAGCCTACTTTGCTGCTGTTGGGAGCCTGTTCCCAGACCCGATCGGGCGGCCCTTTTGCCAGATTGGGTGGACGACACGGGGATGCGATTTTCGTTATTTCCCCACTCTATCCTATTGTTTTCTTAGAAACTATAAATACTTTTTAGGTTATTTTTATTGGTATTTTTCATATTATTGAACAATTAGAGAGCTCTTAGCCTAGTTTATTATTGCTTTCCACTGTAGAAGATATTCAAGTATTTTATTCAATTCAATTAAAGTTCCCGCTTTCCGTCAATTTGGTAATCGTCTCTCTTATTGCTTTATTCTTATCTCTCAATTACTTTAGTTCAATTGCTTTTCACTATTCAATTAGTTCATGATGCAATTCTTAGGGTTTCCAATTAGTTTTGTTATTGTCAATTCAATCATGTCTAAGTAGTTCTCTTACTAGGGTGTTAGATAGGGAAGCCATGTTTATACCATGATTGTTATTTAGACTCCTATTGATTTCTAGGGCTTGATTAGAGTGATTGTGGTGTGGTTTGTGCTTAATTAGTGATTAATGTTAGTGGCCAATTTCATTGATTGCTTGTGGTTAATAGTTGTTTGCACAGATCCGTCTTACGACTAGAGGCCTAGGACACATCAGTAGTTCTGATTACGTTAGTGAACATGCGGCGTATGTTGAACTATGAGCGTTGAGTCTTAACCATAGCTCAACACATGCTCTAATCCCTCGACTCTTGACCTAGGTTTCGATAGTTGTTGACCTTGTTTGATTGGTATAAGCATGGTGGACCGACATAATACTCTAGGCTTTCATTCCATAGTTAAATCCTCGACTTAATTCGTATTCTTTAGCTTACTCATTAGTTTAGTTAATTCTCCATATTTTCATCTGAAGTAGTTAGTTAATTGAATATTAATATAGAAACTTTGTCTCCCTGCGGATTCGACCCTGCTTCCACTGACTACCTTAGTTAGAGGACCGTAGGTTTATCTTTGAATAGGTGATACGACTAAAACATATCAACCACTACCATTCAATGTACTTATTTTTGTTTTTAAATCACAGTCAAACTTTGGTTTTTGAAAAAGTCAGATCTATCATAAAAACTCAAGAAAAAATAGTTATCTAAAAGCCAACTCATCTCTTGTATGCTCAAGCACATATGTTAACGCGCAAAAGAGCGCATGGATGACCTGCGTTGTCTGTTATGGTAAAAGTTCCTCAAAGACTAAAGCCGAAGTTGCTAGCTACAAATCTAACCAAGTCAGGTTTTGAGCAACACTACGTACAAGCAACTTATAATTGAGGTGCTCCAAAGTAACTTAGCCCATGCCATATGTGGAAGGACACAAAAATGTTGCTTTCTGTTAGTACTAATCAGTACTATACATCATATAAAAAGAAACTAGTGGAGTATTAGTGTGACTAAATTATGCATTTGTTGTATCAATTATGTTATTATTAGCTGGCCATTGCAACAACCTCGGCAGCAAAACATGATGGAAGCAAGACATAAAGTGACTTTAATCTACAAAGAATTTTCCCTGTTTAGAAAATATGCTAATTAAAGTTAAAGTAAGCTAACATGATTATTCCTTATTTAGTGAATTTCGCAAATCCTAGGTTTACATGGGAGTCTGCTTGTATTGAAATTAGCCCCAAATTTACAAGTGTATAGTAGATTATTAGTAGTACTAAGTTGTTGTTTATATAGTTGTACGAGGTAATGTACTAGTTGCGCAGCCATTAAGGTAATTAAGTTACTTAAAACTTCCATTAAAACAGTTAATATTCTCTTCTTTTGAAATAAGAGATATCACTACTCACAATTTTATTGGACTTTGTAGTATCCACAAGTTGCTTAGTCAAGTTGTAGTTTTCTAATGGATAGATTAGATCTTAGTCTTTCATTGATGGAGCATAGAATCAGCCTAAATTATATTTGAGGCCTTTGGATGTGGAGGATGAAAGAGCTTTGTTTAGGGTTATAATTATAATTACTGTGTCCCCTCAAAAAAAAAAAAATTATAATTACTGTGTTGTACTGTTTTTGATTCAGTCGAAACCATATTTTAGTAATTTATTTTTCAGGTGAGAAAGCGTACTATGTGCAGGATGATGGTAGTTTGAAAAGTTGAAAGTCATACAGCTGGATAAGTGAAATTTTTATGATTTATTAGCTCTAATGGTTTGATTATCTTTTAATTGCCAGGTCATATATGTGTAAGATTTTAATATGTAAAAGCATAGACCAAGAAAGATCGTAAGGAATCTTAATTATAATTAATGGTAGGTTTGCCTTGCACGACTCTCTGTTAGTTTACATACCGCCTGTTTTAAAATATGTACGAATCTGACAAGAAATAATGCTTTGGGAATAAAGACATTTAAATTTAAAAAAAGATGCAACTACTTTTCATTACAAGAATAAAGTGCACGTATTCTTTTACTAAATATATCAAGATAACTTTGTCCTCACCTATATATATAATTTTACTCGATAAAGAAACTTGGATATTTATTCATGGACGAGTTAGGAAAAGCATAATTCTCACCATAAATATTTACACTAGACTATTGTTTTTTATTTACGAATTCATAAAGTATTCGTAAATAACTTGACACGTGAAAGTAATTTTTTTGCTTTTATCTTCTAGGTTGTGCTTTTAATGGAGGTTCAATAAATCTTGTTAAATTTTACGAAGTGAAAAAAAAACTAATGCCTTAACTCCTTGATTAGAGGATGTCAAAGTAATTATTAGGAGAATTTTTAAGATCCTAATTTATAAGTAATCTTTTATCATTTTGAATGTCATTTTCATTACTTGATGGGCCAAGATTCCCAACATGGGGCATCGTCAAGTCAACTAAGGAAGTTTTCAGGAGGAAATTTCCTCAACAAAAATCCAAATTTCTAAGTGTAGAGTCCCTCATTTGGTAATGGCCAAACAAACCTTAATTAATCTCAACTTTCTAAAACGTGTCAATCATTGATACGCCCGACAAAAACATAGATATTCCTTAAATTATCATTACCTTATCTCATGCTCTTACCTCATTTTAAGGATCCTACTCTGACCCTCCTAGGTAACCTTAAACTAACTTTATTATGTGGACTTAATTATACATACTCCACCATCTCTAAGTTCTTTATTTCTATTTTGTGTGATATTCGACAAACAAATTTGACCATTAAAATTTTTAGTAGCGTAATAACACAATTATAAAAGATAATATTTTAACAAAATATATTGAAAGAGATTTAATAAGATTCAACAAAATTATATGTAATCTTATGTATCGGACTACAGTTGGTATTGTAAAAGACCACTTACTTTTAATATAAAATTAAGAACGGCCCAATAGGCCCAATAATAAGAAGAGAAAATCAACAAACCGTGCTCTGAAAATAGAGATAAGTTTAATCCATTTTGTGACTTATTTAATTCATTTCATGACCTATTTAGCTCATTCAATACTCAGTGTTAAATATATTTAGTAACTATCTTAATCCATTTAGTGACTAGTTTAATTCATCCGGTAAGTCATATGTTTTTTTAGGAATCACTTGTAATATTTCGAGACTAAAATTGAAATAAGGAAAGGAGAAGAGAATGAACAATTAGAGTGTGCTAAATATCTAGGAATAGTATGGGGCTAGAATAGAATGAACTTATTAATAGAATGTGGGCTTTGGTTAGTCTAATTTTATGTTAAAATTAGACCGCCTCTTTTAATAATTTGTCATCAGACTATTGGTAAGAATTTATACTCAAAACTTTTAAAGTTTGACTTCAAAAAAGATATTACTAAGTGACTGATTATTTAGATTAACTTTAACAAGTATTCTAATTATCCTTTTTTCTTAATGAGAATTTGTATAAGAAATGATAAATACAACCTTTAGCATTGTTAATAGAACTTAGATCAAGAAAATTAAGTAATTTCCAAACATTAACAACCCCGATTCACGCGTGATTTTGACATAAATTCCCAACCTAATACTATTTTCAACAATGTATTTAATGTTTATTATTATCCTTATTAAAACTAAAGCGGCAAAAGTTATATTTTATTGTTTTTTTTACTGATAAGAGTCTAGTGATGACATTTGGGTGGGCTAGGTCACAGTCGCGCTGGGTTGGGTAAATGGGCCCGGTGCGGGCCGGGAAAAGGGACAGGCAGAGTCGGCTGGTGGATTGTGCTTAGAGTCTAGTCGGTTGGCGGGCTCATTAGAGGGTTGATGGGTGGGTTGCTCAGGCCAATAAGTTAGGTTGGGTGGTTGTGTTAGGTTGGGTGGGCTAGTGGATGGGTTAGGTGGGTTTGTGGATAGGTTGGTGGAATTTATTTTTCTTAATTAAACAATTAGATTATTACGTTGTTATGATGTTTTATGATTATATAAAGATTCAAGATTATAAGTGTGAAATTTGTTGATTAGTATTTAGTTTATAATCTTTTGAGTTATTAATTATTATGATTACTGATCAGTAATCTTATTTACATTATGATAATTGTCAATAATCATGCATCAGACGGCTGGGGTGGGTGGTTTGGTGGGCCATTGGGCAGCTTTTGTCTACGTGTTAGGGTGGGTTATGTTGTGGGTTAGAGTGGGTTGGATCACAAGTTTTAGGCCCAATGCGGGTTTGGGTGGTTGTCCAAATTGGGGTGGTTGTTTATGGTTTGAGGCGGGCCTGACCCGCTTGGCCCATGAGGTAGGTTGGGCTAAGTGGGCCGGGCTGTCCCATCCCAAATTCCAGCACTCAATAAAATAATAGATATCCCTACCACAAAAGCTAATGGATGCTAGGGTTTAGAGAGGAGAGTGCAACTTTTAAGGTATTCCTAGAGCCTATGGGTATATAGAGATAGAGTTGTGACTGCCAAATCACAATAATACTAATTTTCTATTTCTAAATTTGGTGGACCTCATTAGTAAGAAAAGAATAAAATAAAATGAAATCGTATGCTCGACTTATATAGAATTAGGTACTCCAAGATGCAAGATGTTCCTTATATGATTTTAGGACAGGGGAGTTGATGCTTCAATTACAAGCTCTTCATTTTTATGTTATCATTTTGGTGAAATTAAGGGTATTTACAGTTACTAGCGAAAATTCTACAATGAATGTCGAACACCGCTAAACACCACTAATTTTTATTTTTTTTTATCTTTTAAGTTTACAATATCTATTTAAAAAAAAAGAAACCAGCAACGTTGGTTTATGATTAGTTTGCAGCCGTTGACAGTGTCCCTAAATCCGAGCTTTGCCTCGGCGTGTTTGACTGGTGTAACAATGGCAGTCGGCAGGTGGTTTGTTCATCCCCATAAAGGAGAAAAGGAAGCCGTTGGTTCATACTCCATCCCACAACTGAAAAAAAGCTGGATCACAAATCTAACACATCGTCATAAGAGAATCTCAAAACCCAACTTCCAAACTCAACTGTTGATCACCAATTGAAAGTCTTAATAACAACGTCTTCTCATTCTCAATTCACCTTCAAAGCACTCAAACACTGGTCTGTGGGTGGAACAGGAAGAAGAACACCAAAATATCTTAAATTTAACATAAAAATACATCCTTTTCTTTCCCAATTTCATTGGTTTGGATTAAATGATGGATCTTTAGACATTTCAATTAAGCCAATTAACCATGGGTGTTCTTTGTTACTATGTTTTTTCTGGGTCTTCATCATTAACCTCCGACAAATTGCTCATTCTGGGTTCCGCTACAACTAAAACAATACCTCGATTTTTCGGGAGTGTTCGCATCCCTTGTGTTATCTCCTCGAATTATAGAGCAGATGGTGAAGGCAATCTTAATGTTAAGCAAAGAAGAGCAAAACAGAGCAACAATTGCGAGGAGGGTGATGCCGGGGGTGAGAGAAAGAGATGAGGAAGATGACGCGTGGCTAGTATTTTTTATTTAAAAGATTTTTATAAAATTAAAAGATAAATAAATATAAGTATTAAATTATTTAATTTTAGTGGTGTTTAACGGTATTCGACATACGTTGTAGACTCATTGCAGTTACTAGCGGTAATTATTAGTTTCATTAAAGGTGATTAATACCTCCACATCAAGCCCGCCCTGAGGGTAAGCCAGTGGGGTAACTAATAATTAGGAAACAATTGTACTTATAGAAAACAATCCAATTGTACTGTATTACCTAAAAGATAGCTAGCAGAATTGGCATTGATTGTAATATTCATTTTCGAGGTCAACAACTCGATTATTCCAAATTTGATGTATTTAATTTTATTCTGATTAACGTGATTGTCTCTTGTTATAATGTCTCTCTACTTCATACTCTGTTTTTCAATCTTTGCTAAGGGCCTTACATAATAGAGATTTTTTTATTAGAAGTATATCTAGGTTTTACAAGTCTTTCCCAATAATATTTTACTTCTTTTTTTTCTATGGATTTAGAAGTTAACTTATCTTGTTGCTTTTTTATTTATGGTACTTATACATAGAGACATATTTGTAATAAATTCTTACGTGTTTATCACTTAATATTCATCAAAGAAATATGAAAATGAACTTATAAGAGTACTAATTGTATCATATTACCATTTCTGTCTTTTTTCTAAAATTTTATTGGTATATAGATGCGTCATTTTCACCTTAATAGGGTTTCAAATTTAATGAGTTTAGAGATAACTTCTGTTAAATTTTGATAAGTTCAGCTAAGTTTACATTAGTTCAAGTAAATTCTCACGCTTTATAAAAATAAGTTTGACCATGCAAGTTCATATAAGTTCAATTAGATAAGTTTGGAGCAATTTAGGAAATTAAGGTGAAAAGAATTAGTTAAACTTATAAAATTTAAGATAAATACTTTCAAGAGGTATATACTTGTTTTACAATACCTGTTTCGGGTACAAGAAACACAGTAAATTTGTAATTCGGGGAAGTCCAATTTCCAGCTAGGGCAGTAACCAAATAAGTCCAAGGTCTTCGAATCCCGGCACCTGCAAAACTGAGCACCGTGAACTACCCCGGGATGTTCCCGGGATCGGCTCTCCGATGCTTAAGTCAGATCTGATCTCAGAAGTCAGAGAGAGTAGTACCAGTGAATGTTCTGCAATATATGAAAAACGTACCTGAATGATCAGATGAAAGCACTATTTATAGGTAGTATTGAGGTGATGTCATCTGGTGAAGATGATGATGTCATGAAAGCTTTTTTGTCAGTGGGCTTGACTGAAGGCCTGTACTTTCTGGCCTAAAAGATCCTCAGGGGTAAAATGATAATTTTGCCCCTAAGGGTATTTTAGTCATTTCACCGGTTAAGTGGGCCATGACTGGAAGGGGCCCAAACAATACCTTTTCTCCTATATATTACAAGTTTTCTATTATTAAGGCCCCAATTTTTCTTCGTTCATGGGCCTATAAAATGTGAGAATCGCCCCTACTCCACATATAAAGGTAAAAAAGTTAATTATAGGTCTATTTTCATTATGTAATTGGATTCGAACTCTCCGATTAATCACTTAATGAATAAAGTGAGCAATTATTATACCAAGATAAAAGTGACTATCAATTCTGGGTTTTGAGGGGATAATCTATTTAATTACAAACAAAGTACTTTGCGTTGAACCACCAAGTTGGCCCTTGAATACATTAAAATATTAAAGCACTTATTGGTGTCGCATATTTGATGTGAAGAAGATTTGTTGGTGATTCTCTCGACACATGTCAAGCTAATGAGAAAGCGAGTGACTCAAATGAATCTCACTCGCTCGAGTGGGGGTACTCTAAATCTGGTAAGCAGTTTTTAGAGGTTGTTTTAGCCTAGTTAAGCGCCCCTGTTTTAGGTTTCCAAAATTGTTTAATACACCAATTAGAATTAAATATTAAGTAGCAATACTTCATTAGCTGCCTAATTATTGACATCAAAGTAATAAAATAATAGTACAAGTATATAAGGGTCAAGTCCTCGTTGTGAAAGGCTCCATTTTTAAAAAAAATATGCAAATTACTAGTATATCAAAAAGTACCTAAGACATAATCAACACTATTGAGAATAGCGAGCTTACAACTTTTATCCTACTTTTTACGCGAGATAATTTCTATTGAGCTAAATTCATGCTATACAAGAGTTTCAAATGAACAACTGAGCGAATAAGCAAAAATATCTCTCGGTGTAGAAATTAGGATACTTAGCAAACACTCTGATGTATGATGAATATGGACTTAAATATTGGATCTAGAGAGTAAGGAAGAAATTTGTTGATCAAGTTACATAGATATATTTCGTTATTTATTTAATACCTGTTGTTGTATATATTGTATGACATCCAAGTTCCAATTGATGAAATGATATATTAACTATATCCTTCTCTATTTCAAAATAATTGTCGTTCTCACATTCTAAGGCAACACTTAAATTTAAAATTAACAAAAATGTATTGTGTCAATTTTTTTCGATAGATTCGAATGGAAACATACTCTTCAAATGTTTTTTTTTTTGATAATTTGTACACTTATATTTTGTAAGATGTTGATAGTCAAAGTGAGTTCACGAAGTACGCAAACATCATTTTTTCAAACTTAAGGAGCAGTTATGCTAGTCATCTCCCATTTCAAATACCGACAAAAAATGAAACTTTTTTTTCCTGGTTTCTTGATTTCTTGTTTTTTAAAAATAAATGGAGAATTAGAAGAAGGAAAAAAGCGATAACGAACCAATTGTATTAATTGCATATAATTTATTGTACTACTCTCGTTCTTTTTTAATGGTTACAGAGATTATAGCTACCGAAAATAGGTAAGCGGGGGTTTAATGTAAGAAAAAGAGTGTATTGTATGAGGTTTTTTCTCTATATATAAGAAAAGGTAATAGAAAGACTATTTTATGTGGGTTTTAAAGGGATAAGGTGGAAAAAATATATAAGTAAAAAATGTGATAAAGTAAAAGTGTAACCCACAAATAAAAAGAAACGGGTGAATGGAAAAGATGTAACAATGGAAAAACAAAATTCATTAGAATAGGCGGCCTAATTTTGACTTATCCTTACATTCTCATTAAAAGCACATTTCGTATATGGTTCGCAAACTCAATTCTCCCTAGTAATCTGACACCAAAACGTAATTGTCATTTCTCTTCTCCTTCCTTTATTTCTCTTTGAATCTCGAACTACAACAAACAATTTTAAAATTTGACTCAACAAACTTACCGAATGATTTGAATTAGTCACTTACTGAATCAAACTAGCTAGTCCCTCAATGGATTACAAATTGTGATTACAGAAGAGATTGAACTGGTCAGTGAGTGGATAAACAAGTTACGAAATATAATAAACCACTCACTATATTCAGATAGGCAGTCGATTCTCTTCTTAATATTGGGTTTGAACTTAATAGAGTATAAATCTATTCCTGGGCCTTCAACCATCAGCTTAAGCTTTTGGTTGAGTTGGTTCCTTCACATGGTATCAAGAGCTAGTGTGACTACAAGGTCACGGGTTCGAATCTCATCCACCCCTCCTTTCTAAGTGGAATATATAACGTCAGATATGAGGGAGACCTGTGCTGCATCCACACTGCAAGCCAGTGGGCTCTTGCGTGAGGGGGCGTGATAGAGTATAAATCTATTCCTGGGCCTTCAACCATCAACTTAAGCTTTTGGTTGAGTTAGTTCCTTGACAGAACTATTACATAATTAGTCTCCCATAAGACCAAATCACAAAATAGAATGACGCGAGAGTTATAGATAGCTCAGTTGGTTAGAGCTTTCCTCGATCCTAAAACCACCCCTTGTGGCTCTCTGACAAGAAAATACCCAAAACGGAGAGAATAATACAAATGATGCATGACTTTCTATGAACGGTATATGCCATTATTCTTTACTTTTAAAAGTACCCATTGTGATATTAAAACTTTCTATTTTAAAATATTAAGTATAGTACTATAACTCTACAAAAAACGTTAATGAAAGAAACGCAACGAAAAGAACTGTATTGAGGAAAGCTTCTATCTTCTCTAGTCTGTCCTTCCTCATTATCAAAAGCTGCTCTTCAACTCTTTTAGTAAGTCAATCTCTTTCCAACTCTAATCTCTCATTTCTTTCTTTTATAAGTATTTTCTCTTTTTTTCCCCACCAAAAAACCTTAAGTCTTCCTTTCTATATTAGGTTAATTTTTTGTTCCATCTAAAATTTTTGGTTTTTTGATAATCATATGGATTTTTGCAAGTAAATCAAAACCATGGTCTTTCTCGATTTTTTCACATATAATTCTTCCGTTTTTATTTACTTGCTATAGAGAAAAGGTACACAATTTTTTAGTTTCGGTATATGATCTATGATTGTGTAATTTGTATTTTTATTCTCAAATATATTTCTCATACTAGCCAACAATAATCTTCAATAATATTTCTTGGGTTTATATCTTTTTTTCGTTTTTTTGGTTGTATTTCCATTGATAGATATAATTCAAATAAACTAAAAACACGATTTTTCATAATTTTTGTTACATAATAATTCATCCTTTATATTTACTTGCTATAGAGAGCAGTAAGTAGTTTTCAAGTCTTGCTATATTATATATTTCTCATACTAGCCAACAATAATCTTGGATTTACAAGTCTTCAATATTTCATTTTATTTCCATTATCTTTCATTTTATTTCCATTATTTATAATGTTACCAAAATTAATTGCACTCATGTATTTTTACAGGATAAGAAAATGGGAAGAGGAAAAATTGTGATTAAAAGGATAGATAATTCAACAAGTAGACAAGTAACCTTCTCAAAGCGAAGAAACGGATTACTCAAAAAAGCTCGAGAGTTATCAATCTTGTGTGATGCAGAAGTTGGAGTTGTAATCTTTTCTAGCACTGGGAGGCTTAATGAATTTGCAAGCACCAAGTATGTTTCTTTTCACTTTTATTTCTAATAAAATTAATTTTCATTGCCTTGTTAATATAAAAATCAAAACAAATTACTAACTACATTAATGAACAAAATATAAGAATTATTTTGGTGTAAAAAAATATAAGCATTAATTTACTGGATTATAATAATTCGTCTTCTTAAATTCCTCTTCAAGTAATTTCCTTTATTTCTAGCATAAATAATTTTGATAGTCTTGTTAATCTAGAACTTTCAAAGATTAATAATTAACATTGGTTAGAAAAATATAAGCAATAATAATAAAGTTATTGGGGGTGATAGTGTCTTTTTTATTTCCTTGATCTTGTTCTTTATTATTTAGAGATTAGTAAAAATAACAAAAAAAATAAATAAATCTAAATGTAGGTCAAAATGCATAACTAGTTTTCTTTCTTTTTCTTTTGACCAATCAAAAAAAAATTGCTAGAAGAGTTTTCTCCTGTTGAAGAATTCAATTTCTAGCTCAAGTATATCAGCATAAGCATGTTCAATGGAGTAGAAGATAATTTATTTTCCTTATGGGAGGAGTATTAAAAATTAGTGTGTAAAATATAATGCGTTAGGAGTACTGGAATTTTAATATCATCTCAGCGAATGTGTATGACACACGCCAATTTTACTATGTATTGAAGTATTGAATTATATTTTTTTGGGATTTAACAAAGGTACTCCCGGATGCATGAACTAATTCGCATGGAGTATTTGATAATACCTAAACACATATGATCCCTAAAATTCAGCTAAGAAAAATGTATAGAAGTGATGAAATATATATGCATATTTGTGACTACATATGTGCATGTTGATCTATTGTTGCAGTGCCAAAGAAAGGACTAGGTACGGTAGTACTCCTAGTAGTTTTGTTAAACCACGTTTTCAAGTATACAATATAGTAAAATTAAGTTAAACTGCTATTGACGAGCTAAATCAATTCAATTCAATCGCAAAGTTTTATGTCGAATTTGCTTCATACTTTCTTCA
Source organism: Patellifolia procumbens (assembly GCA_947645195.1). Classification (NCBI taxonomy): domain Eukaryota; kingdom Viridiplantae; phylum Streptophyta; class Magnoliopsida; order Caryophyllales; family Amaranthaceae; genus Patellifolia; species Patellifolia procumbens. The sequence goes on from CANSGD010000969.1 coordinate 919,575, forward strand.
AACATTAATCGCCATCAACATAGATTCTAATCATTTCCAATTCATACTTTCTTCAAACATTGCTTAGCTTGTGATCTATGCAATAGTCAGTTTACCAATTCTTTCTGTTTTTCAATTTCTAACATATATTTGAATTAAAGGTTAATGTATTAATGGTCCATTTGGTAAGCAATACATAACAAATTTAATAATGAAGTTACATGTAACTTGAACAAAACCTCTCATAACTATTGTTAGAATTACAACTTCACAAGCCCTATATACTAGTCAATTTCGATATTCGGACATGTACATACTACAATGTATTTTAACCTAATTCAAAAGATGGTATGGCAGCTGGTCTGAATTTTCGAATTTTCAACAGTTGTTCTGTTGGATAGTCCCTGGGGTGGTTTGCACTGCTAATTGCAATTATGCTATGTGAAGTTTCTGATTGTTTGAATTGGTTTGGTTAATTTATTTCCTCTTCTTTTTTGTTTATGTTCTTATTGTACGTTCTAGTTCTATAGTTTTCCCTACTTTAGTTTGAATGTATTTGTTATAAGTCTTGTTTTGTTTTGCATAATCTCTAATACGCACCTTTGACCTTGTATATCTTCAATATTAGTAAAAAATATAAAAAGTTGATATTAACAATATTAAAACCGCTTTGATATTTAGTATGGAGTTAGTATGTCTCATTATAACCAATTGTGTGAGTAACCCTAGAATGTCCAACTTGTATAGTGAATTATACTCCCTCCGTTCCAAAATATTATACCCATTTGGAATGGGGGAAACAAGGCAAACGAATCATAGGGAGAATCTTTATATTTATTTTAATAATTTTCATGTACTTTTTTTTGTCCTTATTAGGAAAAGTAAGAGAGAGATTCAAATGTGTGGGGACCATTAAAGTACAAATGAGTAAAAGGTAGGTAAATGTTTAGATATTGAAGTGGGTAAAATGGGGAGAAAAAAGTGGTATTAGTAAATAGAAAAAATTTCTATATGGATATATCTTTTTAAAACGGCCTAAAACGAAAAATGGGTATAACATTTTGGAACGGAGGGAGTACTTTATTTGATTATCAATATTTTGTGGTGAGGGATTTCTTCCTTCGCAATAAAACTTGTGTGTGTTTGGCATTGTTGTTTTTCTTTAATTTCAGACTTGTCAAGTTATTTGACCCCCTTATTCTATAACAACTATGGTGATAATATATCGTTCTCAAGCATGCGCTTTTCTTCACAAATTTTCATTTTTCACTCAATACTATGTCTAAAGTACATGATTATTAATATGAATTTTTTTATAAAGGTAGGTAATGCAAATTTATTAAGAAAAACTCGTGTTTAATTGGGGTTGGATTCACATCACCATGATTATTTGATCTGAATTTCTTTAGAAAATACACTAGAACTCATTATCATTACCCCTTTAATGTAGCTTACCAAATGGAGTTGTAAACTAAAGAGAGGGAGGTGGATGGAGTTAGAGACAGATAGTTACTAGTCTTATATGTATGTGATGGATAAAATGAAAACATATTTGCAGAGTAAATGTAAAAAGGAAAACGGCTTTTTGTATACATTTCTTCCTTATTTTGAAAACAAAATTGTTGGAATTCAATAATTTTATTATTTTATCTGAGGGTATAATGATAACTTTTTCTTTTTGTTGTCTCGCTCCTCTTCCCTTATAATAATATAATAGAAATTGTGTATGTAAGAGAAAGGAATTGAGAATTAGGGGAGTGAGAATTGCAATTGAGATTTATAATCCTTATATTAAAAGTAAGTTACCCACTTCAGCAATTATCATCCCGAAAACCAGGGTAACAACTACCATATTCATCTTCATCAGGTTGATTTGTAGAATAAATCAGTGAAAACATAATTATTCCTCAAGTGAAACTATTGGATTCGACCGTTTGATCCATATTTTTGGTTAGACTTGGCCCAATATGTTAATACAAGCCAGCCTCGCGCGCCTTTCGTTCTAGCTTTTGTTGTCTCTTTTGTTCTATCAGTTCCAACAACATTTAAAAGCATCTTCAATTTCATTTTTTAGTTTCTTGAATTTTGAAATTATTGTAGTTATAAAATGCAATTTCAGTTACATTTCAGTTATTGGTTTTTGTCTTTCAGCTAAGGAACTTAGTGTTTCAGTTATTGATTTTCGTCTTTCAGTTTTTGATTTTAGTCTTTCAATTAATTCTTTTAGTCTTTTGATTAATTATTTTAGATTTTTAGTTATTGAATTTAGGGTTTCAGTTGATTATACTCTTCAAGTTATTTATTTTAGTCTTTGTGTTAATTGTTTTAGTTTTCAACTATTGATTTTAGGGTTTCAGTTAATGAATTTAGGCTTTCAGTTAATGATTTCTACGGTTTTAGTTTATGAATTTTGGATTTTAGACTTTCGGTTAATGAACTTGTTTGTTCTACCACTAATGAATTTTTCAAAGTGGAAGATTATCATATGAATATCAACAATTAATTTGATAACATAGGAGAGAGAAATGAAGAATGTAGAATGAATTCATTCCATATAAAAATGAAAAACCCAAAAGTTAGAAATTGCGGCTGGGCATACCTGGTTGGGCCGAACGCGTTGTTTGGTTTGGATAAGATGGTCTGACCATATTTTACGATGATCTCACCAATACCTTCTCATTCCGATCCACAAACTTGGTTAATATAATTATGATAGTGATCAGACATGTGGTGAGTCTTAATTAGATGATTACCATGCAAGGATGAGTTGAATGTCCAACAATTGTACTCCCTCCGTTCCCTAATGTTGTTCCCATTTCCCGATTTAGTGTTCCTTTAAGTTGTTCCCCTTTGCAATCTTTCTAAATTTAAATCACATAAAGTCAAACAAGTTTGCAATCTCATTGGCTTAAATTAAAATATAACCCTTATGTTTTGCATAGTAAGTTGTGTTTTCTTTGCATTAATGATACTTTTACCTTTACAATGCTTTGGTAAGATAACTATTGAATGATATAAACTCTAAAATATACATTCTTTAAATATTTTTTTACCAAGGATTCACTTTTCTTAATCCTCTCCCCTATTCCATATAGGAACATCAAAAGGGAACTGGGGGAGTACTTCTTTTGAGTGTTTAGAGAGCCACAAAGCAAAATTTATTGTTAAACTTATTGTCTTATCATAGTATTAATGTAAGAGAAAGGTTAACTGATGAATTTCAATTAAAGTAATACCGTAAGAGCAAACTTCGCATTTACGGGTCGAATGTACAAGAAGAAGATTTTAATAATGTAATGTTAACTATCTAACTATTTCAGATGAAAAATGCCGAGATAATAACCAATAAATTGAACTGGGAGTAAATTAATTAAAAGTCTAAGGCATTCTTTCGGTCTAACATGCTTATACCAATCTAAGAAATCAAAAACTCAACAGTCTTTAGGTTTCGGATCGAGCAATTAGTGAAGGAGCTATCCTACGGTCGAGTCTTAAAACTTTTGAATCAACCTATACAGTACGATCGCTAACATAAGCAGACTCATCAGATGCTCTAAGCCTCTTACAGTAAGATCTTCCGATACTAACAATTATCAGCCTTATAATAATTCATGATATTGACCAATTACATAGATTAAACAATGAAAACAAATTAACATGAATTGCTCTAATCATAACCTAAATATCAAGAGAATCAAAACAATATAAATATGGCTTTCCTTACTAACCTCTAGAAATTGAGTACTAGCACATGAAGGGGGAAATAATAATAAATAAAAAAAACAATTCTACTTTATCATGCATGACTGAACTGAAAAAGAAAGTTTGAGAACCAAACCGATGTTTACAAGGAATACTTTTCTAACCTCAAGTAGGAAGTAAAAGCTTCAAACCTAGGTCATGTTAAGTCCAACTCTTCACTCTTCAAATACGAGTGTAGGTGAGCAGAAAAGTCGGATACCCGGTTCCTAACCCAAAATCGGTTGGAACCGACGATTCCGAAACTGGAACTGGTGGGACTGGGTCTGGGTCCAGATATTAGAAACCAGTTGAAAGTGGGTCCGATTCTAAGTAGTGAAATTATAGACTCGATACCCACTGGGTACCCGATTAAACCAGTTCCAAGACCTGATATATTTGTGCGATGAATGCATATGTAATGGATGCTTAAGATTTGAACGTTTTTAAGACGAACTTGTCAATAAAAGTGTCGAATTACGTTTTGTATGGTGCTCATTTTTAGCTAACAAGAAAATGCAACTGAATAGCGAGTACCCAGTATTGAAATCGGCCTAATAGACGAAATAACAATCAGTTTCGCGAGACTGGGTTAAGAATCTATGATCCGATTGTTGCGACATGAGTATTTTACTAGTTTGATGTAGATAAAGTTTTTATGTTAGTTGAGACTTTGAGAGTTTAACTTTGGTGAACATTACCAAAACCTATTGCCTGTTACTTCAACTTATCTTATTTCACATATTTTGTTATCTTAACTTGTCTTTCCTTATTGTACTTCTTTGATTTTACTAGCATTTTTACACCACCAGTCCGCCACCAAAGTCTTAACTGAGTATGATAGGCCGGCTGCATGAATCAATATCTTATGGTTGTGCCTCGGAAATCGAGGGTCAATGATCTCTCAACAAGAATGGGAGTCTAGCTACCATTCAGAAGCCATAACCCACAGATATTCAACTAGCTCATTTACATACATAGGGTGGTAATGGTGCTCATTTACTTACACACATTGCAAATCTTCTTCATTTGGGCCAAACTCACCAGCGAGGTGTTGGTCTAAGTAGGAGTCTTCGGCCAACTATACCCAAAATGAAGGAACAAAATGCAAACTATAAAATCACCAAGAATGGAGAAATCTAATGAACCATAAATAAACCTTCATTATCAAGAATGTTCATTTCTCTGTAATCATCTCTTTGGAAAAAATGACATTGATGTTCTATACAACTGCAGCATGAAAGCGGTATTTGAAAGATACAATAAAATGAAGGACGAGAACAACCACGCACAGTCATCTGCTGCTTCTGAACTCAAGGTAAGCATATGAGCTCACTTGCTTCATCCTGCATCAGCATAAAGCTTGACATCTAAAGCATTTATCATCTCAGATTCTGCACAAGACTTTGTTTGCAAATGTGAGCAGGATGTTCTGAACAGCATGCATATATACTATGTTATTTGGACTTGAGTACCCATGTTGCGTATGTGTCTAAGTGTCCAACCCGTCTATTAAACGATATTTATAATGATTTTGGCATAAAACAATTTTCGAAGTGTCCATACCCATGCCACGAGTGTCAAGGATTTGACACGGGTATTGCAGGTAAAATGAGACCGAGTACATAAGATGATATGCAACATGAGTAATTCATGTACACATTCATAATCTAGCCACATTTAGTCTATCGCAAGCCATTTGCACATAGACACCAAGCTAACCTAAACCTACTATAATCTAGGAAACTTATTTCGCTAAAAACGCATTCGCACCTCTATAGCTCCCCTGCCTTCCTTTCGAAATCGTTATATATGGAAGATATTATAGAATACGGAAGAAGGAGACACGGTTGCAATTACAATAATGAAAAGCAAAGCACTGGAGTAATGTGTGTATTGGCAGGATCTAGTTCATTATCACCTATGTGCCACATTGTTTGCACTTTTACCTTCAGCAAGGTCATTAAGAAAAGTAGATACAGAGAAAGAAAAAGTAAGTGGCAGTGTGGGAACGGAGCTAAATAAGTAAGGTAACGAAGAGAGCAAGGTTACTTGAAAAAGCATTTGTAATTAAGTATAGACAGCCAATAAAAGTCAGTGTGCAAAATAATATGGGACGCAAGGAGTAAGATATTATGGTAACCATGGTCCTGGTTCTCGAATATAGGTGGACTACTGTTTATTTGTACAGTTAGGGACAGCTATACTATTGGTAGGGTTGTTTGCTGTCAAGAATCAGGATTTGTGATAGGCACTGTAGCAGAACTCAAATATCTAACACCAACTTCAAAGTCTATCGAAACGGGCACGCTTTGAGAAATAGAACAGCAAGACCCGAGAGGGATACAGGAAAGAATGGAGAGAATAGATGAGACTAGGATGACGGGTGGTTGCAAAGCAATAAGGCTATGCAATTGCATATCTTGAACATATAGAGAAAATATATTGTACTGCAAAGTGCAAACTCATTGGAGCTACTTTGGCTCACTAATTGGCACAGCAGAAATTTTACTTACCCCTATGATAAAGATAGCAAGTTCAAGCATCGCAATACATGTTAACTACTCTTCTATTATTTCCTCCTTTTGAATATAAATACAAAAAAAAAAATCATGAGGTCTGAGGTGTATAAAGCGTAACAATTTCGAAGATATTAATAGTCAAAATTTCAAGTTAGATCACAAAGAGCAAAGTAGAAAGAACATTATGGGATGGACTATGGAGGGAGTATGATGTACCATTATTATTCTAAACCACCCCAATTCAAAATCCTGGATTTGCCACTGGGCCGGAATGGAGATGCAGCGCAATTATGTCGTCGTTGGTACAGGATGCAAGTGGTTTATTTTATACATAAGCTATGGAGTAATATTTGTGGCTTAAGCCTGTGAAGAAATCGTATTTTCAAAAGAACTCTCAAAATCTTCTCTTAAAGCGGAAAAGAGATTGAGAAATTGCCGATTTTGGTATCACCTAATTCAATAGCTGAAAAAGAGAGGAGACCTCATTCACTAAAGGCTGAAAATTTTTTCCAAGTCCCGAGCGTGTAGTTTCCTTTAAGAAAACCTATTTGAAAGTTCAAGAAGGTAAGTTGATGAAAGGTGCAGTATTGTACATTTGTACCAACTGAATCTCGCTCCCCTCCATTCTCACCGTAGAAGTAACTAACTCTTTTTTGAGGCGGATGGAGAAAATGAAACTTGAGAGGAAAGGAATTGGAACCGAATTCTTCCCAGCTATTCCCTTCTCATAACAACTTCCAAAGGGGAAATAGAAATTGTCCCTGATACTCAATGCTAGTAATGCAATATTAAGAACATCCTAAGAGTAACAGATAGAGTATCCCCAAAAAAGAAGAATAAAATACACCCATAATGATTGAATATACCCCTAAACAAACATCCTAAATCAATCTACTAGTACATTTTGCTGAACTATTCTCATCAGCATAGAGTTAAAAAGATCAATGGACTACGAAGCCAACACCAATCAATCTACTGCAAGATCAATCGACAAAGAACCTCACACTTGAATAACATCCCATAATACTACTTTTCTCCTTCCAAGTCTCACTGCCATCAGTGTATAAGACAAAAGGTAAAAAAGAAAAGAAGTGTGCCAAAGGTTAAAGAAAGGCTAGTGTGATGTAACACTGAAGTTTGCAGATGATAAAGCACAAACAATTTGAGGAGAAGATGAACTTAAGTGTAGGCACTGTCCAATGTAACACTTGATGAAGCAAGTTAGCACATCAGACAAACAAGTGAAGAGAGGCAGAAGCATTAAGTGAGAGCGAGGAATAAGAAAGGCAGCTTCAGAAACCAGTTTAGTTCATTCTTCAGCATAAGTCTACTCATTTTCGCTATAGAAAACCTTTTGGCCATCCAGGGGTACTAATTTCTAAACTCCTAGCAGCAAATGGTACAAATGTTAATGCATTCTGCAGAATATAGGGTGGAAACGGAAGAGATAAAAGAGCGTAAGGTGAATGAGAAGCGAGCACAAAAAAAAACCCATTGTGAGATGTTCAGGATGGGGGATCCTTTTTTACTCTCATATTCCAATTTAAGTTGATTATCCAACAAAAAATGTGTAATACTTCCATCTCAACTTCTCGATCCTTGGCTCCCAAAATCACTCTAGTATTCTATCATATCCAGAGCCTTTCCTGCCACATATGTCACAATATATACACATATAAAGCTTTTTTTCATCTAAGTCACTTCTTTTTATATGGTCTTCCAAAGAATCTCTGTGCACATTCCTAGTCAGTGAATCCAAGTATATATGCACCTTCACTCAACCATCAAATTCACACATAGAATAAGATAAGTCATCCTAATAATGGCAGTGGGCCAGTGGCAACTTACGAAGCATGAGCTGCAATACTCATGTGAAGTAGATATTGTAGAAGCTCCTGACGACTAGTCCATAAGCTAATTGTCTTGTGTTTCATTTGCAGAAGACACCTGCAACTCAGAAGCTACCAAGGCCCTGCAACAATCACAAAAATTTCCATTAAAAGATAGTTCGTTATTCTCTCTTTTCTGACAACAGCTTGCGAAGTCTCATGGACTCAACAAGGCCACACTTCAGAAATAACATGGGAACAACTGGTATGTAATGGTCAAACATGGCAGCTCATGAGCGATGAAATTACTTCCTCTGAAAAAAAAAATTAATTAAACTTTGACAACAAGGATAAGCATGAGATTAAGCTTAGTGAACTAAAAGTGAATAGTGATCTTAGTTCTTATTCTCTTCAAAGTGAGAGTATGATACTCCCTTTTGAGGAATCTATAATCTCCATTTTCCTTTCATAGATCATTATACTTCGTTCCTGTCACTGCTCTTCAGTAAAGCAAAACATTAAACCAGCCTACCAAAGCATAGCACAGATGAGCAATGCAATAACCAATTTCTTGTCATTCACTTTCTCTCCGTTGGTCTAAGACTCCAATTGAACATTTCGGTCAAGATTTATCAATGTAATTTTCATCTTTATAGGTCACTCAACATAATATATTTACGTGAAATAAATCCACGAGAGGCAGTATTAACTTAAATACTGCAGCTGTACGATAAAAGAGAAAGATTGAGGGGTACGGATCAGGAGGCTGACCAACAACATCCAACAAATAGATACTGTACAAATAAGGTGAGCAGTGAGCTACTTCATCAAAATGGCAAAAAGTGATCACTTAGTGGCTAACTTGCTAATATTGCCCTTTCCCAACAAGACTTCATGCTTCAGCTAATTAGTAGCTTCACACGTAACTCAGGAAGCACATAAGCTTTTCTTTTGAGGAAACAGCCTGAACTTTTAGTTTGTCACAAAGTATTGAAACCACCTTGACAGTCTCCCTAATATCACATGTTCACATCAGTCTTGTTTCATCACCATAATGACGCTCTATAACCGATAATTTCTAGGCACAAGTTTATCGGGACAAGAAATGAAATAACCCCTCTAACCCACTGTGTTTGTCTTGTTTAACATTTTGAAGTCTTTGAGACCAGACTTTGATCATTATCTTTAATCAACACACATCGTAAAAATTTATGAAAAAAGATAATTCTTCAAGAACTTCATTTCCCATACAGATCTAGTAAGATATTTTTCACATTGCAAATTAGTATTACTTACTAGATGAAACAGCAACAGAGAGAAAAGAAAAACATAGTGCGACGGAGCAATGAATAATACAAATAAAGATTATCGTCATCATATCCATACATGAGAAACATCAGTACACAATGCTAAGTGGGAAACATTATTCGTGTAATAAGCTCAAGTGTCCACTCGGATATAGGTATCGGGTGTTGGACTCAGCCATTTCATAGAAAAATGTCAACTTTTGGGTTTAGAATGAAGTATCCAAGTGTCATGTCGTGTGCGGTCCTTACGGGTACATAAAGAAATTAGAAGAGTCAGAGTAAGATAGATTTCAGGGGTGACATTTAATCTGATGCTATCGACATCAATATCAATATAGGTGGTTGGTTCGACAGTTGATTTGAAGCTATTGCTATCATTAACAATATAAACATAGGATAAGATGAAAGAAGTAGTAAGTAGTATCATAGATTCATAGGCACATAAACCTCCAATATAATAACTCTTCCTATGTATCAATAGCAAAAGGCATTCAACCTTCAAACACTTGAACTCTTTGGTTGAAAACACTGGAACACAATTAAACTGAAATGACATGAATAGTGAGATGTGAAAGTAAAAGTATTGTGCACACGGCTGGGTTAACTAAACAAAAACTAAAATAACTGACTAGAACTGAAAATAAGTTGGGGAGAATAGGCCCGGAGTGTATTACCCTACTCTTAATTTAAGTCTTTTCTATTTTTTTGGTGAGACCGATGCATGGTAAGATAGGAAGACTTCATTTGAGAAATAGGATGACATTTTTGTCTTACGGCATGAGATTGTCTTAATTAGAATTCACTTACCCCTTTTTCTTCTCAAACAATCTTCTGACTCATCTAATCTTGAAAAAGTCTTCCTGTTTCGGCTAGTAAGCACTAAGCAAATGAGGATGCTCAAACTTCACATCGTTTTTGCAAACCATAGTCATGATTAAGCCATCCACATCTGAACAATTTATAGCTCAAAGCTTTTAAAAATAAGTTTCCCAAACCATGAACTAGAAACCAAGATTCTTCTTTCAAAAAAAACCAAGATTCTTGATAGCTCCTCCAACTCTCCAAGCTATGAACTTTCCGTCTTCATCATAGCTCTCCTACTAACCTGTCATATTCACCGTGTTAGACTCAAGTTGTTCACTTAACTCTTAAGTGCCTCAGTATCACTCCAGTCCAGTCCTATGCTCCAGTAAGCCATTTGCTGATTCAATATGGTCATCGCCTCATATCATAGTACAACATGCTCATAATAGGGGGCCACACCAGCTCTTCCTTGGCCTATTTCTAAATATCTTCATATCCCAACTCTCCATTATCCAAACTGAAGTCTCCTGGTGTTGGCATTGGTTCGTCCAAACTCCAAACCACTGCAATTGCTTCTCCTTTACCTTATTCTCAACAGTTGCCACAACCCTATTCATTACAGATTTCGTGATCTTTCTTAAAATCCAGTATCCCAAACGTTGTAGCAAAATTGGCAGAAAAGCAGTCCTAGAAAATATAGGACCCAAATTTTTCACCCATACCACAAAAAAAAAAAACTATGCCAATGAACCACAAAACAAGCTACCTAGAGAACTACGTTGGTAAGCTGGGTGATACATGTTAAGAGAGTGTTAATTCCCTTTGGATGAAAGGCAAAAATTTAGAGGAATGGAATAAAAAAATTAACTACAGAAAAGGACATCATTATTCCTTGTTAATCTATAATGACCCCTTTGATTAGTTATTAGTTCCACTCTACCAAGTACCAAATTGCAGGTCTAAACTAAAATGAGCCCCAAAGTTATCATTTTAGAGTTACGTTTAGTGTCCAGTATCAATATGAAATATTAAACATGACAATAACCTTTTCCTCTTTCTTGGTTACAGTTTTGGCAAAGGGAGGCAACCAACTTGAAGCAACAACTAGAATATTTACAAGAAAGCCACAGGTAAACCAACTTCTATTTCATACACTCAATCCAAAAGACGCGGTTGCAAGATTATCCCCACAGATACCACTCAGAATTTGGAATTGGCTCAGCAATAGCCTGAGTTTTGACATACACTACGGTCAGCCAGTTATGACAGCATGAAACCAACCTACCTGTGATTTCTATTTGGTGATACTGACAATTATCAGCTTCATATTTCTGCAGCTACCAAGACAATGACTAGAAAAGTTATCCTTGGCAAAATACAACAAAAAAAATCCTTGCAGAAGAGAGTAAGACAGTTGACATCAGATTAGAGAAATACTTTAAACACCATATATCACCATTAAGCAAACAATATTCAGATATTTCTGAGGGAATAGAGATATTGCACCTTGGTTCAAGCACCAAAATAATTTCATGTATTTTATATAGATGGAAAACTCCCAACTGCTTCACAGGTTTAGTTATATACTTTGGTCCTTAACTTCAACTAAAGTTCTTGTGACTTTCTAGTAAAAAACTAATAGGAAGACATGGCAACAAGTGAAGTGTAGCTACCACTAGCGAGATAATGGTTCAAATAACTACCAACATTTAGCATGATTCACAGAATCCTTTCTACATCATACCCAAGTGACATAGTTGTTGCATAGATTATAGATAGCACCAGAGGACAAAGCTATTCCAGTTCCAGGAGATACTAGCTAAGCATGAGAAACCAAAAAAGAGGTTGGAGATAAACCAACAGATTAGTGCCCATCAATACAGTCAATTTACCAGCCATAAATGATAAAAAGAACCATTGCGAAGGTGAAAAAGTGAACAAAATACGAGAATAATCTTAAACCCAAAAGGAAGGAAAAAGAGACAAGGGCATAGTCATAGGACACATTCGTGCAAGAAGACAAACAGAAGAAACCATCCTACCTTCATAGTAGCATCTGCAATTTACTTACAGATAATATCAAAAGCCACTAGCTGATTGGAATAACCAAGAAACTTTTAAGTCAGAAAATTGAATAAAACTGAAATCTCCAATAGATTAGAAATAAAGTATCACTACACCTGCAACACAGTCTCATATTGCAATATTGGAGCTGTTACAGCTTGTTTGGATAGAGGGAAATGGAGGGAAATGAAGAGAAGAGAAGGGGAGGGATCCATGCTCCCTTGGTTGGGTATCACATAGAGGGAGAGAAAGGGAGGGAAATTGAAGGATTGATTTTCCCACCCTCTTTAATGAACCAGATCAGATTTGGAGGGAAAATGCAAGCTCAATTTCTCCTTCATCTTGCTTTCCTTCCCCTTCCTCTTTTTCCCTCCCCTCCCTTTCCCTCCACCATTGTTATCCAAAAATACCGTTGGTAGTCTTGGTACACATGGCTGGGAAAAAACACTTGCATTGGTTCTGCAGATAGCACGTGAATTATTGACATGAAAATACATTCAAACTTGCATTTTCACCTGAGCATCCAATTTTATGTGCTGCAGGAAACTTATGGGGCAAGAACTTTCAGGTTTGAGCATCAAGGACCTGCAGAATTTGGAAAGTCAACTGGAAACAAGTGTGAAAAGTGTACGATTGAGGAAGGTCAGATACATTTCTGCTGCAAAACTTCAATTCATCAAATAATAGCCCACCCTTCACCCATCTTGAAATCGTCAATGCAAGCACCAGAATCAACAATTTTTCCATTGTTTGCAGGACCAACTCCTATCAGATGAGATCAGAGAACTTAACCAAAGGGTATCTTCAACAAAATTAGCTACTGGGGTTCGTTTCAAAAGGCTAGGACAAAGTGTGCTGACGGTTTTTGAACTTGTTGCAGGGATCAATTATTCATCAAGACAATATTGAACTCTACAAGCAATTTAATCTCATGCAGCAACAAAATTCAGAACTGCAAAAGAAGGTATTAAACAGAATAATATGAAGCAAAGACACCATTTAATTTTTCAGTTGAAATCAACTGCTAACAAAATGTCATTTTTGAGGACCTCTTGCTCTGCTATTGTGTCTAAGAAAGATTTTGAATCTCAGGTTTGCACTACTGAGGAGATGAATCAAATAGAGCAACACCCACACACGTCATATAATGCCAAAAATCATTATCACATGAATACAGCAATCAATCTCCAGCTAAGCCCACCAGAGCAGGAAACTAACAAAACATCTACTAGAAACATGAAACTGTGGTAGTGTTGTATTCTTACCAACTAGAAATCTTCAAATTTCATCACGAAAAAACAAGGTAAAGCCAGAACTTATGCTGACCAGGCCAGTTTTTTATTGTAGCTTGCGACTGCACTAGCGAAGCTGCTACAGTCCAGTTCCACGTCAAATGTTTAGGTGAGAATTATAAAGGACATATCTGCGTAGAAAAAGAAGCATTCAGCAGCACCTAGAGATTTGGTATAATCTGATACATAGAGCTAATTTAGTATAGCAGGTCGATGACCAACACGAGCTCCCCGCAACAATAACAAATAGATGTGCTTGTTAAAAAAATAAGTATGTGCTTGTTCTTATGATGGTGTGTTTCATAAAGTCAAATGTTTGTAGCTATAGAACATTTTCTTGTGCAATAAAGGTCAAGAGACATTGTATTGGCCAGTGGCCAAGTAATACAGCAGCATGTAAATTTTATTCAAATAAAAGCTTCGCAATGTAAAGCAATAATTCCCTGTTACTTCCAAGGATTTGTCAGGCAACTTACATGATAGCAAAGAAGAGAAGATGCAAGCTTAATTTTTAAAACTGTTCCTCACTTATTTTGAACTATCTAATGCATTAGGAAGCATGGATCAGAATCTGCTAGACCAAAGGAGAGCGAGTTTATAATCCAACTTAACTCCGGTATTTCCATAGAAACGTATTTGGGAAGGTTTAGCAAGCTGGAGGCTAGACGTCTATAAAATTGTGCTTGGTACTGTTATACGTGCGTCAGCTGCACAACGTTGGGATGTCTATCAGTCATGGCTTACCATATTATATTCTTCAAAGTTCAAACACAATGACCCATTTCTTCCTTACCTTTGGCTAAACCGCATGGCTGTTCCAGGAGCATCGTACTGAAACTATAAAAAGAGCCCACCTACTAAAAGGGCTGCTAGGTGATCGAAATTGCATAAGTCACTGCGGCAGGAACAGATAAATACAGAAAATGGTTAGAAGAAAGTCTTTTGAATTTTGAAAAACCAACTGACCATGCTGTCAAAAACACCAGACATTCAATCCCAAACAACTCTTTCTTTCCCTTATGCCCTCTTTTAGACCCAAATTTATGTTTTTATAAGAGCAGCATACTCCAATCCTATAAAGGGAGTATATCATATTAACAAGGACAAAGAGGAACATAATGTTGTAAGCAAAAGTCACTTGTCTTAGATGGAACCTTAAGTTTTTCAAGAAGGAATAATGAAGGTCAAATATCACATTAGCTGTTAGAGGCACCCGCAAGTAACGACGAATTTGCTAACCACACTAGTTGAAGAACTGTGCTTACAGTGCTCGAAAGCTTGGTGTCTCAGTAAGAAAAAATGGAAAACTAAAATAAAAGTAACAACTCATAGAAATCCCTCAGATATGTCTCCAGAAGAAAAACCAGAACTCACAAAACGACCTATTTCACCAAAGCACTGATATTAACCCAAGATATATAGATGTTTGGGGACCTGATCGAGTAAGCCACAACAATGCTCTTTCATCTCACCTGGTCTACAGACAGATAAACAAACACATTAAAAACAGTATATTCTCCCAGATCAAATATCAATATCATGCCAAGAGTCCTTGATCTTGATTTCCGCCTTTCAAATCTAAGGCAATGATATCTCCAAAATGTATTTTCTTCATCATACACTGGTTGCTCCTTGATTCCACTATCCGTACCAAAGTTTAATTTCATATAGACCAGACATTGAATATTCGAATAACTACAACCAAAATGCTGAGAGTAAAACTGCAAAAGGGCATAGTGCCACTTGTAAGCATACCTTATTCAAATGCTACCAACTAAGTGGGCCAGATTCAACCGCGAAAACATTGCCTGATCTTAACTTATAGGAACTTGGAAAAAGAAAACATGTAACAGACTAGTAGTGTGAATATGATGGATGATAGACGACCAACAATTAATACTTCTTAACGCGTCACTCACGATCGATCTTCGAATGACTTCATGGAGATTATTACAACATAGAATGAAAACAGACAGCCATAGAATGTATGCAATAGCCATATTCCAATGCCCCAATTTGAAAATGATACACTAATCTTAAGGAAAACAACTTACATAGCCCACTTGCAAGACAAAGCACATTATCATTCTTTACAAGACCAAAAAAAATGCAAAAAATGATAGCATAGTGAAAACTAAGGGATATGATCAGGCACCCCCCTATATCAAGGTATACAACTTGCATAACCCACT
Organism: Patellifolia procumbens; assembly: GCA_947645195.1. Taxonomy (NCBI): domain Eukaryota; kingdom Viridiplantae; phylum Streptophyta; class Magnoliopsida; order Caryophyllales; family Amaranthaceae; genus Patellifolia; species Patellifolia procumbens. The sequence continues at coordinate 935,302 of CANSGD010000969.1, forward strand.
TGCAATAGCAGACCAAACAAACAAGTAGGTAATTAATAATATTTTCCCAAGAGAATAAACCCATCAGATAAATTAAAAAATTAAAAAGAACAAAATCAACCATGGTTCTGTCCCTAAAGAGCTTTGAGGCTGTCAAGGCCAAGCATTGCAGAAAAATGACAATAAAGTAGCTGATACTAGTATCGCTAAGTTTAGTAGGAATAAGGACCCATTCTCTTCGGCGTAAAATAGTTGAATTGAACTGAAAAAACTGAACTGAACTGTAAGGAATAGTAATGTATGAGAATAAACGTATTGTCAAGAGCTGAGCTAAACTGAAGTGAAAATAACTTAAATGAACTGAATTAAATTGATAATAAGCTGAATTAGGCGAAAGAGAACAGGCCCTAAGGATTACTAATTAATGTAACTAAAAATTTCCCCCGTCGTGTAGGTATCGTATGAACATTTATGTTTCGGATTGTAACAAACTCTTAACAATGGTTAATTAGTAGATGCTTCTTCACCCACAAAAAAAAAAAACAAGGGAGCAAGCACACTCGATTCATGCATCTTTTTTTCTACTAATGTCTAACCCTAGGAATATATAATCCTCAATCTCAATCAAATCCATATACTATGTAACTCGGGACGCTTCATTTCACCTCAAGTACCCGCATCCGTATTTGTCACTCCAACATTTACATGGTTAAGGGTATTGACACATCATTTTGTACAAAACCCATAGAAATTTTTCATAAATAGCGAAATCGGACATATACCCGTGTCCCACCCGAGTACCAATAACATACATCATATAAAAGTATAGACTATAGTCATATCATTCATCAAAGAACTGGGAAAAACACCAACATAACAGAAACAAAGGCAAAAAAAATCAATGTTTAACTTAACATCACCATAATCACAAACTATACAACAAAAGAAGATTATAACGTACCATATTGATATAAACCCAGGATGTAAGCAATCTATGATGGGTGCCAAAATCTGAAGTTTTACCTGGAAATTAAAGATGGGAACTTTAATAATAATAGTAGGTGCAATAATGTAGTTATTTAATGCAATAATATTGTTTGTGTAGATAAAAATGGAGGATTTACCATTTTACACTGTTGAATAGCATTGAAAATTTGATGAATGAACTTTTTGCAATGAGTAGGGAAGATGAGGAAACAGCATGAAACAAAGGAATGAACAAGAAAGAACAAGCACGCTTAATATACTTCCTCCGCTTTTTAATACTTGCATCATTGGAGGTGGGCACGGTATTTAAGGAGAAGAAAGAGATAGAGAGAAGGATTAAAGGGGGCCATGTAATAGGAGAGAGTTAGAGAGAATTTATTTCCCAAAAAGGAAACGATGCAAGTAATTTGCAACTTCTAAAATGGGAAATGATGCAAGTATAAAAAAACAGATAAAATAGTAATTTTTAATGCGGGAAAATGGCATATTGGATAGGAGAGAGAGGAAAATATCTAAAGACACTGTGCAATTGTGCATCCAAAAATAATTATGAAGTCTTTGACAAGTTGTCAAGTGTTAACTACTACGATCAGGCAGTTGTGGACGAGGGAGGTTTTATGCCGATGACTGATAGGAGTTTGGCCTACGTGGTTAGATTGGTACGAGCATGTAATATGTTAACCCGGTGGTGGGACATGAGCTATTTATAGACACGGCTTTTGAATTTTAGCCGGAGCCTAGCATGATCGGTCTGCTTGTGTCCTGGTCTGCTCATTTTCGGTCAAAAATAAATTGGTATAACACGGCTTGAGTTTGGCATGAGGCTGGATGGCCTAACACTATGAGTCGATATCACTTTAAAATTTTTAAAAGTGTTACTATTGTTATTATAAAATTTTGTCGGAAGAGACCTTTTAAAACATTTTAGTTATAGGCAGGGACCCACAAAAAATTTATTTGTCAACAACCACCCATTAATTAAATATATTTGTTATTTAGGACCCAAATCTCATTTTTCGGCAACATATCAACTTTCAGACATTGACTTCACTAAAGCATTCTCTGTCGTGAGTTGTGACAGAGGCGTGTGAAGCCTCAATCTTCTAAAGCCTGCTTCTTTCTCCTACAATGAAACATGTCCATTGGCGGACTTAAGCCAGATTAAACAAGAAATTTAATGAACTCCCGATATCTAAACAATAATGAACCAAATTGTAGTATGACATGTATGTGAGGACCTTTATTACTAATTAATGAGATGAGTTGTTTACATGGAGTTTGCTGGGCGAGTCCAACTGTTTATCTAAACTTCACTTCATTCACATTTTTTTGTGTTCGTAGGGCTGTGGAAAATACCCTACATAACTTGTTGATCTAACTCAGCTCCATATTTGCAGATAAAACATAGCATCATACTCCAACAAGCAGCCATACAACCAACCCATAACTCAAAGAAATGGCGGCCTTATGAAAACCTAATGAATGAATTCTCAATAATTTGATAACTTGTTGGGAACTAATAACTTTTAATTCTCTACAGAAATTCAGAACAAGATGAATCAACAAAAAAATAATTTTTTTTGAGAAAATAAAGTCATAGGAGATTAAAGGCTTGCTAAAAGGAAACAGGGATGGGCAAGGGTTTTGCGTTTTTTTTGGAAGAAACGGGGATGGGGAACTTGTTTTAACGAAGTCAATGCTGGAAAGTTGACATTGTTGCCAGAAAATGAGATTCGGGTCCTAAATAACAAATATATCTAATTAATGGGTGGTTGTTCACAATTAATTTTTTTTAGGTACCTACTCAGTACTCACAACCAAAATATTTTATAAGGCGCCCTTCTGACAAATTTTTCTTGTTATTACCTATATATTATGAGTTTTTAATCATACTTTTTATAAGTGGTACCGTCGTACCGAAAAATTGCAAAGTATATAGAATTTATATAAGTACCAATCGGCAATCGAGGAAGGAAATATTGTCTCGCTCTCTCGATTGAAACTATTATGGGACCAACTATGCACTATTACACATTTACATTATTACACCTAGACCTAAAAATGGAACTAAAAAGTAAAAAGCATTCTCTAAAAAATTGAATGGTATAATCATATTATATACTTTTTTAAAGAAAACATACTACTTATATTCCTATATGATAGATAAGTGTGCGGCTAAACACAGCCCGTATTTACTAGCTCACAGCCCGTATACGTATAAATACGTGGTATAAAAGTCTAAATTGCCCCTCTTCCTTTACTCACTTCCTTTTAAAAAAATAAAAAAAAATTTTTTTAAAAAAAAACTGATAATTTCACGGAACCGGATTGACTTTCCGGTACCGTGTACCGGAAATTCCATCCGGTTCCGTGAAATTATCAGTTTTGACGGAACCGGATGGATTTTCCGGTACACGGTACCGGAAAGTCAATCCGGTTCCGTGAAAATTCAATTTTTTTATAAAAAAAAATTTTTTTTTTGATTTTTTTTTTTAAAATGGATTTTTACGGTACCGGATTGACTTTTCGGTACACGGTACCGGAAAGTCAATCCGGTTCCGTGAAAATTCAATTTTTTTATAAAAAAAAATTTTTTTTTTGATTTTTTTGTAAAAAAAATGGATTTTTACGGTACCGGATTGACTTTTCGGTACACGGTACCGGAAAGTCAATCCGGTTCCGTGAAAATTCAATTTTTTTATAAAAAAAAAAATTTTTTTTTGATTTTTTTTTTAAAAATGGATTTTTACGGTACCGGATTGACTTTTCGGTACACGGTACCGGAAAGTCAATCCGGTTCCGTGAAAATTCAAATTTTAAAATTTTTTTTTTTTTTGAATTTTTTTTTAAAAAATGGATTTTTACGGTACCGGATTGACTTTTCGGTACACGGTACCGGAAACTCCATCCGGTTCCGTGAAAATTCAATTTTTTTAAAAATTTTTTTTTTTTAAATTTTTTTTTTTAAACCTTTTAAAAAATTATTTTTTTTTTGGATTTTTTTATAAAAAAAACCGGACATAATTATATTTAATAAGGGTATTTTGGACAATTTGCTATAAAATACGGGCTGTGAGATAGTAAATACGGGCTATGTTTAGTAACACCCGATAGATAACTTGTTTAGTATGAGATACTTACTCCGTTTTGCGATACTCGTAACGTTTTTTGTTTGCATACTATTTAATTCAATATTTTGAACCTTAATATATCTAATTATTGATAAAGAAAAAATTATAAAAAAGTTGGTATTATGATCGTACGCATTAAGACAAATCAAATAAGGCTTCACTTGACTATATTTTTCTCATACACTTGTGGAAAAATATAACATAAGATTGATAGATAAATAGTTGTTACTATACTAATGTTACGAGTATTGCGAAACGGAGGAAGCATGAACTAGGACTTTAGATTTGTTCTCTACGATATAAAATAACTGAATTAAACAATAATATAAGAGTAAAAATATTATCTAGAAGTGAACTGAACTGAAAATACGTTGGACAGCGGAGACCCTGTGTGACAAAATGTTCGTTTTACAAGTTACAAATCTTACAATACAATTGATAAACATTTCATTGCTCGTGTTACAATATGCTAACCACTTTGCTTCATAACTGCCGGAGAATCACTACATCGCCGTCGCCGGCGCCGATATTCCGGCAGTTGCGATCGCTGCGTTCCGACGCTACATTAGAAGCGATCGCAAGAGCCGCCGAAGAGAAAACGCCGGTAATAGCGCTGTACAACTATCCTTCATTTTCCGGCGCATTTTCAGCTCTCTTCACTCATCTCTTTCACTCTCACCTTCAACTTCCTTGCCTCATTTTGCCTTTTTCCTCCGTCGTTCCTTTCAGGTCTGTCGCACTCTCTCTCTGTATTCGTGATTTCAATTTTTGTGTTTTTTTGGTGTGAATTTGATGATTTTAGGTGATATTTGCTCATAATTTTGTCAGTATGCGATTTCGTTATCGATTATTAGTATTATGTTGTTGTTATTCGTCTGTTAGAGGAGGAGAAATCGATGTTTTGTGTTTTTTTGCTGTGGAATTGGTGATTTTAGGTGCTGTTTGCTGATAATTTTGTCAGTATGCGATTTCGTTTTCGATTAGTATTATGTTATTGTTATTTGTCTGTTAGAGGAGGAGAAATCGAGGTTTTATGTTTTTTGCTGTGAATTGATGATTTTAGGTGTTATTTGCTGATAATTTTGTCAGTATGCGATTTCGTTATCGATTAGTATTATGTTGTTGTTATTTGTCTGTTGAGAGAAGGAGGAACTGAAGAATGGTTGATGTAGCTAATATTTACTGATTTAAGCTGTTTCTATTGTGATGATAGTTGGAACGAAGTATTCGTAATCGGAAGATGAGAATATAGATGCAGAAGTGGCATAACCGTTTATAATTCGAACAACGGAAAACCAAAATTTGTACTGTCTAATTGGTTTGTTGGCTATCCATGCACAAAACGAAAACAAGGACTAACTACGACCTTATTTGTGATTACATAAGGGAACAAGAACATGGAGTTTTGGTGGCTCGACGGGGACATGTAGTAATTGTGGTGCAAGGGGGGAATTAGTATGCTCATTATGCAATTTCTCTTGTATTTGATACTTCATGATCTAAATTTACTATTTCAAAGTGTCATTTTTACTCCTGAAGCTTAACTAGTTTAAAGTTGTTCAGTATAGTGGCCTTTTAAGAATTTTGAAGTAACCAGAGAAGAGCCCAGTTTTTTCTTTCCTTTCCCTCCCTCCCTCCTTTTAAGAATTCCTAGTTTCCTACCCTAATAATAGGCTATTGTTCAGTAAAATGGCCTTCTAAGAAATTTGAAGTAACCAAAGAAGTGCGAGTTTTTCCTTTTCTTTTCTTTCCCTCCCTTTCTCTTAAGAATTTCTGCTGAATAGACTAGCTAAATTAAGATAAAAAAAGGCGTCTAACAATATTCCTGACGTATTGTGACTGGTTTTTGAGTTTTGATTGGCAAGTTGATTAGCTTCTCTTTAGAGCTGTGTATTGTGGACGGAATTAAACTTGAGCACTAGTGTTTAGATATCTTCAAGAATTGCATATTTGGATGGATGTACCATTGTATTTTTGGGTGGATGTACCATGGGTATTGGATGAGCTTTTGAAATATGTAGAGACGACAAGATTATACCATTCTAGTATTAAGTTGGGGATGTTTGCAACTGGAGTGAGGATTTTGGTGCATAGGGTAAGGGAGAAGCCATGCACATTATGTAAGCATAAACACTAGTATTTGCGGAAGTGATTCCGCACTATGTCAAAAGACTATACAAGCAAATCCATCAAAAAGTCTGAAGGCATTTGGAGGCACTGGTCATTAGTTATGTACTTACGTGCATGGTGTGGGATTTGCTGCAAGAGTAGTAGCTTTGGAAGAGAAATGAGTGTTTTAGTGTTCGATTCCGTAAAGGAGCGAAAAGCTTGAGCAAAGATTATGCTAGACGATTTTTTTTGGAAACTATATGATTTCGTTCTTTCCAAAGGCTTCACTGGGGGAAATTGTTTTGACAAACTCTCCTTGGCATGGAGATACAATAGGTTGAAACTGGTTGTTAAAGACGTGGAAGCCACTCGGGTGAAGATGGCTAGAACTTTAGATCATCTGATTTTTAACATTTGCAAATCATTTTCGGTTCTCCTATAATTATCTTGGTAGGTTACTCTTGGTTTGGCGTTCCAGTCTTTTATTAGTTTTCAAGCCTGATTCCAATAGCTTGTGAAACATGACAAAGAAGGGAGATTCATGGATCCGGTTGTGCTGCAAGCAGTTTTGCCATACTGGGGATAGATTGATGCTGTTTATGTCACATGTGGTTGAACTCTTAACAAATTTATTCCACCACAGTTCCTCTGTTGGAATAACTGGCAGGGTTGGCAAACCCAAGGATTTGGTGAAGACGCGCCCCATTAAAATTGTAGATGTTGTTTCCAAGATAAACTTAATTTTGGAAATATATTTTGTTTTAGGAACAAAACTTCACTTCGTGCTTTGGTTTTTTTTGGCCTCTTCTATGTTTTCCCCAATGCCTTTTATAATTGATTGTAGTTTTGAAATAGGCCAAGCTAGTGGCCTGAATTTTCAGTATGGAGTTGGCAGGGATCTTTGCAAGAGTGAAAGACAGAATCTTAATAATCTGCAGTTAGAACATAGAATTTTGTAGACCACCCATATCAATCAAGGAAAATTTAGCTGAAGAAAGGACCTTGAAAGTCTGTTTGAGAATCCTTATATGCGGGCAAGGCTATTAGCTAGTCCCCTAACATTACATAGAGACAAATTACCTAATTTATAAAGAAAATACTGAAGACAAGAATAACCTTGTCCATGCTAAGGGAATGAGTAAGAGCAGAGGCTTTGAGTATCCATCCTTGTGGGAAAATGAATCAAAGTAGAGACAAGATCATCAACTGGTTGAGAGCTGGTAGACAAGCTCCAGAAGGGGAGAAAGTGCAGCGTGCAAGATGGTTTGAGTGACTTTTCTGGAGCAAATGAGACATTAGTATGGGCTTCACTTGTAAAAGAAGATGCCGGAGAGAAGGTACAAGTAGTTGCATTTTTGCATAACAAATTACCTTTTGACAAAGTGATAAAGATAATTAGTCTCAACAAGTAAGAGAATGCAGGCATGAGTCTGGTTTCAAAAATGAGAAAAAACACACCAAACATTTAAAAGACAGGAGTAGCAGTTGCAAATAAAATTTGCATCGGCTTAATGCCAAAACATTTTAAGCATCAAATTTGTGACATTATGCAAAGTTTAAATAAAACATTAAGTATAGGGCATGGAAAAAATTTGTCCACTCAAGCTTCGAAGGATGCAGCGAGGCAAATAACCCATTTTTAGTTCTTACTTCTTGCAATGCGGGCGAAAATGGATATAGGACAAGTATAAGGATGCAAAATGAATTGGCAATCTATGAAAAAGTTATTAGTATTATACATAAAACCGCATTGTTTGGGCAGGAGATATTAGTGAAACCTGCAGTCAAAATAGAATCACTCAAGAGTTGCAAGAATTAATCCTAGTACTCGGAGAATAAAATATCGATCCATATCACTGTCAGGTGGCTAAGCGCATTCAAACAAATCAAGTGAGTGAACAATGAGTGACACCAAGAAGCAAGCATTGCTAAATACTAGAGGAATAACAAATTTCCTTGGTGCATAACCAAGAAAGTCCTCTGGCTTTAATATATTTAGGATTAGTGAACCAAGAAAGTCCTCTGGCTTTAATATATTTAGGATTAGTGAACAATTAGTATCATAGTATTCATAGGATGGAGTTAAAAAGCGGCCAAATTTCCAAAAAGGCAGTAGTATTTATGAAATTGCTAAGAAATGGGAGAGCTAAGCATAAGCATCACAGTATCTGGTACCAAACTACCAGCTGAAAGGAGAGTTAACCAGCCATGAAAATCAGAATTCTGCCACAATCAAGTAGCACAGAAGATGGCGACACGCCACACTATGTGAAAATCTAATTGCACTAGTTCATTATCAGAAGTAAGTAGAAGAAGAGTATAACACTGAAAAAAGAACGAGCACCGCAGCAAATAATCATATGAGTAAGATGAGCAAGATGAGAAGGTCAATTCTACAAGCCACACATCGTCTTTTATCAATGACATTATAGAAAAATTCCCCTTATAGCTGGGACATTGAACCCAACAAATGCATCTGGGCTAAATTCTGCTGGCTTGATTTACTATAGCCTATTGTCCCTTATCTGGAAGGAGATAGCAAAGCAAGATTGATAATGGAACAAGTTGAAATTCCACGGTAGCGGGTGACGAGACATGAGCTGGAAGATCTGAGATCTTCAGTTTTCTACCACTACAAATGGTTGAGCAGGGGATTAATTTATCAGAAGGAAAATGGGGAAGAAGAAATGGATTTCGAGGCAGTGACTAGCACAGATATTGGGGGTTTGAGCTTGCATGAGGGTGAGCTGAGGGAGAAGAGGGGCTTGTTTAGCAGAGAGCCTAGGTTTCCTAAACCAGTCTATTGAAACTTGAGAGCATATCTCTACATTTTCTCTCTTTAGAGATGTCATTACTTTTTTTGAACCCTTAATTTTGTACGGAAGTGCTTTCTTATTCCATTTTGTGTATGACGAAGTTTAATATTTATGACAACAGGGTTGTTGATTTGTGTTATGAAGGACTCAAGACTTGCTATTTCCTTGATTTCATTGGTCCAAAAGGATTTGCTGCAGAGCTTTCGCGGAGGACAACATGCGAGTAAGCTCACAAAAATCCCTTCCTCATTGAGCTACTCTATAACGGGGAAATAGGCTTTTCAGAATTGGGCGGTTGACCTTTTCTCTCTCCCCCTTTTTTGCAGAGTGATTTGCTTCGATCATAGAAAGTCAACGTTTTCAAATATCCCTTCTGTCAAGGATTGTCCTGCGAAACTCACATTTCATGTTGATATTGAGAGGAGTAGCTCAAGGACTGTGTATGAGTATTTTTCAGGCCAGCTTGAATGCATGAAATCTTCCGATGGAAATGTTAGTGATCATATTATGTTTCCCTGTGATATGCGTTGCATTTTAGACATATCTGATTCTGTAAAAGACCATCATCAACTTTGTCTTGGTGCAGGGTCTGGCTAGGAGTTTACTAAACTCAAATGATCAATGTCGTATAGCTTTGCTCTTAAACTACCTTGAAGATGGAGATCTACGTCGATGGAGGTTGCCTGATATTCGGGCATTTGGTATTGGGATTTCAGAATGGAGGTCAAAGTTGAACTGCATCACTAATCTCCATATGTATGAGCAGGTTTGTAAGGAATTCTCTGAATGTGAAAGTTGATGCCTATCTTTGATCACGGGGGTTCTTGTAGTCTTCGTCCATGATATGTTTTCCCAGCCTTTTTAAATTTTTGGCATTTTGCCTTTCCAACTTGGCTGTGTGCTCACAGCCTGTTTAGGACAGTGGAAGGGGGTAGCCTGAACATGTATTTGTTTTGTCCTCATTGTTATGCAGCAGGAGATTATGAACATAGATTGACAGTTTGGCACCATGAGGAATTGAGGACCATGTTTCATCTATTTGTATAGATTGAGATCTAACTAATTGGAAGGACACCAATTTCTTTTTTGGTTGCCCAATTTAATTTCCACATACCCTTTAGGGCAAATCTTTTTCTATCGACGTTTTCTCTACATTTGGGCCCTACACCTACATGTCCACGTCTTCCTCTCTACTTTTACTTGCCTAAAATTTGTGCCAAAATGGTTTGTGGAAGTTAAATTGGGACAGAGTAGCATTCCAATTCTTTTGTAGTTTACATGAACATTGAGAGGCTGTCGTAACAACATTGATACCCCCCATTAAATGAGCTTACTGATCAGTAGCATAATTTTGTTTAGTGAGATTGTATGGATTTGTTCCTGTTTGTATTTTCCTGTTTTTTTTGACAAACTTGATGATTACTGTCTAAATGCAGCTTTTGGAGATGAGTGCTAAGGAGCTGGTTACAACAGGAAATTCTAAGCTTTTAACTCGAAAGGATGCCGCAAAAGAGTTTCTAGAGAAAACTTTTAAACTTCGGCTAGGGCGAGGTTTCTATGGAGAGTGCCTGGTATCTTTGGACAGTTCTTTGGCTTTCAAATCTGTATTATGTCTGACCGGCCTTTTTCTTTTTCTTGCCTAACCATGTCATTACGAAGATTCATGAACTGTCCCATACTCCCATCTGATTTCCTCTCCTGATTGCAAAGGCAAAAATAACTACCATCACGGAAATTTTCCAGCAATAATTTCTTGTCATCTGCATTACCATTGGTTGTTTTACGAGTAAATTTCTCACCTTTTTCCGACACATCCAATGAATTATCATTATTATTGCTCTTGTTTATCTATCAGGGAGTTAGAGCCGATAGCAACCCAGACCTCAGCGATGAAATTGGGAAAGAGCTTAGTGTTAGGAGTGCTGCAGCTAACTTAAGGTAACTTCTCTCCAAAGCAGAAGAATTGTCAAAGTGGCAACCTCTTGTGGAAAATGCATCTATATATTCATGGTCCCATATGGGCATGAGCCACAAAGGCATGTGCTAACCTGGGACAAGGTTTTGGGAAAATGGTATGGCAAGGGTCAGGGGTCCTCATCAAAATTATAATTTTTTCTACAGCCATATCGTTTTGTAAATCACTTAGAACTAATTGTTAAATTATTACAAATGATTCCAACTATTTCAATAAGATAGTAACATTATTAAACTGAATTTGCAAAACAACATACAAGGTTTTTTCCGTTTGCAATTAAAGCCACTACGATCCAATCTTAAATATCAAAAAGAAAAACTATCTAAAGGCATGAATAGCGTGGGCTGGGCTGTGTAAGGGCCAAGATTTGGAACAATACGATGGGGTGGCCTGGCTTGGGCCGCCTGGCTCACTAGCAGGCCATCTCTAGTTTCACTTCTTGTTATGTTGAAGTATTCTTGTTATGTTGAAGTATCTTTTTAGCTGACTCAAAGCTTTTGCAATGACTAGTGCCAGCCTTTGCTTGGTAGTAGCTGGGAGAATATGTAATTTTAGCTATGCACTGAATTTTTTTCTGTGATGGACTGCTGATATACTTCCTCCGTTTCTAATTAAGTGACATACTTCATGTTTTCACGTTTGCCAATGCATTAATTTAAACATTAATATCCACAATTATCAATAACTAAAAATTATAAAAAGTTGATATTAAAAAATTTCACATTGAGACGAATCTAACAAGATCCCACATTACTATGTTTTTCCTAGAATGTAAATCATCAAAACTAATCAAAGTCTACAACGTGAATAGTAAACACTATTTAAATGTGTCACTTATTTAGAAACGGAGGAAGTATTAGATAGAGCACGAACAACCTATAAGTATCTTCATATTGCAGTTTTGCTATTATATTGTTTTGAGGATTATAATGGCGTCATGAATGTTATTATACCAAAAAAGAATAGATTGCTCTCTTGAATGTTAGCTGCACCGGACATCTCTTGACCATACAAAATATATCATTCTAAACTTTTTAGTCTTCACTCTTATTTGTAACCATCTTCTGGAATGTCTTCTTGCCCAGGCCTATTGGAGCTGTTGTTTTCATGCAACGCAAGAACCTGAAAATGTGTTTGAGAAGTACTGATGGCAACACAGACACCTCTGAGATTGCAAAGGTGTTGCTTTAGATATTGTATTCCTTACCCACCTATCAAGTTTCTCTTCTTTTGGATTCTCGAGATAAAGCATTATGAACAGTAGTTTGAATTTATCTTTTAGGCATATGGCGGTGGAGGTTCACGTAGTTCTAGCTCCTTCATCATAAGGATGGATGAATATAACCTGTGGCGCGCAGTCAATTCATCAAATTGAACGTACGTATATTCTGTATTCTTTACACTGTTACACATAAGATGTTGGCTGATGCCACAGATCCATTACTATACATTCTGACATAAAATTGGAGTACTATTTTGAGGTATCTTAATGAAGTTTGTTTGTTAATATAGTAATGACTTGTACTTGAATTTTTCTTAACTTAAGATTTGAGCAAGAGTGTTAATATGATCTGGATAAGTCATGGTCATTAGGGAAGGGGAGCCCTTACTTATACAATAGAACGAAAATCTAAATAGTGTTAGTCGTATGCAAGTAATTACTGTAGTGATATAAAAAAATAGTACTACTAACTTTTATAGAAGAATCCGAAAGTTCTGATATTATGAATAATTTATTATAAACTTATGCACAATTTAATTTACCACTTGTTCTTTCTGTGTACAACAGGCAATAGATACACTAGTATCTTTCTGAACTAGAAACTTTTTTGTTGCTAATGTCTAAATCGAGATGTGAATGTAGATATTACACTTAGTTTCTTCTCCAAACTCTTTTTCACGAGTATTCACAATCTCACACTAATACACTAGATTCTACCAAACAGAAGTTATATGGAAGAGTATGCATATACAAAAACTAGCGGATAGGGCATCCATCAACCGCAATTCCTTTGGCTGTTGGACAAGTTGCCAGATTGCAGTGCTCGCCATTTGTACCCCACCAGGTCACGCTTTTATCCTCTACACCTAGTGAGAAGTATAGCAGTACTCCCATGAAGGCAACTCCAGCATCCAGAGCTGCTGAAAGAATGTAATTGTACCTTTGCCACCACTGCTTTCGGTAGCGGAAGACAAAGAAGTTGAAAATTGTTCCAACTATAATCCATGCGTTGTAGTTTACAGTTGTTGCTGGTGGCATATAGGCTGTGGCCCCAAGAAGTACAGGCAGATTAATTAACGGAATCCATGATTGCTTGGGAAATGCCTTGTGAAGGAGCCAAACTATGATTGGTCCTGCTGCCCCTCCTATGAAGAACCAGTTCATGGCTTTGTAAGTTCCTAAATCTCCAAATATCCTCTTTGGACCAACCAAGCCCCATATAACAGAAGCATCAAAAAATACGCGATCACCAGGACAAGTCCAAGGACTGTCGGCTGGAAGCAGATTATCCTCACATATATTGTGAATTGAGTTGAGCAACCACCACGCTACTGCAATGTTGATGGTTCCAGCAAAAATGGTGCCTATGAACTGGAAGGTCGTAAAAAGGGGTACAAGAGTAAGATATGATACTAAGCATAAAAAAAGCAGGGATGAAATTGTAAATGACACTGGAATCACTTTACTATCCGCAGTCTGACTTTGTAATGGGTTACGTGTAGACTTTAGATGGCTGCAGAGTTTAAGTTGCTAATTGGTGAGAGGTATACCTGAACCAAAAACATGGATCTTGGTGGAATCTTCATGTAGTGCCCGAGCTTGAAATCGCTGAGGAAAGAGACAGCTTGCGACATGCTCATGTAACCATAAACTTTGAAGCATACATTAGCAATGGGCTTTCCTGGTAATATGAGGCCCATAATGTATTCTGTTATTATGTTCAGTCCTGGTGTCTGCAGATGAAGTATGAAAAAGAATCTGTAAGTTCTTTAGGATAAATTTCAGTGTACTTAGTGAGAGGTACTTCTTTTCTTAAAATTACTACACTCGTGATTGTTTCAGTCAAGTGTTTATCACTTGGAATGTTGATTTTCCAAAAAATATATGCTTCAATAATTCGAAAATATCTTGTGTGGTTTTACTTCAATATGTATATTTTTAGGTTAAATTATTTCATGTTAATAGTAATGGTCAGAGATTGGTCTTGGATATCATAAAAAATCAAGTGTGAAGTTAGTCCTGGGACGTACTACATAGTATGAAAGAAGCCAACATCCTGAGCCAACTGTTTACTGGGTTGATATATTTTTTTTAATGTTTTATTTAGCTGCTAATTTGTTTTCTTTTACAAGTTACAACTCCAACTGGTAATGGTAATTGGTGATGCATTCCTTTTGCAATGTCCAAAAAGGGTGGTTTTTCTCTTAGGAAGAACTTTTAAATTAGTTACTACTAACTTACTAAGTACTAACCTGTTATGTTTTCCTATTACCAGGATTATTCTAATGTCTCAGATGCAACGTTATCAGTTACCACTGGAAACAAAGTCCTGATAACTTATGACCTTGGTGGGGTGAATGTTAGATTCTTAAGATAAATGACTAAAAGTCGGGCCATCTCATTGTTGAGTTCCGGGGTGCAGGACTTTATTAATGATGACTTGATCCTTATTAAACGATGGTGAGTATTAGGACTAAGTTACCTGGTTTGTTGTGGCTGTTATAATGCTGATGGGAAGAGTAAAAACAAATGCCATGCCACACGCAAAGAGAAGAGCCCACCAAGGAATTTGAACTTCCTCTTTCAAGAAGATGGAGAGCAGAAAAGAAATGGTTATTGTCAACCCAAGAAGAAGGTAGAACCACCATGCTGGTATGTCTTTATAATTCTTCATCAGTTTGGTATGGATATCCTCCTTGCTTTTGTATGATGCACGGAACCTTTCATAGATCTCCCTGTTTGTTAAACATATTACTACAAGTCAAATTAGACATTCCAGTACTGTTGTCTGTTACAGATCATGGACAAGGCTTTTTTGTTTGTCCTTTTGCTTCAGCGGGATAACATTTTGATTTATGTGCTTCATAGATCTCCCTGTTTGTTATACATTTTGTTAACAGCTTTACTTTTTGCCTGATCCGTAAGAGTTTATATCTGTCTTCCATGCAATAATTCTCAGTCATAAACTCATAATTCATAAGAGGATTAAGGTTAACTCCCTCTTCCATTTTTCTCAATCTAACTGATCTTTAAGATTTCCTTATCATTATCATTACATCTTACTCGTGCAATTGTTATAGAAAAGTTTTGTGGTTAATTAATCCACCTGTCAGCATTCCACAATGTTGTGGCATTGAGCCTCTGATTACTTTAGCCCAATGAAGAGAGTCAGCACGTGGGCTTTTGTAATGCTTAGTGCCAAATATATTCAGAAAGTGTTCGGCAGACTGAAAAATAATTGGAGTTGAGAGATTTGTCTGTGCTCTTAAGAGAGCTTTCTTTGTCAGCCCATCTGTTTGAATGGTAATTGATAAGCATTAACAAGTATTTGAGTAATATTATTACCTTCCATAGAAGAAGCCGACGTGAGTAAGAGTGGAAGCAATGGTGGCGAATCCAAAGCCATAACTTAGAGCAAAGAAGGTGCTCATGTGGATCTGCCCTTGCTTCTCATATTGCGCTACATCTAGTTCAAACTTGTCATTGACTATGGCTGAAATGTTATAGATTTGACCTTGAGCTGTGAATAAATGTGAAGAGAAAATGGGAAAGTTGCGAGCATTATACAAGTCCAGTCCCCAGTATGCTATGGGAATGAAGATGTATATTATCAGAACATAACCTACGCACACATTTGCAATGGCAAAGAATGGGGTTATGAGGGGGCTTAGTAAAAACGATGCTACAGCTGACCAATCTAAGGTTATGGCTCCAAGACCAAGGCCTCTCATGCCTG
Source organism: Patellifolia procumbens (assembly GCA_947645195.1). NCBI lineage: Eukaryota > Viridiplantae > Streptophyta > Magnoliopsida > Caryophyllales > Amaranthaceae > Patellifolia > Patellifolia procumbens. The sequence goes on from CANSGD010000969.1 coordinate 951,257, forward strand.
AGCCTAACTGTTGGGCTGTTACTGATCTGGAGAATACCCAGCAGACCCATGACACGCTTGTGAGAGTTGAGAACAAGTAACCCGGGACTGCATACCACAAAAAGCTGCATGACAGTGCAATTAGGAAGAACTTTGCCCTTGTTGTGCGCTTTTCATCTTTGTCATCCTTCTCATGTAAGGCCCTGCATAAACGGGAAAAAGCCGGTACTGTTAGGTTAGGTGCTTCATAAAAAGTTTAGATTTCTTATGCCAGTTCTCTATGCTACTCAGACATTTCATTTTTTTCTCAAGTGCCTTTATCGGATTCTTGGTAACCCAACATGAGTCAAAACACTTCATTCTAGGCTAACATGGAAAACATTCACGAAAAGCCAAGTCGGACACTACATAGACCCGTGTCGAGTATCTGAGTTTGAGTAGCAGAGCCAATTCTTCCCTGCTGGTGTGGTGAGAGTTCTCTGCTAGTATCTACACAAATGTTTAGGAGACTTGGTGCTGCTAATATTTACACTATTTCAAGATAAATATCGTTAGATAAGGTCATGTCTACTTCTCATTTAAGGCCTCCATCGCTTCAGTTTGTTGTTCGAATACGTATATATTAGCTAAACACATTGTTTGGGCTAAGATCTGCTGATCATATGATGCCTCTTGATATGCTTTCACGATGTTCCTGCAATGTGGATTAGATAGCTTGCCTTCTTGAGTCTTCTTTGAATGGTTCTTTTTCTCTGTCTTCTTTGAATCGTTCTTTTTCTATTTTTCTTCTCCTTCCATACATATTGTTGGCACCAGAGAAGGATTTGGTATATGAGGGGCATTTTGTGTTGTCTTGATGGAGAAGGGGAAATTTTCTGGAAATTTTGGGTGAGATTATGGTATGTGTACTTCTTCCTGAACCTATATGCCTCATATAGTCACAGCGTCGTTGCTAGTTATTAACAACGAACAGTTGCTCATAAGTCCATGTGAACACAAGTTACACCTCTGCTCTGTCCTTTTGCCAACAATTTATACCTTGATATGAACCTTTTGGATTTCCTTCTTCCTACATTTATCAATTAAGGTCTAAACAAAGCAAACATGTTTTTAGTATTATTTTCTTAGCCAATTTAGCATGCAGCCATTGTAGATTGATATCGTACTCTTAAGCATTCTTATTTTCTATTTTACTTCTGTTCTTGTTATGTCTCTTGCAGGAAACCGAGAAAGATAGCCCTTTCAATCAAATGAAGCAACTCAGATTTTTATTCGGTGGTAGCAAGGTTTATGAGTTGAAGTTCCACTCTCCAACAGGAAGGTTGTATCGTAGTTTGTTGGGAAAATATGGCCTTTCTGAAGTATATGGCTATAGACAAAGGCGACCACACAGATTTGGTCAGCCGTTTGTGTATCACCACAACCTTCCGCGATTACTTCTTGATTAGTCCGAATAAGGGTAATGACTTGATAAGTTCAAATAAAGATTTATAAGAGCTAGGATAAGATCTAATAAGTTTGGATAAGTTATATAGGGTTAATTTAGCGAAAATAAACTATTTTATACTTACCCTTTGTGTTAATTGAAGTATGTTCTATTGATTTGATTAATAAGTTTCCTAGGGGACCATGAGTCCATGACACTTGACAGTGGAGAAAATAACAGCCATAACAAACGTGCAACTTGCTAATTGCTACCATCTTTTCTTGCGTGTTTGCTGTTGCACACTTGCATGCATGCATTCCTTGATCCTTCGCCTACTTAAAGATTTTGTCTTCTTTTACCGCTATACATATTGAAATGCGTATCAATGATCAGATTTATCTCTTCGTCTTCAGTATTTCTCTCTTCATTAGGAAGAAAATTTTGCCCTATTCTTTTAATGGTATTTCTAGCTTTTGAATTTTGATTTGACTTCTCTATCTCTTCTCAACTTGATTGATGTAAGCCGACTGAAACTGATTAAGTGCTCTATAATATGCTAATACGTTTAATTAAGATTGTTACACTTTGCCTTTACACTATCAAAGTGTCGGGTCATCTTGAAGATTTTGGACTCTAGTTCTAACATAAAAATTGGACTTCTAAACTAAGGTGAAAATTTAGAAATAGCTAGTACTTTATGATATAGCTGGTGGTACTCTAACCTTCCATCTTTACATGACATGATTTGTAATAAGTTCACATATAGAAGTACTAGTTATATATGCACGATGCGTACGAAATCATGTAAAATTCTATAATAGTACGTTTGTTAGGGTGTTTTGCATTTCTTTTTTTCAAAATTTAAAAATGTAAAAACAGTTAGTTATAGAGAAAGTTATCCCATTTAATTAGGATTAAAAATCTTGCTTTTTGATGTCCCCTACTCTTCACTTATATAATAGATGTGAGGAAAATTTGACACTATCGGCTTTATTTATGGTTGATTAGATTAAAGACATCCTAATATTTGATTATTTTAGAGTGGTTTCAATATTGAAGGATCTCCTTTCAAAACAGTCTTTCATCTTAGGTTACCAGCTAAATCGGCAAACTATGACACATAAAACTTTTCCATGATTTCTTTTAGTTAATTAAATAAATCAAATTGAGATGAAAGGTGGTGACTTGAGTGACATAATAAACAGGGGCCATGAAAGCTCATCTTAATGCATTTCACTTTCATGGGAATCTATAACTACTATACTGTTTCATACATAATTTAGGTGCCTTTGAACTACTACTAGTCTATCATTTTTAAGTAAGTTTAGTTGTTTTCTTCTTGGGTACTCATAGCATATATGAAGGTCACCCATCACCATCACTTAGATTAATTAGGTATAGTATTTTAGTCTACACGTTTGCTTTGATATGGACTGAGCTACTACTTTTATCGCACTATATTAATTATTAAATGTGAAATAAATTAGTAACTAAATTAAATCATTACGCTTAAATTCTATAATTTTATAGTACGAGTAAATGGAGTAATATTAGAGAATAAATTATACGTGTATGTAGAACTAGATGGTTCAACCGATAAATTACTTGTATGGAAAATAGGAGTTAGAGGTATTTTTTTTAGTTAATAATGTATTCTCATAAGAAGGTAGTAAATGGCGCAAAAAAAAGAGATATCCGTTATATATATATATATCGTTTTACGAGGCGGATACACCGATATAGAGATAGATGAGATTTGTAGGTATATATATATAGCAACTTACTGATAATAATTATTATTATTGTGAGGTGAACGTTACTGGTGCGTATAAAAAGACTAAGATTACTCAAGAATCATGTTATACCTTCATTTGAAGGTGCGACATGTTACATAGAAAACGAATTGTTTTCAATGTAACACTAACACCTATTGTTATGAGGCTGTTAGTTATATAGAGTAATAGAAACATACAAAGTCCTGAGCAGTTGTAACAACATGCTACTATCCAGAATTAAGTGAATACTTGCCTGAAGAGAGAAACTTGGACAAGAGTGTTGGGCCACCACATATGGGCAGGCTCTACCACATACTTCCTCATCAAACCTGCCCAACCATATCCTAATACCTGAGAGCAAAATTGAAGATTCCATAAATAAATATGTGAAGATATTTTTCCTTAAACATATTTAGGATTTCATAATCCTTCTATATATACTAACGGATTTAGACTGATATATATAATGACAGTAACATAAATTTTAATCCAATACTTGACCATGTAGCTCTGCTCCTACATATACAGTGTAAATCTTCACAAGAAAGAAAAATATAAACACAAGAACTATACTAGAAAACAAGAGCGAGAAATAGCTTAGATGGTTAGAGGATTCATCTAATTTTACGAGATTTTGACATTGATTTTTATTCTTCGTTGTACCGTACCTCGTTATACACCAAAATTTTCTTCTAAGATGCCCTTTATTAGGGAAACCAAGTTGGACCACTGGTTCATATCACTCTTTCCTTTCACATTCTTATTTGATAAGTATGATTGAATAATCGGTCACTTGTATTCATACATACAAGACAAAATCATAAATTGTTTTCATATACTATTATTGAATCTATAAATATCGTTCTTAAATGTCGGGTTAGAATTTTGTCTACACACATCATACAATAATTGACACTAGCCATTATTCTAATCATTATAATACTCATAAAATCACTACCTATTCACTAAATAACTAGAAACATTGTAATTGTGAAATAGTAATATATGATTATTATTACAAATTCCACTTTGCCTCACTTTTGGAGTTAGAATCACGGCAAAGTTAGAACATTAATTTTAGATATTAAAAACCCACCTTTTGCTTTGGATGATCCACTTGACTCACTTCAAGTGACCTCTTTAAATCAAGGTTATCCCCCTATAATGCTATATTGGTAGCTAATGGTAAAATAGTCTTATTTGAATGTGCATTATAAATTATCAATTAAATCAATTAAAACTGACAATTTTAGATATTCTATCACTTATTTGATATTCTATCACTTATTTGAATTACTTAATGACAAACAAACATAAGGAGTATTTGGAGTTACAATTAGAAGAAGTAAACTTAGCTTAGTTTCCCATCAAACAGCTTGACTAAATATTTGAAGTAGTAGAAACAAGTTAACTATTTCCTATTATCTTAGAGTTTCATACATAAGTCTGTTCTCCCCAATTTATTTTCAGTTCAGTTCAGTTCAGCTCTCGACAAACTTTTACTCTCACATATCACTTCATTTCAGTTCAGTTCAGTTCAGCTGTTTCATGCCGAAGAGAACAGGCCCATACTCTCTCTGTCTCTAACTATAATATATGGAAAAGGATAAATACAACCCTTAAGGTTGTATAAAAAAAATTTAAATAAGAAAATTTAAGTAACTTTTAAACATTAATAACACGTATTCACGTGTGATTGTCGCATAATTCCCAACTTAATACTATTATTTTAGATAATGTATTTAATACTTATATAAAACCTTCGGAGCTGTATATATAACTACCGATAATTTATTTATATGCGGATGGTTTCAAATAGCTTTTTAGATTAAGGAGTACAAAATTATGCTTCATTCAAAGTATTGTATTTTTTATTTGTTGGCTTAAATATCCAGCTAGCAGCTTTGCTGGGAATCATTGACCAAGATATTCAAGCCTTCATAGTTCATGGCAATCTGCTTACATAATGGGTCAAAGCATCTTAGCAGGATGAGGAACATGACATCCCACTCCTTTCCTATCCATTATATTCCTTCCAATCCAGTATACTCCAAAATTAAGTGTTTTTTTTTTATTTTTTGAAAAAAAGTTAACGATAATTATTTATTACTCCCTCCGTCTCAATTTTACTGTAACATTTGACCAAAAAAGCAAAGTACTTATGTGGTCAAATATTGCAATTAAATTGAAACAGAGGGAGTAAAAGAATAAGTTTCGGATTTATTTAAAATTCATCAGGACTAAAACGTATAAACATAATGCGAAAATCAAGCTAAGTAGATTCAATCAAATACATATATTAAATTCTGTTTAAATAAATAATTCAGGTAAGGAAAATCCGCCCTAACTTTCATTTTCTACACATTTTTTCTAATTATAGGTCAGCATCTGTCTTCTTCTGTTTTATAGTGAATAGGACAAGCTACATCTTTCTCCCACTTAGAGTAATAACCTCTAATACTTTATTTTATTGTTACCATCACTCTCATAATGAACCCTAATAAAAGAAATATGATAAAATATCTCTACTACCATGCATGATAGATAATTAAAATTAACACTAATACTGTATCATTTATTGTTTACAAATAGATAAATGATTCAAATGCCCGTACTCTTGTTACAACTAAATCAGAACAGAGAGATCATAGTATTCCCTCTATAACGAATTACTTATAATAATTAGATATTTTCTACTCATATTTTATGTCAAATTGACCGACCAGCCACCTCTTTATTTCAGTGCTCTTACTGCTCATGCACATGTGAAGGTCCATTTCCTTAATTTCATCGCATATTAGTACTATTAATAATTACGTTACCTCATCCATTTTTTTACTATACAATTATGAAAACCTATTCTTATATATATTTGAAAAGTGAGGAATACTATACAATCCGTGTTACTTCGACTCTTCTAATTCATTTACATATTCACTTTGAACTTATCGTGCTGTTATTGTAAGAAATAGCTCAGACATATATTCGAGTGAACACTAGTAGCCGAGTCTAACGAGAAAATATTAATGACCCGTTCGGTATAATTGTAGTTTTCTGTTTTTGGTTTTTTGATTTTCAAATTCATATATATATCCTATAATGAGTAAGAAGTTAGTCAAATTTATTAGAAACATGATGATTTTGAAAACTGACGACTAAAAACTAAAAACCACTTTTTCTGATTTCGTGTTTTTGATTTTTAATTTTCAAAAAACTGAAAACTGTAAACAAAAAATGATAACGAACACGCCACATCCATACCTGAGTAGTGATAATGAGGATCCAAGCAGCCAAGAAAGAGATATTCCTTTTATAAAACGCCTTAATAATATTCACTATACCAACTGCATAAGCTGATCCATTTCCAAAAGCACTTCCAGCATTTGCAAATATGGTTATCAATACATGCTCTTTTACATTAAACGGGCCCGGGTTTAATGAGAAAGTTCGGGGTCCGAACCCGGGGATTCGGAACTGGGTCTTGGGTAGAATATGAGCCAAGAAATGACCAATGGGTAGGGTAGCTACTTGAACCGTGATTTGGGTTATAATGAGGGGTTCAGTCCTATAAGAAAAGAATTGGTTAAGAAATGAGAGCATTCCACATGAAAGAAGGCCCAAAAACCACATCCGAAAAGTCCATACGGGTAGGGTCGGGTCATCGGTGTTGGTGACGGTTAACCGGACCTCCTCGATCGGGGAGATATCGTCGTCGTTAATGTCGGGTTTGGGTTTTTCTGGGTCGGGTTGGTGGGGTTGGGTGGTGGGTTGGAGTTCAAAGGAACCCATATGGAGGTGAAGTGCACAATATGAGAGGAGTGGAAATATGGAGGGTATTGGTGTTTTTTTTTGGTAGGATGTGTAGGAGAGAGCTTTTATAAGATGTTAGGCTTGGATTTCACAGCTAAGGTAGGTATCACAGTATCACTATGTTAGTGAGATGGAAAGGAAAAATCCTCGGTGTAACTATAAAGGTAAAGTCGTGATAGATCAATAATAATAATTGTACTTTTTTTGTCCTATTTTGATCAATTATTTAAGAGCTTTTTGGTCAAATTAGGACAACCAAAAAGAAATAGAGGGAGCACAAATTTAGATACATATATTATTATATTTTTTGTATTAATTGTATATTATTATAAGTAGACTTTCGTATCTTTCATATACTATTGCAAGTGTTTCGTACTAGTAAAACTATGTACTAGCTAGTGCACAATGGTTTTTGTTGGCATATATTTGGTCATACATAGGTATTCAATACTTATATAGGAACTAGTTGGAGAGAGATTATATCTAATTTTTTAGACATAAGTTTATAAGTTAATAAACAATACCAGATCAATAAATCGAGCTAGTTGAGATATGTTAGGGTCTTTTTTCTTACCAAAAAATTAATAAACAAAAATGATATTATTGGACTTGTCACACCGTATGATATTTAATATTCGAGTTTTATAATATTTACTAATAGGTAACTAGAAATAATACTACTGATTATAATTATGTGTTAGCAAACGGTCTAATATAGGAATAACGGAAGGAGTATCTTTCTTTTTATTTTTCAAAGTGTTTCTGCCAAGAAACTTAAAGATGATATGATTGATGATTTTGGGATGATCACGTGCAGTCTTTGCTCGAACCACGTGCTAGCTGGATGACCTGCAAAACAGACGGAAGACTGACCCGGGGGCTTTCCGGGTGAAGCCGCTCCGATGCCTAAGTCAGCGATGCGGAGTTGTGATGGGAATGATGATGTAAGCTTATGTAAGCAATAAAAGGGGGTAGGTAGAGAATTGATTGATTACCCTTTACTGATTGGATAGTTGATGCTTTTATAGGCAGAGATTCCTTGGAAAGGAATCTGACGATGTGGGATCCTTGCTGGTGTGATCTACAATTCCAGGTTATCTAGAGCAAGGGTATTTCCGTCTTTTCCATGAGGAATTGGGCTAGCCACAAGGTGCGCCCAAACAATTAGCCCCACGCCAAGAGAGTGAGGCGTAGACCCCGCAGGTCGTCGTGTCGGGCTGTTGGCGGAATAATTCCATGAGTATGTCCTTTTAGGGGCAGAGGGACACCTTGTTTGTGAGGGCCGAGGGACGTACCAAACCGTGGTGACCGAGCTACGCGCCAAGGACATGCACAGGGGTTGTCCGAGGGGCAAACATACATGTCGTGTATTTGTTGGCCGAGCCGCGCACATACTCTATGTGTGGGGTGACCGAGGGACGTACACTCACTTGTATGTTGATTGACCGAGGGATGCACAGCCACTGTATTCCATTAGCAGACCGAGGGATATACATGTGTGGTGTGTTGGGCGACCGAGTCCCATACGTACATCATGCGTGCTGGCTATCCGAGGGGCACACATGGGACATATGTGGTGTGACCGAGCCACATACGTACATCATTCATATTGGCTGACCGAGGAGCACACAAATGTTGTGTGTAGGGTGGCCAAGCCGCACACGTTCATTGTGCATGTTGGTTGTCCGAGGGACACATTATGGGATGACCGAGCCCCATACATGCATCATGTATGCTGATTGTCTGAGGGACACACAAGTGTTGTGTATGAGATGATCGAGCTCCATACATACATTATGTGTGCTGATTGTCCGAGGGACGCACAAATGTTGCATGTTGGATGACCGAGCCCTACACATACATCATGAGGGCTGTCTGTCCGAGGGACACACGTGTGTTACGTGTTAAGTGGCCGAGCCGCCTACATACACCATGTACACTGGCTGACCGAGGGACACACATGGGCTTGCGTGTGGGATGTCCAAGGGACACACATAAGCTTGTGGGTTGTATGTTGGATGACTGAACCCCATACATATTCAATGTATGTGGACTGACCGAGGGGTACACATATGTCTTGTTTGGCATGTCAGGTGACCGAGCCCCATACATATACTAGGTTTATAGGCTGACCGAGGGACACACATAAGGCTGTGCTTGTCCCTCGGTTTATTATCATCCAAGCATCTTGTGTTGAGGAAGGAATAAGTCCTTTATATGTTCAGTGTCCGAGGGGACGCAAATTTGGTACGTGTGTTTGGTGGGCCGAGGGACGCACATGCTTTGTACTGGTTGACTGAGCCGCATACATTGCTCCGTCTATGATGGCTGACCGAGGGGTATACTTCTAGTGGGATTATGCGTGCGTGCCTCGGACTACCTCTTCCTTGTCATTTGGTGTGTCCCTCGGACTTCTGTATCCGGTTTGTTGTAACCAGAAATTCGAGGGGTGTGCACTTGGTATATGCTATGGGTAGGCCGAGGGACATGCAACCTTGATGCGAGCTTGTTTGTCCGAGGGACACATATGCATTGTGTTAGGTGGCCGAGTTATATACATGTTCTGACCGAGGGACATGCATCCTTGTTATGAGCTTGTTTGCCCGAGGGACACATGCAATGTATAGGGTGGTCGAGCTGTGTAGATGTTTCGTACGTTATAAGCTGACCGAGGGACATGCACCCTTGATGTGGGCTTGCCTGTCCGGGGGACACATGCCTTTGTTGAAAAGGGCTTGGTTACTTGGCCAAACGTTGTCCAAGTTTTAACTATTGGTAGGGGAGGTCCTCAGACTGTTAAGAGGGACTAATGAGTCCTTTGCGAGTCCGAGGGCCATCCTTGACCTTAGCAAAGTGGCCGAGCCGCATACACGTACTGTGTGTATGGGCTGACCGAGGGACGTACACCCTTGGCGTGGTCTTGACGGTCCGAGGGACATACATGCCTTGGTTACGAAGGGCTTTGTTACTTGGCCAAATGTTGTCCAAGTATTATTTCTTGATAGGGGATCCTCGGACTGATAGAGGGACTAATGAGCCCTTGGCGAGTCCGAGGGCCATCCTTGACCTTAATAGGGTGGCCGAGCTACATACACGTATTGTGTGTATGGGCTGACCGAGGGACGTACACCCTTGGCGTGATCTTGACGGTCCGAGGGACATACATGCCTTGGTTACGAAAGGCTGTTACTTGGCCAAATGTTGTCCGAGGGCCATCCAAACTTTATGCTTTTGTTCTGGACTTTTTGAGGGCTTGATTTGGAGTTGAATATTCACTGTTCATGTGGGTATCACTGTAGCTTGGCCTCGCAATGTGTTTTGGGCCCAATTTAGTTAAGTAGGGGGTTTTTCAAGCCCATTAGAGGTTGTCGTTGCGCGGCTTTTTGAGGGGTGAATAGTGTCAAAGGAGAAGCAATAAATAAGGGTGGTTGGTGAATTTATTTCACTTTCACTTTTGCAATTTGCTTTCTCTCTCTAGTTTCTCTCTCTATTCCCTCTTTGGTGTTCTTGAAGGTGTTCTTGATTCCTTTGAAGGTCTACTGTTCAGGTACGTTTTTTGTTTGGTTCTTCTTTCTTTGATTTCTCAATTGCAATAAGGCCATTGGCCATTTGAACACTTGTTCATAAATAATGAGTGTTCATCCTAGTCCGAGCACCCCCCTTCCTTTTTTCAATAACGAGACCGAGGGGGTGCTAGATGAGGGATCCGATGTAATAATCCCCGAGGGAGTGCCTTTGACAAGTGCCTCGGTGAGTCTTGAGGAGGAGTCCGAGGGGGTGATACCATACCCGTGGGAGGTGTCGGTCGCTTTTTCTTCCCCCAAACGAAGTTACTTAGATTTTTTTTTAATAAATGGTGTAGTGTTTATCCGATCGCTTGCAATGGTCGAAGACGAAGCTAGCACCTCGGGAGCGGAGATAGTTTATCCGCCTTTAGATCCGGATGGGGGTCCGGCCAATTACTTTAATAAACCGACTTGGTTGGCCTCATTGAAAAGGGAGGGGCAATATTTCGGGACGGCCTATCACATAAAGGACCCTTTCATGTTGTATACGCCGAAGGCGATAGCAATTGTGTTGACTCCTCCGCCGGGTTGTATTGCCGTGTACAAGGCAGATTTCGAATTGGGACTTAGATTCCCATTACACCCATTTATTAAAGAACTGCTGAACGAGTATAATCTGGCCATTTTTTTCACGTTTTGCCGAACACATGGGGGGCTATAAATGCGGTTTTTGCCATATGTGGGATGCTCGGCGTCCGTTGCTCAATTAGGTTGTGGAGGAACATGTTCAAGCTGATGCAGGCGCCGACAGAGCGCCATGGGGCCGGATGGTGGCATTTCCAAGTTCGGCCGATGTATAAGGTCATTGATGGGGCCTTAACATCTCAGAAGGGATTCCGAAGGGAATTCGTTTTCATATACTTGGGCGACGGTTGGGACATTCCGAACGTTCATCATAGGGATGAGCGGAATTTGTTCCTCAACTTACGGGTCCCAGAGTTGTCCGAGGAGGAGGTTGTGGCAGCCCTTTATTTCAGGAAGGTCGAGGACCGTATTGACGGTTGTGTTGCCTGGGTTGCTCCTAATTGGCTTCCGAGGCCAGCCCACTTGTCAAATGAGCACTTCCTGTCGGCAGTTGGGATAAGTCCGGCCTTCAGCAAGGGTAAATGGCTTCATTATTCTGCTTGTTCAATATCATCTTTTATTTATACTTAGTGTATTTTCCTTTTGCAGATATTGCCCGGGGACTTTTAGACGAAGAAATGGCCGAACGACTAACCGCCATACAATTGATGGCCGAGCAAATTCGCCAAGAGCTTTTGGCAAAGAGAATGGCAGTGCCGGCGCCGCCTTCAGTACATGCTCATCCTTCTGTTCTTTTATTTGTTCTTTTCTATTTTGTTATCTAAAAGCTCTCTTGTTTACAGGACCCGAAGCGGGCTCACATGTGGAAAGTGAGGTCGAAGAAGGTAGAGCTGGCCCCGAAGGAGAAGAGAACCGAGGCACCGGTGAAGACTGCGGTTGTCTCGGTCGAGGGTTCTCAGCCCCTTGGTGAGGGGACGTCTTCTTCTCCTTACGAGGTTGATTTGACCGTGGAGGAGGAGGAGATCCTGCCCTTGGCTGGATTTGAGGACGAGGAGCCCTCGTCTAAGAAGAGAAAGGCCTCGGCTTCTGCGGTTGTGGTGCCGTGGACCGAGATGAGTGACTGGGCGGTCCGCCGTCGCATCAGGGACGCCATGGCCGTCCTATATACGGAGGCGGAAGAGTCGGCCCTTGACCTGGTTCCGGCCGATGACGAGATCAGCCAGCTTCACAGCACTTGGCTGGATGTAAGTTTGTTCGACACTGCAATTCTTTTTTGTAATGTTTGTTCCTATTTTTAACAAGTTCCTTTTGTTCGCAGTTCTCCATACGGATGACTTATCTTTCCCGACGCGCTGCTGACTCGGGGAAGAAGTTGACCGAGGCCGAGGAGAAGCTGAAGACCCTGGAGGAGGCGGCTCGGAAACACCACGATGAGGTGTGGAAGTTGTCCGAGAGCCTTCGTAAAGCCGAGCTGGAGCTAGATCGGGCTAAGAAGGCTATTGATGCCGACCAAGCCTCTTTTGCTGAAGAAAGGGCTTCGTTCCAAGGGCATGTTGCTGAGCTTACCGTCGAGAGGGACGAGGCTCTTCGGAAGATCGAGAGCTTGACTGAGGAGCTGAAGTCGGCCAAGGAGCAACTCAGTAAGGCCCTTGTCTCGGCCGCGGACCAGCTAAAGGGTTTGGAGGAGTCGGCCGATGGGAAGAAGGCCTTGTCCGACTGGCTGGAGGAATGGAAGGGCTCCGAAGATTGGCCAGGACGAGGCTGCCCGTCGGTTTGAGGAGGCCGCGAAGAAGGCGGGGCTTGATTGGGCTGTGCTCCAACAAGCCTATAAGGGCGTCTGCGAGGCCGAGGACCAGGCTCTGAGGGAGGAGCTCGAGAAGGCTTACGCTGCCGAGCTTGAGGAGGAGCTCCTGTCCTCAGGTGAGGAAGAGGAAGAGGAAGGGGAAGAGGTAGAGGCTTAGGCTTAGGTTTCTTTTCACTTTTTGTAAGCCGAGCCCAGTGCCCTGATTTGTAATTTTTTGTAGGCCGAGCCATGTATTCGATCTTGTATGTTTATAGGCCGAGCCCCAATTGTATCCGTCTGTTTATGAAATGACAAGCTTATTTTTTGTATTTCCTTTTTTTTTCGTTTGTCTGGTCATTCCGAGGGATGGTTTTGATATGCTTGTCTTGTTTTATCTGTGTTCGAGGATCACTAGTATTTTTGGATGTCTCTGATTTCTGACTTGGTTGTTCCAAGTGAGGTTGTTAGGTGTCTCTTCTCGGTTGCCCGAGGGGCATTCAGTCGCTGTTCGGACGTCTTCGGGATTCCACTTTGTTTAGTGGAGTCCGAAGAGTCCCTTCGTGGTGTCGTAGGTCATTCTTTTGAAATATTTGATTGTTTGGGCTTAGAAACATATAACAAAATGAGTTCCATTCCTATTATCCCCAAGTACAAACGAGTAAATGATAATGGCCCGTGGGCTTACACAGTTCAATGCTTAAATGTAAAACTTTTTGAGGTTGTCGGCGTTCCAGGGTCGGGCTAGTGGGATGCCTTCGTTAGATACTAGCCGATAGGTGCCGGGTTTGATGACTTAGGTGACTTTGTACGGGCCTTCCCAGTTCGGACTTAGCTTGCCTTGTAGGTGGGATTTGCCTGTTGCTTCTATCTTCCGAACTACCCAATCGCCCAACTGTATGGGTCTATGCTTGACTTTTCTGTTGAAGGACCGAGTGATCCTTTGCTTGTATGCAATGGCCTTTAGGAGGGCGTTGCCTCGGACTTCAGGTAGTAGGTCGAGGTTGGTAGGTTTGTCGGCCATATTTTCTTCATAGTCATAGAATGTGATTCGAGGAGAGGGGACACCAACTTCTGCAGGCAGTACGGCCTCGCTTCCATAGACCATCTCAAAGGGGGAGTGGCCTATAGCTTCTTTGACTGTGGTTCGGGATGACCAAAGAACACCGGGCAAGTCATCTACCCATGCTCCCTTTGCTTCATCTAACGCCTTTTTGATGCCGTTGAGCACAATTTTGTTGGCTGCCTCGGCTTGGCCGTTGGTTTGCGGACGAGAGACGGCTGAGAATCTAGTTTGAATGCCGAACTGTCTGCAGTATTCTCTGGTGGGACCACTATTGAACTGGCGACCGTTGTCTGAGATTATAATCCTTGGTACCCCGAACCTAGTGATTATGTTTCTCCAAATGAAGAGTTGAACTTGTTTGTCTGTTATGGTTGCTAACGGCTCAGCTTCAGTCCATTTGGTGAAATAGTCTATTGCAACTATTAGGAATTTCCGTTGTCCGGACGCTGCTGGGAAGGGTCCGAGGAGGTCCATGCCCCATTTGTCGAAAGGCAGGGTTGCATGCATGGATGTGAGTTTGTTGGCGGGTTGGCGGGGTATCTTCCCGAACAACTGACATTTCTCGCATCTTCTGACCAGATCTTTTGCATCTCCCTTCAGTGTTGGCCAGTAGTATCCGGCCCTTAATGCCTTCCCTGCTATGGTACGGGCACCCTGGTGGCTGCTGCATGCCCCTTCATGGATCTCCCGAAGGATGTAGTTGCCATCCTCGGGGGTGACGCACCGGAGCAGCGGGTGAGTGTATGACTTTTTGTACAATTGTCCGTCGTGCCACACGAACCATTTAGCAAGCTTTTTGATTTTCTCCATTTCTTTCTCATCTGAGGGGAGCTCATTGTCTCTTAGGAAGCTGATCAACCTGTCCATCCAAGTTGCCGAGCGATCTAAGGTTAGGGTGGTGCACCCCGAGGAGTCGCCGTTGTGCCATGAACTAGGCTCACTGAGCACCTCCCACATGATTGTACGGGGTTTCAGCCCCTCTGCCGAGCTGGCCATACGTGCGAGGGCGTCGGCTTGTTGATTTTCTGACCGAGGGATATGAGATATTTCAAATCCTTGGAGAGTTTGGGTGATGCTTTTTGCTTTTTGCAAGTACTTTTTCATGTTTTCTTCTTTGGCTTCGTATTCCCCATTCATCTGTCCGACCACCAGTTGTGAGTCGGTTTTTGCATGAACTTTCTGTGCTCCCGCTGTCTGACACAACTGCAGCCCGAGGATCAAGGCTTCATACTCTGCCTCATTGTTCGAGGCTTTGAAGTCAAATTTGATGGCGTATTCTAGCTTTTCGCCTGATGGAGGTTTGATGACGAGTCCGGCTCCACTCCCTAGCTTGGATGAGGAGCTGTCCACGCTCAGTTCCCACGTGCTACCGTTGTTTTCAGGTGGTCGACTGGTGCACTCGGTGATGAAGTCGGCCAGGGCTTGGGCTTTGATGGCCCGTCTTGGCTCATATTCTAGCCCGAAATCAGCTAGTTGGTCGGCCCAGTCTGTCATTCTGCTCGAATTGTTCCTCCCTTCTATGACTTTCCGAATGGGCTGTCCGGTTAGGACCTTGATGGGATGAGCTTAGAAGTACGGCTTGAGTTTTCTGCTTGCCATGACGAGGGTGTACACAAGCTTTTCTGTCTGGGAGTACTTTGCTTCCGCACCTCGAAAGGCATGACTAACAAAGTAGACCGGGTGTTGTACCCCTTCTCTTTCTGCGACCAACACAGCGCTCAGTGCGTAGTCCGAAGTTGCCAAGTAGATGAATAGAGTTTCTCCTTCGAGGGGGGAGATGAGTTTAGGCAAAGTGGAAAGATAGGCTTTCAAATGCTGGAACGCTTGTTCGGCCTCGGCATCCCATTCGAATTCTTTCTTTTTCAGGGCTTTGAAGAAGGTGAGGCTTTTGTCCGCTGATCGGGATAAGAAACGTCCGAGGGCCGCCAGGCAGCCGGTTAGGCGTTGGACCTCCTTCACATTCCAGGGGGATTGCATTTTTAGGACAGCTTCGATCTTGTCCGGATTAGCCTCTATGCCCCTCTCATCCACTAAGAAACCGAGGCACTTTCCTCCTTTGACCCCAAATACACATTTCTTGGGGTTGAGCTTCATATTGTACGATCTCGGCGTGGCCATTGTTTCCCTTAGGTCCGAGACGTGGTCGCTTTCTGCCTTGCTCTTAACGATCATGTCGTCGACATACACCTCGATGTTTCGGCCGAGATGATTCTCAAACATCTTGTTTACCAACCTTTGGTAAGTTGCTCCTGCATTCCGTAGTCCGAAGGGCATCATTTTGTAGGCATGAATTCTGTGGCTTGAGATGAAGGCCGTATGGACGATGTCTTCTTCTGCCATGGGGATTTGGTGGTATCCCGCATTAGCGTCCAGAAAGCTGAAGAGGGCATGTCCGGCCGTGGAATCTATCAATCTGTCAATTTTTGGTAGTGGATGGTCGTCTTTTGGGCATGCCTTGTTCAAATCAGTGAAGTCGACGCACATTCTCCAACTTCCGTTAGATTTCTTTACCAAAACGACGTTGGCCAACCATTCGGTGTATCGACATTCTTGTATGATATCTGCATCGAGCAGCTTTTTGATTTCTTCCCCGGCGGCTCTGTTCCGTTCTGGCCCTTGGCCGAGGGGAGAGTATTTGCTGTGCGGGGTCCCTTGTTGTCCGAGGGGACCTTTCCCGCTCTCTGTGTGTGTCGTTTACTCGCGGACCCTGCTCTCCATTGAGAGGAGGCGTATGGTTAGGGTTTGACAAGCGTTGGCTTCCTTGAAGAGCCTGGACTATGTCGTTGATCCTGGAATTCATCATGGTCTCGAGGTGCTTGAGGTCTTACCTGGTAACCATGAGGTCTCCGTGTCTGTCTCTTCGAGAATGTCCGTTCCCATTCCCAGTGTGCTGGGCAGTCTCTTGATTGACAGGTTCCTCCTGAGCGGCGGGTTGACGCTCGACAGCTGGAGTGGTTCTGCGTGGTCTGGCCATGGCTTTTTGTCGACTGACTTTTGTGTATCCACACAGACGGCGCCAAACTGTTTCTGCCAAGAAACTTAAAGATGATATGATTGATGATTTTGGGATGATCACGTGCAGTCTTTGCTTGAACCACGTGCTAGCTGGATGACCTGCAAAACAGACGGAAGACTGACCCGGGGGCTTTTCGGGCGAAGCCGCTCCGATGCCTAAGAGCACACCCACTAGATGATCCAAACATTAGATCTTTAGGAAAGAGGTAATAAAAAGTAATATAAAAATAGGAGAGAGAGAAAAATAAGAGAGAAGGAGTGAAAATCTGATCATGCATACGATCTAGATTTTCACCCCTTGCTCTCTGCTCCACTGTCATGTTGCACCAAAATCTCCACGCATCAAATAGGGAGATTGGATGAATGGGCCCACATCCATATCTTCTTCATTTACAACCATTTGATTAGCCTTCATCTAATGGCTAATAATATATAATATGTATTATTTGTAAGCTTTAAAAATGTGAAATGCTAAAAAATAGTAGTGTTAATTATTTATTTATTTTTTAAAAAATAAGCAATGCTGATATTTTTTTCTCTGTAAATAGATACCAATATTGATTCACTTATTACTCAATTTATAATATGATTAATTTTTAAATTATCGTATTAATAAATACAATATTAACATTAACCATACTAATGATATCAAGTTTGCTAATATTCTTTAATCACAAATATATAAATTAATTAAATATAATAGTCATTAGTTGTTCTTAATTAATAAAATACATTATTAGAGATGTAATTGAAGGAAGATAATGTATGGTGGGGTATGGTAAAAAGTAGGAAAGATAATGTAAAGATTCAAAATTGTAGATCATCTATTGGGTAGAGAAATAATGAGATCATCAATAATAGATCTTCAATGAGGTAAAAGAGTGAGAAAATAATAAATTAATTGATGATCTCAAATTGTAGATCAACTAGTGGTTATGCTCTAAGTCAGCGATGCGGAGTTGTGATGGGAATGATGATGTAAGCTTATGTAAGTAATAAAAAGGGGTAGGTAGAGAAATGATTGATTACCCTTTACTGATTGGATAGTTGATGCTTTTATAGGCAGAGATTCCTTGGAAAGGAATCTGGCGATGTGGGATCCTTGCTGTTGTGATCTACAATTTCAGGTTATTTGGAGCAAGGGTATTTCCGTCTTTTCCATGAGGAATTGGGCTAGCCACAAGGTAGGCCGAAACACAAAGAGATAGACTACATGTAGGTTTTATTGAAAGTTAATAATGTAGTTTAAAAGGAGACTATATGTAGCTTTGGATGAACATACCTTGTTTTGTAGAAAGATACATAAGAAAAATTGGAGGGAAATAATGTGCTAATAAATTACAAAAAAGAAAAGAGAGGGGGAAAAGGGTTACTAATGAATGACTCTGTGTGAAGGGCATGAGTGCATTTAATTAGTGGAGAAAGTATGAATTGGGGTTCGAAAGAAGCTAAAAGGATTGGAAAATTCAGCCTACTTTTCCAACTTGCATATAAAATGCCTAACTCCATAATCCATATTAATGATTTTGTACATTAAGATAAGAAAGGACAAAAAAGAAGTTCCTTAATAGTAGTCTAGTTGGTGGGTTGGTGTTTCAATGAGAAGATGTACTACTCTTCTTGTCATGATAAATTTATATTAATTGCACTCCATACATGCGAACGTAGTTAAAAATTTCATTAGTATATTAATTGATAATTTAATTAGTAAATTAGTTAGGATATTTATGACAACTAGAATTTTCATCTTTTCAATGTGCACATAGTTATTGGTGGATCCTTTAATATTGACTTTTACATAGAGTATAAGACTACAATAATGCATTTCTTACAATTGTAAAGGATTGTTTCCCGCAAAGTTTTCTATTATTAAAGTTAAAATATTTTTTAAATTTCCGATGTAAGAGATGTATATATCATTTACTATTTCGCCTCTATATAACTCAAATAGTAAAGCAAAATATGCGTTTAAATTTCAAAAATAATATTCTTCCAAGATCCTACGTTGTATCGTTTTTCTTTATTAGATAGATTAATGATCCTCTAAGTATTTCTTGTATAAAAAGAAAATTCATATTTCAACCTGTCTATTAAAATGTTATGTCAATTCTTATACATCAAAGTTGTATTCATGATTTTTCAGTCATGAAAATAGCCATTCCTATCTAATTGTCCCACTATCTTGACCAGTACTAGTCAACGCTAGCAAAGTATGGCGATATAGAGGGATCGAGAACGACTTTGCTGATTCGTACAAATCTTCTTGTGGCTTAAATAGTTAAATTATAGATTTGGAAAGAGATGCCATATCGTTAATACTAACATTTTCTAGTGTATGTAGAGCCCGACCTTATGAATCGGAAGAGATATTTTAATTAATCAAGTTACCCCCTCACTTTAATATGTGATGCATGCAGAACTGTATAAGGTTTGATTATGGAAATGAGAAGATAACATGGTTGTTTGGTTGACGTGAGAAAACATGGGAAATATAAATTGTTATGAGTTGCAAATTAGGTGAGTTGTTTGGTTAACAATACAATGACAAAAATGGTGGAATCAGAAATTTCTAGGAGTTTCAACTTTCCACAAAATGGTGGAATCAGAAATTTCTAGGAGTTTCAACTTTCCACAAAATGGAGGAATCTAATTATCTAGACCCCCTAGCCCTAGGTAAATAGAAATTCTCATGGAATTAAATTGCGATTTCTTGAAAATTTTGACTTCCCACATAAACCAAACGACCTCAAATAGAACCATTGGCTTTGAAATCTTAGTCAACTTTGCATGGCTAGCTTAATTAACTACCTTATTATATATCACGTGGTCCAATTTTTAATAGATATTGCCGTAATTGCTCTCTTCATACCAAGTGTACGAATTTGAACATAACCCAATCTGAAGTTGTTAGTGCTAGTAACCGGGAAATAGAGATGAACACAACAATGATAACAACAACGAATAACGATCTTCTAGGCGTGTATGGGAACACTTTCCCAAAAGCAATATTCCGACCCTATACGAAGCACGGGTTGCACGGAATTCACTTCCGAGATACAAAGAAGAGAACAGTGATTATCACGCTCGTATGAGAATCACCAATGAGAACAAACGTGTTTGTAATTTTTGCTTTGATGATTAAATAATCAAGAACTTGAGAGAGAGTGCTTTGAGAGAGAAATGCAATAATGAACATCATCCTACATTCATCAGAGGCTTGGCCTCTTATAATGCACGTCAAAGCCTTGGAAAAACCGACCACAACCGCTCATTAAACATGAAACGGTCTAATTTAGACGTCCGCAAAACTACCCAGTCGCGACTCGCGATACAGGTCGTGAGTCGCGACCTTAAGGAAATTTTGGAGCACCTCTTTGGCAGTGGCTCGTCGCGAGTCACGACAAACGTCGCGAGTCGCGACCAAGCCAAGATACAGGTCGCGGGGGGCGACCCAGCTCCTCCTTCGCTTCTTTGCTTGAAGCACTTCAATGGTTCATGAAGTTTAGTTTCCAAAGCTTTAACACATAACATGCATATCCAAACATTACTTAAGTAGCGACACCAAAACCAAGCATCTTAAGTTAATGTTTCATGAATATTATCAACCAAATACTCTAAATATTCAACAATCCTCCCCCATTTAGAGTATTCTAAAAAATACTAAGCACAAAAACACATCATCAAAACAAACAACCTCATGCATCAATGAAAGTGTACTAAGACTTGAACTTCCACCTAGTATAATATACATTCCAAGAATCCGTATTCCAAGAATCCGTATCCGAAAGGTGTCGCAAGCGATTGAACCAATCTCAATACATAGTGGAAAACTTGAAGATACTATACACACAAGATTAACTATTTGAACTCATTAAACTTGACACTTAAAGCCATGTGTCCGTATCATTCATAAGTGTATCATAGCTATGCCCCTATAGCTACTTGAAGCGGCTAAACTTCACACTTACATAGGTAGAACTCTTAAACAAACATGCCACTATGACAAGGCATAACAAGAGAACTATTAAGTATATACAACCTCTTATCAACATCATAGTCAATATAAGAACAATACTTAGAGGATATTTACAAATGTTCTTCAATCATCAAATGAAGGAATTAATCTTATTGAACTTAAGACCCAACGTCTTATTGGGCGTTAAGTTAAGATTCCCTCACTTGTGATTAACTAAGGGCTCCAATCCAAGACCGATTGCCATCCTCTTCACCGTATCTCTAGCCAAGGCCTTAGTAAAACAATCCGCTAGATTATACGTAGTCCGCACATAGTCAACAGTGATAACATTATCCTTGATAAGTCCTTGAATATAGGAATGCCGCACACCAATGTGCCTTGACTTACCATTATAAACTTGACTATATGCCCTTGCCAAAGCTGCATCGTTATCACAATGTATCGCTATGGGCGATATTGGTTTTGGCAACAAAGGAATCTCAATCATGAGATTCTTTAACCACTCCGCCTCTTTACTAGCCGAGGACAAAGTAATGAACTCCGAAGTCATGGAGGAGTCCGCAATGCAAGTTTGCTTCTTAGAAGCCCAAGAGATAGCACCTCCCCCAAGTAGAAAAACGAATCCACTTGTGGAAGAGCGATCCTCTCTATTAGAGATCAAACTTGCATCCGAATAACCTTCTAAAACCGAAGGATATCCACTGTAGGATAAACCATAATCTTTGGTTTCCCCAAATACCTTAAGACACGACGAATAGCATGCCAATGCTTCATACTAGGGTTACTAGTATACCTACTAAGCTTTCCTACCGCAAATGCAATATCCGGCCTAGTACTCGTCATAGCATACATCAAACATCCTATGACCCGTGCATACTCAAGTTGAGATACCGCACTACCATCATTTGGCATTAATTTTTCACTTGGATCCAGAGGAGTTGATACAAAAGAGCAATCACTAACATTGAATTTCTTAGGTACTTTTTCAATGTAGTGTGTTTGAGATAAACTCAATTTACCATTGCTTCTTTTAATTCTTATGCCTAGAATGACATCCGCTTCTCCTAAATCTTTCATGGAGAACATTGATGATAGGAAAGCCTTTGCCCACTCAACTTGTGATAAATCAGTCCCAAAAATCAACATGTCATCTACATATAGACGAATCATAACACCATGACCTAAGTCATTAAATTTGCTATATACGCACTTGTCCGAATTATTTAATTTAAATCCGTTAGACAACACAACCTCATCAAACTTTTGATGCCATTGCTTGGGTGCTTGTTTTAGCCCATACAAAGATCTAACGAGTTTGCAAACTTTACCTTCTTGACCTTTTACAACAAACCCTTCGGGTTGTTTCATGTAAACCTCCTCATCTAGCTCTCCATTTAAGAACGCTGTCTTAACATCCATTTGATGGATCACAAGGTTGTGTATAGTCGCAAGTGCAATCAACAACCTTATAGTAGAGATTCTAGCAACGGGTGCATATGTATCGAAATAATCGATACCCGGCTTTTGGGAAAAGCCTTGAGCCACTAACCGGGCTTTGAACTTATCAATAGTTCCATTGATTTTCATTTTCTTCTTGAAAATCCATTTACACCCAATAGGTTTACACTTGGGAGGCAAATCCGCCAAAACCCATGTGTTATTCCCCATGATGGAATCCATCTCATCATCAATAGCTTCCTTCCAAAAAGGAGCATCTTGAGATCTCATGGCCTCACCATAAGTCAAAGGATCACCTTCCACATTAAACACATATGGAAATTTAGTCAATATAGAATTTCTAGACCCTTCAACCAAATATACATGAAAATCCGGGCCAAAGGATTTCTCCTTTCTTGCCCTTTTACTTCTCCTAGGTTGTGATGAAGTCGATGCTACATTCTCTTCTAGAGTTTGTTCATCTACTTCATGATCATTTAAAGACCGATCATCTTCTTGTATTATGGTACTTGGAGTTACATCCTTTGGTCTAGGAATTGATGAATATCGATTTTCATCAAAGATTGCATCTCTTGACTCCACAATAGTGTGAATTGACCAAACGTCATTTTGTTCTATAACATAGAACCTATAGGCCTTGCTATGAATAGCATACCCTATAAAGATGCATTCAACTCCCCTTTCACCTAACTTTTTACGTTTAGGTTCCGGCACTTTTACAATTGCCCTACAACCCCAAACTCTAAGATAACTTAGATTTGGTTTTCTTTTGTACCATAATTCATAGGGTGTAACTTTGTTCTTTTTCATAGGAACGCGGTTTAATAAATAACAAGCCGTTAAAACCGCTTCACCCCAAAATCCATCACTTAAACCCGAATAGGATAACATAGAATTTACCATTTCTTGTAAAGTTCTATTCTTTCTTTCCGCTATACCATTTTGTTGTGGTGTATAACCCGCGGTTCTTTCATGTATGATTCCTAATGATTGGAAATAACTAAGATCATGGTATTCACCACCCCTATCGGTTCTAAGCCGTTTTATTTTGTCATTTAGTTGCAATTCAACCTCGTTTTTATAGATCTTAAACTTATCTAGAGCTTCATCTTTAGTGAATAGAAGATAAGCATAACAATACCTAGAATGATCATCTATAAATGTTATGATATACTTCTTATTACCTAAAGAAGGAGTGCTATGGAAGTCACATAGATCACTATGCACCAAATCAAGCAAATTAGTATCTCTTTCCACATTATTTGGGAAAGAATTTCTGGTTATCTTAGTAAGCATGCATGTTCTACACTTCTCTATGCTTGGATCAAAACTAGGAATCAAATCATCCTTTGACATAGAATAAAGCTTTCTATAATTAACATGACCAAGCCGGTAATGCCATAGAGAAGAACTATCATTAACAACACAAACATTGTTTAACAAAGTATTCGAAATACTTAACTTGAACATACCATTACATAAATAACCAAAACCAACAAACGACCCTCCCTTAGATAAAATAAACTTGTCCGACTCAAATACCATTTTAAAACCTATTCGATTCAAGATAGCTCCCGAGACTAGATTCTTTCTAAGGTCCGGAGCAAATACAACATCTCTTAAAACAAGAGACTTTCCTGAACTAAAAACTAGCTCAACTTGACCTACTCATAAGACTTTAGCAGTAGAATCGTTCCCCATGTAAAGAACTTCTCCTTCATCCGCCTCCTTGAAGGTCTTGAAGAGAGATCGTTCCTTGCATACATGTCTTGAAGCTCCCGAATCGATGTACCATGAACAATCATCCTTGCTTGGGTTGGGTATGGCTTGACTCGCCTTTCCCACCACCATGCCCATTCTTGTTCATCTTTTTCTTCCAAATGGTGCAATCCTTCTTGAAGTGACCGGGCTTTCCACATTCCCAACAAGCTCGTTGTTGTCCTCCTCCACCAAACTTTGGTTTCTTACCATAGTTTCCCTTGGTGAAGTTATGTGCCCTCTTCTTAGGATTAGAGTCATGAGACTTTCCATCTTCCACCATGTTAATAGTGGAAGAACTAGGATTTACCTCCTTTTGACCATCTTGAACCCGAATGCCCTCTTCAATCCGAAGATGAGCACCCAATTGTTCAATAGTCATTTCATCTTTCCTATGTTTTAAGCTATTCCTAACATCTTTCCAAGAGGAGGGTAATTTATCGATTATTGAAGAAACGGCAAATGTTTCATCCATACTAATATCATGTTGTTTAAAGCTTCCTAAAATTCTTTGGATTTCATGGAATTGCTCCATAATTGGCCTAGACTCAATCATTTTAAAGTTATTAAAATTGCTCACTAGAAATTTCTTACTAGAAGCGTCTTCGGCCATATATTTAGACTCTAAATCATCCCAAAGAACTTTAGCGGATTCATAGTATTGATAAATATCAAAGAGATCATCGGACATACCATTGAGAATGTGACCACGGCATATGTAGTCGTCGTTCTCCCACTTCTTCCTCTTCCTCGTAGCCTCAATCGTCTCATCATCCACTTCTATGGGCTTCGGGGATGTGAGAACGTACACCACCGCCAAAGAGGTAAGAAGAAAGTGCATCTTCTTTTGCCATCTACGGAAACCCACGCCTTCAAACTTATCAAGTTTGTGGAAATTCGCTGTCATTTCACGAAGTGTAGCCATCTTCAAGATAAATATTGCTTTTGGATTGTTAGTGCTAGTAACCGGGAAACAGAGATGAACACAACAATGATAACAACAACGAATAACGATCTTCTAGGCGTGTATGGGAACAATTTCCCAAAAGCAATATTCCGACCCTATACGAAGCACGGGTTGCACGGAATTCACTTCCGAGATACAAAGAAGAGAACAGTGATTATCACGCTCGTATGAGAATCACCAATGAGAACAAACGTGTTTGTAATTTTTGCTTTGATGATTAAATAATCAAGAACTTGAGAGAGAGTGCTTTGAGAGAGAAATGAAATAATGAACATCATCCTACATTCATCAGAGGCTTGGCCTCTTATAATGCACGTCAAAGCCTTGGAAAAACCGACCACAACCGCTCATTAAACATGAAACGGTCTAATTTAGACGTCCGCAAAACTACCCAGTCGCGACTCGCGATACAGGTCATGAGTCGCGACCTTAAGGAAATTTTGGAGCACCTCTTTGGCAGTGGCTCGTCGCGAGTCACGACAAACGTCGCGAGTCGCGACCAAGCCAAGACACAGGTCGCGGGGGGCGAACCAGCTCGCGGGCCGCGAGCCTGGGCTGAGCTCCTCCTTCGCTTCTTTGCTTGAAGCACTTCAATGGTTCATGAAGTTTAGTTTCCAAAGCTTTAACAAATAACATGCATATCCAAACATTACTTAAGTAGCGACACCAAAACCAAGCATCTTAAGTTAATGTTTCATGAATATTATCAACCAAATACTCTAAATATTCAACAGAAGTGAGGTTCTTATTTTCTAAATTTGGCTAAAAATCATAGAGCTATTGTCAATGATTGTAGATTAGGCTGTGCAAGCTTACGTCCTTTTCTATCGCATTGAAATTCATAATCAAATGTGTCTATATATCCGTCAATTCTTTTTAGAAAGGGCGTGTAAGTGTCTACCCTTTGGGTTTGGGCTACGTACATCCGCGGATGATCTACCCTACCATAATGTGAACTGAAACATTTTTTTCTAACATTGACTGGGAATAAGATCCAATATCCAATGAGGTCAAAGCCTCTACATTGCTATCTTAGAATTTTGGCTTGCATTATTAAACCCCCCACGCTGTTGTGTCTGTTATATTATGAGTATTGTGACTAATACTATGATACAATCATTTTGCAGAAGGTATATATATTAGAGATTTGTTAAGATACTAAAGATATGGTAAATATCTTTAGGATAATATAATTGTACTATATCGGTTCATACTTATAGATGCCTATCAAGATTATCGCTTTAGTTTGGTTTTTTATTTCTCATTTGGATCGGTTTTGCAGATTTTCGTACAATTTTATGATATTTTTCACGCGGTTTCAGATTTTCAAGTTATATTTTTCAGTTTTCTTTGGTTGGGTTTTGCTACTGATAGGCCACATACCAGTGTATGCATACATCTTCAGAATAAAAGGGGCTAAAATTAGAAATGAATGCACAAATGACATAATTTGATAAAATGATCAGCTACTCAGTTAATCAGAAATATTTAACTGTCATTTCTTGTATTTGAAGTATCTTTTTTACAATGCCTGCATCTTATTATGCTAAGCACAAATAAATCCTTTAGCATGTAATGCTATCACACTGTGATGCTTCAGCTTTCAACAAGAAGCAAAACCGGGAAGTCGATGATTATGAATACAGTGCATTGCTTATCAAATAACTGACCTGCTGCTCACCTTATATGTACCACTGATGAGAAAGCAGAGTTTCATACAAGAAAAGAGCGCGCAACCCTGGTTACACTCATTCTGAGCTCCATTTCTGTAAATTGTCCGGAAACCAGTGTTCGAAAACTGTATGTGATATAAATACAGTGAGCAGATACTAGGATTGCTTCTGGTTAAGTGCAGCAAAAAAACAAAACTGTTTGGTACTTTGGTGGTGAACCGTTAAAAGTCCTATATAGATACACTCATACACCCAAACAGCTTTAGACAAGAAGGGAATGAATGTCATTTCACAACCTTGTTTGCCACCAAAGGATTCAGTGTCTAGTGCCTTTTTTCTAATTTGATCCAGACCATCATACTATATAGGAAAAATTGGCACTACGCGTCCCAACTATGGCCAAGTTTTCCTTAAAGGTTTCTCACTTTTGATTATCTGAGGGCGGTCCCAGCTTTCGGGGGTCTCTTTCAAAAACGATTGTCCTATTGAATCGGTTAATTATGACACATGACACCCTTCCATTAGTTAAAGTTGATTCAAGATGGCTTATGGAAGAGTGTCGTGTTATAATTAAAGGATTTAGAAAGCTAATTAAGAAGAAAGATCATTTTGGAAAAATAATCAGAAGTTGGAATCACTATGAGATAATCAAAAGTTGGAACCTTTTAAAAGAAACCGGCCACAGTTAGGACACCTATTGCCTTGTATATAAACTTTGTCTAGGTTCAGTCCTCAGCCTCATAATATTCATGGGCATAGCTTTAAATAAACAGTCAAGTACCTGTGTATGCCTGTCCACAGGGGAAGATTAACCTTGTAATCACCTAGAAGTACAACATTGCTGCAGGCTGCAGCACTAGGATTCAGCTTCTGATAGCGAACCTATCCAACTCTTCTGAATCAACACCGTAAATCGTTTTTGTTGTGTCCTTACAGAAACTGCAGAAGTTGCCAAAAAAATTAATCAACTCTTCATTTCACCTTAAGTTCTTGTGTGAGTGTCGGATTCTTGCCAGACACTTCTTTTGAACCAGAACTATGGAACTTTTTCTGAAAATTCACAAGTCTGAGTGTGTCTGACATGGTCACTTCATTTTGAACCAAAAAACCATGGAACCGTTTGTAAATTAGCCACGTCTAAGACTTAGAGACATTAGCATGAACCCATGTCTAACACGAGTACTCAGATGTGATTTAAGATTATGAGTAACACACTCTTCAAGCTTCTCTCTTACCTCCGCCCTTCGAGGCATACCTATGACTCAGACGAGGAAAAGCAATCTCATGTTGTAGTTTACCAGCCCGTCTTGCTTCACACTTCTGAAAGCATAAGTGAAACTCCGTACAATTTCAATTTCTCTGTCAAGATTCTTGTAAGAAGAACAACCTCTCCTCAGAAGTCAAAAGTTAACCGAATATGATTATACACCCAAGGAACTTGGGTCATAACCCTTGAAACATCCTTATTTCAGGCCGCAGCCATCATACTATCATAGTTAAATCCCAAGCTCAAATTATACTATGCCATAATCCAACAATATTTCCTCGTCGACTTAACTAAACTCACTTTTACCATGTTATAGCTCGCTCATCGTAAGGTCTCTGCGAGTTTATAATCAAAGTCCAAATAAATGAGTTGGTATGTTTTTTTCCCGCCAAAGATGGAAATGAACTTCCAATCTGAAGGAAGGAATAAGGCTCTAACTTGTCTTGTGAGCAACCCAGCAAAGGAAAACAGCTTTACGATGGTGTTAAAGTATTCTTTCATGGAAAATTGTTAGATGTTTGTAATACATTTTCCGTCCAACCAGATGGAGCCTTGACAACAAGAAAACAAAGTTCTATCTAACGAAAACTTTGCTAGGATGCCCAATTGCCAACCCTTTGATTGTGATTTCTCTGTCATTTTCCTCAAATACAACTACCCTTTGCTATCATTCCCTAATCAACTAGGGAATTTCTCGGCAAAATACTGCATAACTGCTGCAAATTTAACCCAAAAAAATTGCAGCATCATTTGAAGGAGAACAACTCATTTGTTTTGTATAACTTCAATCCAAGGGTATGCAACCTAAATTTGTTATCTAATGAAGGACCCACTAAGGAACAGTTAGCAAAAACACACGATATCACTATTTTCTTTTTTGGATACTACGCATTGAGATGCAACTAACATAATCTCGCTAAGTAATGGTAAGCGAATCCTCAAACACAAACCAAGGCAAGACAGTACACAACAAAGTGCAAAAAGGAAGTCTCATACAAACTAAAGATAAGTGAAAAGGGAACATCAGGCTAAACAATAGGCAGCAGAAGCAAAACACAGTGTAAGACTAGTTAATAGTCTTCATAATTTGCACCCTTACTAACAAGGCAACCCTGCTGCAAAAAGTATTTCTGCTCTTCTTCATCAGGGTATGAGTAAGATGGTGAGACCAGTCGTCTCAAAGATGGTCTGTTACTCACAATCCATTCTATAATATCAATATCCACATTCTCACATGCAATTAGGCTTAAAAATCTGAGTCTCTTACACGATTTCACCACCTCCTTTACCCCTTCGTTTGTCAAGTTTTCGCAGTCCTCCAGATTCAAATGAACCAGTCCTGGGTTGATCCTCCCTAACGTTGCTAAAATCTCATCATTTATTCCTGAGTATTGTGCATTCAAATTCTCTAACAGAGATATTTCCGCGTCTTTTTTGGGTAATTTTAGTTGGCAACTACTTATATCCAGGTTCAGAACTCCCCTGTTGGACTTTAATATATCAGCCACATCCAGTTGATTATTGCCGCGAAAACAAGAATACAGTCTGATCTTCTCCACGTTGGGACAGAAATTAAGAAGCCTCCTCAAACCTGAAGTGTTCAAGTAGGAATTTGATGATAAATCCAAGGATTTTAATGCAAAGTTCTTCTTCATTAGGCCATCATAATTGTGGTGTTCTTTTCCAAGGCTTGTCCTTACCATTTCAAGATGGCATAATAGAGGGCATCTTTGTATGAGCACAACAAAAGCTGAATCAGATAGCTCGAGACTATCAGAGATCGATATCGATGTCAAGCTACGGAGAAACGAGGACAAGTACTCGATATGTTCGTTGGTAAGAAACTCTGCTCCTCGAAGAACTAAATATTTTAAAGATTGATATGAGTGGAGGAGCTTTGAAATCCCGGTAAATGTGTAGCTTTTGCAATACAATAGAGAGAGATCAGTCAGAGGGATTTGTGCTTCTGTTATAGAGCATAAAAGCTCGTTAGAGATACCAACTTTTATAAGTGTCAAGGACTGTAAGTTCGAAGCAAATTTAATCGAACTTTTGACTCCGAATGATTCTATCTTAAAATGTGCAGACAGAAGCAAGGTCTTCAAATGAAAGCTGTTGTTTATGAGGAATGAAATACCATATTCTGTAACCTTACTACAAAAGAATACACTAATTTGCTCAAGAAACTCACAGTTTGATGACAAGGAAACGAGGGACTTATCTGTAATGTATGTATTATGTGCAAATTTTATCTTCCGCAACTTCTTGAGCTTCGAAGACAAATAACCTATCCCTTCATCTGTCACAACAATGCTGATACCGTCATCTTCATAATCAGAGTTTCCGATCCTGAGCTCTTCGAGTTGGGGGAATGAGTTCGCTATTCTGACAAGATCAGAATCTCCTAGGCAACCTGAACAATCTAGTACTTTAAGATCCTTCATTTTTAAGCCTAGTTCATCCAGACAAACTGTTTGTAGACTTCCTTTATAAGAAAGATTTAACTGTTCCAACTCTAACTCAGACTGTGCAATTGCAAGAACAGCTTTATTAAGGTATCCTGGGAAAGTACTAAGCTGTATCTTCTTAAGGTTTGGGAACCTGTGCAGCAGCTTATCAAGGAGTTGGATGGATGGATTGAATACTTTCAAGCTAACTCGGATGGAATTGGTGATCGACAGAAACCTCTTGCAGACTAAAGAGGCCGATTCATGATCGCTTTCATGATCAAGATGGTTGAAGATCATTGCCCAACATTCATCAGGTAATTCTTTGGTTGTTTCCACTGCCATTTTTATTTGTATCAAGGTTTATAGTTTTTTGAAGCATGAAGTATATATAGGAGTAGCAAGGAAGGAGAAAGTTTCAAAATTCTAAGGTCATCTTTTTCTTTTTGACTAGGTTTCTTTATTAGACAACCTTTATTTCTTTATTTTGACTGGTGAAATTTTCAATATTCTGAGGTCAAGTTTCATGACCATTTCAAAATCAGTAAGAGCTGGGCATGGGCCGGTATGAGCTTGCTGCCTTGGTGGTGGGCCATGGTGCCGTTCATGGATATCATTTTTCAAATTTGTGGCGAGCACAATGGGCCAGCGCACTTCATAACCCACCCATTTTCAACCAAAAACGCAAAAATATACTTCCTCCGTTTTATTAGTTGGCTCGTTTCTTTTATCACATTTGTCACTTTGTTCAATAATATCTAGAATTATATGTCAACAAAAATTCTAAAAACTTGATATTTTGAAAATATACAAAGAGACGACTCTAACAAGCACTTAAGTATATTTTTTCCGTAAGTACAATTGTACAAATCACAAAAAATAGTCAAAGTACGTAAGTAAATAGTGTCAAAAGTCAAAACATGTCAACTAAAAACAGAGGAAGTAGAATTTAAAAGGACAGTATGTCGTACTTGGCCCCCCTTTCGAAATTATGGCAAGAGCTGGACCCCGTACGAATGTGCTTTGTACTGTTCTAGGCACGACCTGACACTGCACAAGGTCGGCTGGCCGGGCACGTGAATACTATGATCAGAAACTCAGACTCAGGTTTCAGGTATCCAGATCCTAACTTCCTCTGTTTTGTGAATGTCAAGTACTTTTTTTCCTGAAGGAATCTTTCTGGAGTTAGTAATAACAAAAATCCTGTTCTCATGCATTGCAAGTTCCACAAATTTAAATCAACTTGAGTTTTGAGCTTATTGACGAACTCCAACTATGCTTCATACACCAAGCTGAAATATGCTGTAAATGGCTACTACTTGATATAATCGGATTATATTGGCTTAGTAATGGTCCTATCTACTACCTCTATTCTTCAATACATGTAACTTCGAGACTTTTGTATGACGTATATACTAATTTTGACCGCGTTTATTTACTAATTTATATAAAAAAACAAATGCTATCCTGTCATATTTTGTTGGATTAGGTTCAATAACCCTATTTCAATCTTCAAAAAATCTTGTTCTGTTTAGATAGAGCTCCCCTATTTTCCTTTGTTTTCTTTCTTGAAGCGAAATGTTGTCATTTCTTACTTGTCCAGAGGAAAGGATAGACCTTATAACAGCAAGAAGTACATCATTGCTGCAGCACTAGGGGCTTTTCAGCTTCTGATAGCCTTGTTGAACCTATCCAACTCTTCTGAGTCGACACCATGAATCGTTTTGATTGTGTCCTTACAAAAGCTGCAGAAGAGACATATAATCAAATGTTTAGTAGGTATAACATGAACTAATGCACTAATGACGTGGTAAGAAAGTCCCAGATAAGTGACCTGCAAGCTTCCTTATTGAACTTCCTCTTGTTAATTCCATACAAAGTCTGGAACACATCAGGCTCCACGCGGCAGAAATATGGCCGATCTGCGTATAGTTTTTATAATTTTCTTCTATAAGATTAAGGTTGAATTTGAAAGCAAAACCTCTAGATTCATTAAAAGATACTACAAGATATAACTAGATCTCACCATCATATATGGAGCATGTCCTAGTGCTCTTATCAAAGTGTATGCACCATCCATCTGCACCTACCAAGCTTTTATAAAGCTGTAGAGAAACACAAGGAAAAAGATTATCAATCAAGCTAATTGTAATTACTCAAAAATAAACTAACACATTGTGGGAACATGAAATTATTTCATTATGAAATTGATCTGTGTTAATTACTCATCCATCTGGATCCTTGCCAGACACTTCGTATTGAACCAGTAAATAAGGATCTTTTGTGAAATACCCAAGTCTGATAAACCATGTCTGACACGAACGCTTCATTTTGAACCAAACATTATGGACTTTCTCGAAAATAGCACATTTAGACGTAACCAGTGTCTCACTCAGGTGCCAGAATGTGTCTCTTTGAGCTTCTATCTTTCCTTCTCCCTTTGAGGCATAACTAAGACTCAAACAAGGATAAGCAAATCTATGGTAACCAGATTTTTCCTTCCAAGCCCAAACAAAGTGTGTGTTAATTATGGAAGCATAGGTGAAAATGTGTACATTCCAACTTCACCATCAGGATATTTGAAAGAAGAACAAGATGAGGATAACCTAGCCTCAAAAGTAGAATGATTTTAGATATGCACCTAAGGAACTTCACTCAAGTTTAATCTTTTTTAACAATATCCTTACTTCATGCCACCAGGTTCAAATCAGCATACTCCAAAATGCAGTTTTCCACCCTCACCCGACTTTAACTAAAAACATTTTTAGCATGTTATAGCTAGCTCAGCTGGTAATGTCTTTTAGAGATAATAAGCAAAGTCCAAACAAATGGGTTTGAAACATTTTCATAAATGGTTTTTACATCTTTCTTTGTTTCTTTTAACGGATGGATAATTGATTTCCTGAGGATGGAAAACATTTTCCTAACTAGAGGAGGGAATGCCACATTTTTCTACCTTCCACTTTCTCTTATCTCGTCCATCTCCTTGTGAGCAACCAAACAAAGGAAAACAAACTTACAATTGTGTTTAATTAATTTTAGAAAACCATTATCTTTTGAAAGCATATCCTAAGTGGCTCCACACTAATACAAGAACCTAACTTTTACTCAAGGATGACTTCGCTTTTTTGCTCAATTGCCAACCCTTTGAGTATGATTTCTTAATACTCTTGGCCCCTCAGCTAAATACTGCATTACTGCTGCAAATTTAACCCCTAAAAATGCAGAATTTGCAGCATCATTTGAAGAAAAACAACTCAATTCTGTCCTTTCTTCATAATTCATTTTTCTAACACTTCAATCCAAGGGTATGCAACATAAAATTCACCATCTTGGAAAAAACCCACTTCTTAAATCCCTTTCTTCAACATTAATTTCTTTCATAAAACCCCACAAATTCATCCATGTTTTCTTTCTCTATAAGTTTCTCAGTGGCGGAACCATAATTTTTCTATAAGAAAGCCGAATATATATAACATTTTACTAAATAATGATAACTAGTGCTTTTACTTTTACGCCTACTTTAACTAGACATACAAAAACCGAGGTCATTACCTACGCTAGTCCCCTTAATTCCGCCCCGTACTCATAGGATAACATAAATTTACAACAATAACAATAACAAGTCTTATTAGTAAAATGTTATGTGCTCGGCTAACGTGAATCGTAAAAAGTCAGATAAAAAATTGTATATAACCTCAATGTCAGAAGGGCTATCAAAAATCTCTTCAGGGGTGGCAAAAGTGGGACCCTTATCAAGATAACAGCAAGCTCCACAACCTTGAACACACTTCCATAATGGCTCCTTCATCTTCTTCTCTCCAAACCCACCATTATTCTGCTGATTATTATCTCCTCTCTTCACCAATTTGACTGTTTTGCCCTTGCCATTAGAGCTTGTTCTTGACTTTGTGTTACATGTCACTGGCCATAGGA
Source organism: Patellifolia procumbens (assembly GCA_947645195.1). NCBI lineage: Eukaryota > Viridiplantae > Streptophyta > Magnoliopsida > Caryophyllales > Amaranthaceae > Patellifolia > Patellifolia procumbens. The sequence continues at coordinate 985,681 of CANSGD010000969.1, forward strand.
GTGCTACACTGCTTAGTCCACCTATGGCTTGTGACATTTTTACTTATCTTTGAAGTTTGAAGGGATGAAGATATTTGGGTGGAGCATAAAGTGGGAAATTATGAAATCTCATTTGTAAATGTGGGCTGGGCTTTTTACCTTGCTTTAGCAATTGAAAACTAGCCTAATAGCCTTAGATTTACCTGATAATAGAATTTAACAAATTTTCATACGATAATATTTTGAAAGTCGTATAAGGGTGTGTTCTTTTCGCCTGAAAAAATAAGTTTTGAGTTTAATCAGGTGTGAAAACAAGGGGATATAAAGAGGTGATATGGTCCAATCAGATTTAATATAGGGTCTATTCTCTTCGGCATAATTCAGCTGAACTGAACTGAACGGAACTGAACTGATTGGAGCTGAACTGAACTGAACTGAACTGAACTGAATTGAATTGAATTGAATTAAATTGAATTGAATAAATATATAAATAATATTTAAACAATAATAATATGAAGATTAAATAAAATTTATAATGATAAGTAATAATATTGAATAATAATAGTATTTTGGATATTTTTAAATGATAGTTATAAATAAATAATATTAATAATCATAAATTATTATTAATAATGATAATGATTCATGATTGCAATGATAATTAATAACAATTATTTTATAGTCTTTGTATTAATATATTAATACTTGATGATGATTATATAATAACAATAATATCTAAAAAGTAAATTAATATTACTATTTTAATAATTATATTTAATAATATAATAATAATTACTAATAAAATAATGATGGTTGGACAGTGCAAAATTGCATCATAAACCGTTTTGACGTGATTTGATTGGTTTATACTTTTGACCTAAACCATGTTCCTCCCTAATGATAATAGTAATAATAATGAGTAAAACTATAATAAACAAAATAATACTACATAGATATAATAATGATGATACTTAATAATAATGATATAAATAAATAATAATAACAACAACAATAATAATAATAATAAGAGTAAGAGTAATTAGTAAAATAAATTATAAAAGAATGGAGCTGAACTGAACTGAACTGGTTGGAGCAGAACTGAACTAATTGGAGCTGAACTGAACTGAACTGAACTGATTGGAGCTGAACTGAACTGAAAATAAGTTGGGGAGAACAGGCCCATAGTCTAGATAAATTCATGTGAAAAGAACACACTTGAAATCGTCAAGAGTGTTCAAAGTTAACGGCTTTCTTTGTTTTTATTAGTTGTGACACTTTCTATATAAGAAAGTTCCAAATTAGTTGTGACACTTTCTTATTTGAGCATTTGTTTCCCTTTATCTATCTTCTACCATATGGGCCCCTTCTTTTATTCTATCTCTCTCTCCTCTTCAGATATTGTCTAAAATTCCCTGATTTAAAAAGTGTTACAATTAATAAAAACGGAGCAAGTATCCAATGCAAAACTCAAACAGTTGCAACAAAAATAGATCGAACATGTATAACTTTTTAGTTCACTAGGATTTTATAAATTTCTTTAAAATCAAAGTTTTGAAGTTAAGGATTTTGCTTAAACAATTAGGTCCTCTTTACCCAATATTCTCTTAAATTAGAATCACCCATAAAACGTACAGATTAATATCACCAATGAAACGACCATAATATCCCAACATTGGGCTACAACCCTAAACCTATTTTTCAAACAAAATTTAGACATTTAAATGAGCAATGAGCAAAACATGTCCATAATTACATGATAAACTCGCCTTGAGTATGTAATAGAAGTTGTAGCAATTACCACCCTCATCCCCAAACACAAATGGACTAAACTTGTCTAATTCTCAACTTTCGATCTTCCCTTTCTTTGGTTGCCCATCTGGTTCACCGGAGCTTAGCTCCGACTACATCTAGATCCGACCCGAGTCGCGCACCTGACTGTGGTGGGTGAGTCTTCCAACGAGAATTTCTGCATTCGATAGGGCTCGAACTCGAAACCCTCTTTAAGCGGTATCAAATCGCTTATCACTTGATCAGACCCAGGTTGGTAACTTTCAATCTTACATTTGGGCCTCTTTTGATTAACAAGTTCCAAAATTTTAATCTAAGTAGTCATGCACAATACACGTGCATTCAGTGAAGCCGCCATTCTCAAAGAAAGAAAGAAGAAATATTTCTTCATTCTCTATCTTTGTTCTTCCGCTCATTTCATTCTTGCTCATTAATCAATCTGTTAAACTTTTTAATGGATTTCGAAGCAACTTTTGAAATTGATCGAACTGCAAATTACATCCACACCCATAATTTCACCAGAGTTGCACTTCAGGTTCTTCTCTTTACTTTCTACAATCCACTATATGTTCTTGATTTTTTGCTTGTTTCAATTTCGTTTTGTATTATTATAGAAATTGTTGTAGATTCTTAATCATGTTTTAATTTCATTGAAAGTTATGTTCTTTTTAGAAATTCAAAGCTTAGATTTCTGGGTATTTTTCTTAGTAGTAATGTTGGAGTTCAGCTATATGTTACTCGGACTCGGGTACCCATGTTGGACACGTGTGTCCGAATCGTCTAAGTTACAAAAAATGTTCCTTATTTTTGCGTAAAATGAGGTGTCAAAGTATTCATACCCTTGTTTAATTGTCGAGATTTAATGAAAAGTCTGAGTAACATAGGAGATGGGCTTGTTCTCTTCGGCTGAAAATAGCTTAACCTAACTTGACTTAACTTTAATTGAAAGAAACAGTGAAATGTGAGAGAATAGTGAAATGTGAGAGGAAAAGGATTGTGCAGAGGTGAATTGAGCTAATTGAACTGAAAATGAGTTCGGAAAATAGGCCTAAGTAAGTTTTTTTTTATTATTGTTTTCGGAGGTGAATTCGGGTTGCATTAAGTTTGTAGTTTCTTGAGCTTATTTAAATTAAGATACCCATTTGTTTATTTTTAGTTTGAGTAATGTTTATGTGTGAAAATTAGTTTATGGTGAGGGGGGTGTGTTTTTGTGACTAGGGTTTTGATTATTTTGTTTCTTACTTCAACTTAATTGTACTGAAAAATTGGATACATGAATTTATTTGTGGATGGATTGAACTACCAGTTCCCTGATGAGTTGCTGAAGGATTCGATCAAAGTTGTGAGAGCGCTTCGAGAAAAGCTTCGAGCACTTCGAAAGTGTGACGATGATGGAGGTGAAAGTGTTGTTAAGAGGAGGGATGTGGGTTTGTATGTTATGGCTGATACAACTTATGGTAGCTGTTGTGTTGATGAGGTTGGGGCGGCTCATATCAATGCTGATTGTGTTGTACATTATGGACATACTTGTTTGAGCCCGTAAGTGTTTCTTTCCGAATTTTGTATTGTGGTTGCAATTCGCGTTGTGAAAGCTTGGGTATTTGTACTGATGCATCAAACTCTATGGACGAGAAAGCGAGGGTTTAGCTGATAATCTTGTGCTACGCTTGATGAAGATATGTATGGCCTCGGTATGGGGCCATTCCATAAATTTTGATAGTTTAAGTACAAACTAGACATTTGTTTATATTTACTGGTTGAACATTCTATCTTGTATACTCTTTATTATATCTAAAAAATAACCTATTATCTTCTTCTGAAAGATGTTCCTGTTAAACTATAGTGTGAAACCTAAGGAAATTGGTTGTAAATTCTAAGTAGTTTTGGCTTTAGATGATTTGGTGTTAACAATGGGGTTGAATAAAAAGTTAAGTTACTAAGAAAAGAATGGTGTAGGAAAGTTGTAGATATGCTATGAATATCAAAGAGTACGATTACCTGACTTTCTTTTTAAGATCCCCTGTAACTGTACTAATTAGATTTTTGAGTTCGTCTTAGCTATTCCTTGGTGTGTTTGAGTTGCAAAATGTAGAGTGACTTATGATTTGATGTTGTTCTTTTCCAAATGTGTTTCTCCCGGCATTGCCATTTCCTTTGTGTTCATACTGGCAACGTCTCCATACATGTAGATTGTAGATCTCTACCTTTTTCTGTTTATACTTAGCTTTTTTGGGTGTTGCTATATTGCAGGACATCAACTCTTCCTGCTTTTTTTGTATTTGGAAAGGCTTCTATAGATGTCTTAGACTGCGCACAGAAGATTTGCACTTTTGCCTCGAGTTCCAATAAGCCTGTTCTGGTATGGGAATAACTATTTTTATTAGATAATTTTCTCGTTGTCTGTTTTACTTTATCTGTTCTTTATGTGTTCTTTTTCTTATTCATTCTGTATCTTTTCTATACTGTTTCTGTTTCCTTTGTGTCAAAAATTACTTGCCTCTGAAATTTATTAGTCGATAGTTTACCCTTGTTTCCTTTGCTTATGTTAATACAGGTTCTCTTGGGATTGGAATACACGCATACAACGCATGATCTGGAAAGGGCGCTGGAAGATGAAACACAAAAATTGTCAACATCTTCATGCAAGTTAGATATTACTTGTGCTAATGTCCTTTCTTCGGCTGTTGCTCCATTGAAAGAGCAGGTGACATCTGATGGACAAGTTAAAGCTGCCAATAACCTTTCTGGCTGCCATGAAGTTGGTGATGCTGATGTTCAAACATCATACAACATCGGTGGTCTCTCTTGGAGTTTATCACATGGTCAAAGCATAGAGGATTACTTGGTTTTTTGGGTTGGACCTGAAAATCCAGCATTTGCAAATATAGTGCTCACTTTCAATGCTTGTGAAATTGGTATGGCTCTTTTATAGAACTTATATTGGTATTGTTACCTCAGATTATGTTGCATAATGCTTGTGACTATGTTATGCTTTACCCAGTTGCTAAAATGATGAACTCAATAGGTCCTTTTTTTATTAATTGTCACTGAAGGAAACAAACTAATAGTAGTAATATTTTGTGGTATTTCATGCAATGGCTCATTTTAATGATTAACAAAACTTAGTAGTAACTAATGATAAATTGTGTTTTGCTATGACCTATCTTACTCAGACTCTTGGGAAGCATCGGGTTAGTTAGAAATTTGACATGAATAGTCTTTTTAATTTATTTCCTATTATGTCCAAGGAACACTTTCCAAACGTCTATGTCCTCTAGAGGTATTAGGTACTCGTTTTGGACAGGTATGGCTTGGAGTAAAAGAGGATAGGATAAGAAGTGATTGTGAAATAAAATTACAAACGAAATTACCTACCTTAAACGTTAAAAGGCTGGTGCAATAGTGCCTGATTCCTTACTTGGAATAACATGTGCTAGAGGATAGCTATAGATCTCAGTTGAATTTTATAGGGAAAGGAAGAATGTGTAGTAAGAATGCAAGAAAAGATATTGCGGAATATTTTACCTCCTTGCACCCTCGCCCCAAGGTTAATACAGACAAATAAAGGGAATTTTTAATCATAAGAGGAGATAATTGCTTGCTGATGAAAATTCAGTCTTCCCTACAAAAATAGAAAAGAAAGATATATTTATGTTAGTGATTAAAACCCTATGCACTCTTACAACCTGCAAACATGCATTGAACTTATCATTCATCCATGGAACTTTGCCATCTTAAACAACTCATGTTCAGAGGTCAAGCTTCCTTTGCATTCGTAAATCGTAACCCTCGAACTCTACATATCTGCTCTAGGCTTGATCTAGCATACTACTAACTAGAATCACCTCTAAATGGGTTCAACCTTCTTTTTTTCTCTGTAGCAGTAGAATGATTTCTTCCACATCATTGGACTGGAGTATAACCTGGCGGTCAACATGAAAATCCTTCTGATATAAGTTATATGATTCCATTATACCAGTGCCATGCTGGTGTGTGCTGGTAAATGGAAGGGTCAATTGTCATATGTATACATCATCATCCATTCAATTGTATAGAGACTGTTTTAGCCTTATGCCTTACCCTTGTTACTACAAACAGGCTGTTCCATTAGCCCTTGGCGACCTGCTAATTTCTGATTATTTAATGGCATATAAGACATTGAAAAATGGTTGATGCTTCTGGATGGAGGATCTTCTGAGACTTCTTTTAATGATGTACATTGGTGTGCCTTACTATTTTTATCAATAGGTTTCTGTTGGAGAAACTTTTTTTATTGTAGAACCTTCCTGTCAAATGTGAAAAGATAGCAGGCAGTTAACTGATGGTTAATGGAGGGCGAACCTTTAAGCAGATCAATTCATTATTGGAAACTTGATTCACCTTCTAGAAATATGAAGCTGTTCATATTATTTATAGTTCTCCGCACTTAGCATTACCACAATGAACCTTGTGACATATGGAAGTAAGAATGTTTTCCTTCTAACAGCTACTTGCTGGCAAGTTCTTCTTCTTGAGCCTGGTGTGATGCATTTTAGAGTAACTCAACAGTTCATGGGCTTTGAAGGACACCTTACTTTAGTTTATTCTTGCTGTGATATGTAAGTTTTCAGATTCCAAATATGAGAAGAAAGAAGCTCGAGCTGAAAATTTGTTCGTGTGGCTTTCTGATGCCTTCCATGTTAAAGTGTAATTTACCTTTTGTTTCAGTGAGATATGATCCTGCTGAGAAGTGCCTAATAACAAACATATCCCAAATGACAAAGATTCTTAAACGTAGGTAATGTATGTGAACTGCTTATGTTGTTTTGTATGTCGAGCAAGCTCTTTCCCACGATTGTTCTGCATTGTCATTGCTTTCTTTAGAAGCACAAATTGGGCTGTGGAAGGCTCTTTTTGCAGTTAGACAATTTTAATCTTGAGAATAATGTGTTTTCAGATACTACTTGGTGGAGAAGGCAAAGGATGCTAATATTGTTGGAATATTGGTTGGTACGCTTGGTGTAGGTACAGTTTATATCTCAACTCGCTTTCACATTCATGCCTATGTGCCATGAAGGTCCAATTGTAGATGATGAAAATGTTCCCACTGGATTGATACTGTGTTGCTATGTTCGAGGCTTGTGGATTGGCATCCCTTGCTGCCATGGCGAAACATCTGTATGATTAATTGCTTGATGTTCTACCATGTTTATTTTGTGCCTCACTTTGCACACATTCTGGACAATCAAAATCACTTGTGGATATCAAGATTATAAGTCCCATAGATTAAGAGCATGAAAGTCCGCTTTTGTTGATGTGATTCGGACCATTCGGTATAATTGATGCACCACTGTGAATTATGGAAATATCAGTGTAGCTTCTTTATGTAATATGTGACTCTTGTTATATTATCCTTTATATGAGTTGCATTATTAATTATTAAGATGTATGCCTCACTTAGCCTGGATGCTAGCCTTCACCTAATGCCTAGGATCTAGGAACTCAGATTCAATGCATCTCATGTATATTTGGGTGCAAAGATCAAAGGATAGTGGAATTGCATGACAGGTTGCAGTATTCATGGTTCGTGAGGCTGATATCATAGACACTCTTTAAGTTGATCTCTGTAGTTATGCTCAGATTGCAGTGTTGAGTGTTGACTATAACCAACTTTTTTTTTCAATTTATAATCCATTACGTATAATAACAATACTGATGTTATCCCTTTCCCTGATACTGTTAATGCCTCCATCCTCAACTTTGTTGTGCGTGATATTTGGTGCAGCTGGTTATCTTCACATGATTCATCAGATGAAAGAAATGGTCACAAAAGCAGGGAAGAAGGCCTATACCATTGCTGTCGGGAGACCAAACACAGCAAAACTTGCCAACTTCCCTGAGGTAGATGAATTTATATGTCTTCTGGTTTTTGTTTTGGGTTCTCTGAATCTGTTGATTAGATCCATTATAACTTACCTTTTTGTTGGCAGTGTGATGTTTTTGTTTATGTTTCTTGCGCACAAACTGCACTTTTGGATAGCAAAGAGTTCCTAGCTCCAATAATCACTCCATTTGAGGCCATGCTTGCCTTCAACAGGTGCTGCATCCTCAAGCTATTTTGTTAATGTTTGATGTAGTTAGTGGCAATGATGCATAGATATACAGATAATTCATCTCCATCAAGTTTTTTGCGGTTCTTCAGGAAGCGTGGTGGGGTTAATACCATGTAATCACTATGTTCTCTTTTACAAAATTTATCTGCAGCGTTTTGCATGCGTATACATGTAGGCATATGATATTGTTCCTTTACAAAACTATGCTAAAATTCATTAATATTACCGCCTATCGAACAAGCCGTTAAGAAATTGTGTGTGAAGAGGGTCTTCAAAAAAAAAAGCTCAGCTTTGTTAAGAGATGCTCTATCCTCCCTTGCGAGTTTGTTAGAGTTCCAGTGTATCTGTGTTAATCTTACAGGAAGAACATTCGTCTTGATGGCTACTGCTTAATTATGGATAATAAAGGGAAACAATTTAGTCTTTCCCTTCAAGTCTCAAAATGACTTACAGGATGAACAAAACTAAGGGGCCCAATTGTTGCTCCCTTTATTTATTTGTTTCTTTATGAAATAAGTACTTCTAGATCATCAAGCTTAAATCTGTGGATACCAAAGCTTTTTCTTTTAGGTTTGCTTAGATTCTCTAATGGGTGTGTCCTTCTTCAGAGGGAGCCAGTGGACCGGGGCATACACGATAGAGTTCAGGGATTTGATGAATATGCCATCATTTGAAGTTGAAGATGGCACGGATGAACCACGGTATTCCTTTATCCAAGGTGGATATGTCGGAGAAGCTGATCATGAAGGTCAGTTGCATGGATTTTGTCTGCTATTTCATAGATTAATTCTGATAAGGAAATTAAGGCTTACAAAAGTTGGTTCTTGGTCCTTCATATGTATTTAGACATCATTTCTGTGCTTACAAGAAACTTTCTTTATGCAGCATCTTTTTTCAAATCCTTACTGATATTAGAAAAAAAAAGTTAACTAATTTTTAAGAGGCATTTTCTTCATCTGATTTTGCGAAACTTATCTAAACAGAATTTATTGGAACTTATCTGAACTTACCCAAACATATAAGGAGGAGTTGGAACCTATCCACACTTATCCGAAATTCCGAACACATAAGGAGCTTAATGAAGCTTATTTGCTACTTGTTAATGAAGCTTACCCAAAAATTGCTATCTAAACTTACCCAAACATTACTATTGGAACTTAATGAAGCTTATTTGCTACTTGTTAGAACCTTTTTGAACTTGTTGGAACTTATTATAACTTATTTGAATTTTCTAAAAAACGTGTTTTATAACGTTTAGAAAACCACCCTAAGTCTAGAAACTTCGGTTTTTTATACCAGTGAAGTTTAAGATCCAGAAAGTTAGTTTTTGCACTAGTGTACTAAAATATTTGGTTCTTCCACAGACAATGCTGATGACAATGAAGAAGGCCTTGCGTTGGCTGTAGCAACAGAGAAGGTCCTCCGACTACGGGACGAAGATGTCAATACCCTTGCCAAGATTGCTCCGAAAACTGGTGCTGAATTTTTGGCAACGCGATCATACCAAGGTTTAGATATACACCATGATGGCGCATCTCCGAAGCCCGTTTTGTTTGGTAGATCAGGGAGGGCAGCAGGTTATGAAAACGAGAATAGCCAAAAACATTAACCCTTCAAAATCATATAAGCATTTTGACATTGTACTTCTTTATCGAATAGAGATTGTTATCGATTATAAAGGAGTGTAAGAGTTGTCTAATTTACATTATTTTGACATAATTAAGTGAATTTTATAAAGATAATTTTCAAAGTTCAATCAAACCTAAGTATATACATGCTAAAAACGTTACATCCCAAGGAATTATACGTGAAGTATATAAGTTATGCAGGCCATTTTAAACGATGTCAACCCATTTTGAGCAATTGATATAACTTATAGTCACGATTTTGGCACTAGCTAATCTGTACTACATATTTATTTTTTGATTGCAACTAAACTGAATAAAGTTCTAATTCAAATTCATATTCAAATTTTAAATTTTATTTTTTGAATGAAATTGAATAGCTTTGAAATCCAATTTATAAACTAGTCAAAACAAAATTTGATTAGTCCCTAAAATTTGAAATCCAATTTATAAACTAATCTCTACCTCTGCTTGCAGAATACACCCTTAAACTTGAGGCCCAATCGACAACCTTAATTTCATATTGGCAAAATAAAATTTGATTAATCCCTAAAATCTAAAGTCATTCTAGATTTATGGTTTCTATATGCAATATGTCGCACAATGTTTTCTTATGTGGCTATCTCTCAAATTGCTTCCTCCAGCCTGCACTTATTTTTCAAAGTAACATAAATGTACATTCGACCATTAGTATTCATAGTTACTTGTTAAATTAATTTTAAAAGTTGATATTTGAGAACTAAGTATTACAAAAACTCTAACAAAATTTCACATATAATATATATTTTTATACTATTAAAAGTTGATATTTAATCAAAGATAGAAGAGTTTGACTTCAAAATAACAAACAGGGCAAATAATAAAGGATGAGTAGTAGTTGATAGAGTGACACAATTTACACAAATGGACAAATTAAGTAGTAAGTGTATCTATTGAGTAACTTGAAAGTTATAGATAATTAAATATAAGTAAAATTATAATGAGATTATTCTTATTGCATCAACCTTCAACAATATCACTAATAAAACTTTCCAAAGTATAAAAGGGTAATTGATATTGGCATATGACAAGTCACATGTGACATGGGAGACGAATTGCTTTGAGTGTGATAATGTTATTTATTACCGATATAGTATCTTTTTCAATGGTATCAAACTACCAATTACCTTATTCAATCCGAATTCAAACACCCATAATTTCCAAAGTAAAGCTATCAAGTGTTTTTATTATTCGAATCTTAGTAGAAAATCTCTCTATAATCATATTTTTTATAATCATAAACAATTTCGCTAACAACCACCTCCGAAACATTTTAGATAAAAATAGGATTTTTTTGTAACATAATTCGTATTATCTTAAGGAATTCGCTAGACGTTGTTGGACGTTAATTAACATTCAATTGGCCTGTTCTCCCCAGCTTATTTTCAGTTTAGTTTAGTTCAGTTCAGCTCTAATCAGTTCAGTTCAATTCAGTTCAGTTCAGTTCAGTTCAGCTCCAATCAGTTCAGTTCAGTTCAGTTCAGCTCCAATCAGTTCAGTTCAATTCAGTTCAGTTCACCTCCATTCTTTTATAATTTATTTTATTAATTACTCTTATTATTATTATTATTATTATTATTATTATTATTATTATTATTAAGTATTATCATTATTATATCTATATATTATTTTGTTTATTATAGCTTTACTCATTATTATTACTATTATCATTAAGGAGGAACATGATTTAGGTCAAAAACATAAACCAATCAAATAACGTCAAAACGGTTTATGATGCAATTTTGCACGGTCCGACCCAATCATTATTTTATTACTAAATATTATTATATTATTAAATCTAATTATTAAAATAGTAATATTAATTTACTTCTTAGATATTATCGTTATTATATAATCATCATCAAGTATTTATATATTAATACAAAGACTATAAAATAATTTTTATTAATTATCTTTATAATCATTAATCATTATTATTAATAATAATTTACGATTATTAATATTATTTATTTATAACTATCATTTAAAAATATCCAAAATACTATTATTATTATTCATTATTATTACTTATCATTATAATTTTTATTTAATATTCATATTATTATTGTTTAAATATTATTTATATATTAATTTAATTTATTTCAATTCAATTCGATTCAATTCAATTCAATTCAGTTCAGTTCAGTTTAGTTTAGTTCAGCTCCAATCAGTTCAGTTCAGTTCAGTTCAGCTCCAATCAGTTCAGTTCAGTTCAGTTCAGCTGAATTATGCCGAAGAGAACAGGCCCAACATATTCTCTAAAATATTATTCTCTTTGTTTCATATCAATTGCAACAATTTGACTTCTATTCATATACCTACTTTGACCATGATTTTTAACTAACATATAATATCAAATGTTAGTAGATAGGATATTCATAGATTTGTCTCAATATATACTTTTAACTTATCAATTTTTCATAATTTTTATTAATTGATATTTAGATATATTAATAATCAAAATTATATCTTAGGACGAAGGTAGTATTACTTTTTGAAATATGTCAAAATTACTCAGCAATCATATAAATATTAATTATTATTTAAATTAATTTATAATTATATTCACGTAGTTACCTTATCCAACGGCCGAGGGCGTCAATTAGTTGTCCCTTATCTTAAAAGCCAAAACATAAAAACCCAACAGAGTGGGAAGATTTTAAATTGCAGTTATGTAATCCGGTTGAAGTGGGACCTTTAGCGGATGAACTCAGAAGCTTCCCAGCAACCACCTCTTTTCACCTTATTTCCTAATTTTATTAGGTTTATTATTAATCAAATCCTCATATATTTAGGATTACTTGAAGTACTATTTAACAAATTTCAGCTAATTTTATTTCTCATTGAATTATTCTACAAAACTTTCAAGGTTTGACATAATTCTCCTGGTCAAACTTTTTCTTCTGTTTTTCCTTTTCCGGTCATCAATCTTTGCTTAATTTTCTGAATCTGAGCAAAGAACATACTAATTCTAGCTTTTTGATTCAAAAAAAATCTAGGGTGTAAGTTAATTTGAGGTGGGTATTGCAAATTTGAGTTCTTTTAGTTGTGAAATTTGGTGGGTTATTTCAAGTTTTGATTTTTTTGGTGTTGATTTGTTTGATCTTAGGGTTTCAGATTCGGGTTTTCGTCGAATTTCAATCTAGGGTTCATTGAATTGAATTGGGTTTAGTATCAGTTGAATTGAATTGGGTGAGTATCAATTTGCTGTAATTTGGTTTGAATATGGAGTTAGTTCAGGAAGATTTGAGTATCAATGAAGATTTAGAAGATGTTATAGTAGAACAATCTGAAAGTGTTCCTCTTACAGAAAGAAATTTTGTTAAAACCAATTTTCCAGGGTTTGTGAGAAGATGGGCTTACATATTTGATGGTAATGGTAACTATTATACCAAAGATTGGGATCTTACTGAAGGGAAAGGTAAAGAGTTTTGTTGGTATCATTTAGAATTGCCAAAAGCTAATCAGAATATATCGATTTCGGCTAAATACTTAATTGATGTACTTTGTCCTCCATTGAAACTGCAAGATATACTTTCACTTGTTAGCAATGGTTCCTTTTGTGGTTATGTTGATGGAGCTCTAGTGTTTCGGGTTAATTCTCCTGGACCGGCTTCTAGTGCTTATATTTCGAGACTTGCTGCTAGGATTACTGAGAAGTCTGTGATTACTGTTTCATTGGGTAGAGTCCCTAGACTTGGTTTCTCGAAAATCGGTCAGTCTTTGTTGTCGGAGATCCCGGTTGTTGAGACTCCTAGATGTCGAAATGGGGAACAAAGGGAAGGTGGGGTTGTGATTAAGGAGCATGTGCTTGAGTTTTTGTTGATGATGAACCATTCTGAGGAGGCTGATAATCCAGTCCCAAACTCAGTGTCGAATCTTGTTATTCATGTTATTGATACATTTGTTGATCATTTGCAAGATATTGTGACTAAACTCGAGAGCGAGTTGGATTCAGTGGAATTGGAATTGGATAGAGGTTTGTATTTCAAGTCGAATTCAATTCTTGTTGTTCTATGTTTTTCTTTTGTAATGCTTTATATATTTGCTTACATGAAGTGATAGTTTCCTGATCTTACTTTATAATGTGAAGGACTTCTAATTACTTCAAAACATTTAAGCGGCGTCTCGTTCATGAAAAGTTGCTTTTGTTTTTAATAACCCAAACAGTAGGATTTCATATCCATACCTGATTCCTTATCTTGAACCAAACAGCCTCTAAAGAATAAAAGTTTTTGGATGGTCTTAGAAACCTTAGTGCTACTATTTGCTTCTATTTTCGCTTCTATTTAAGGTAATCGAGCATTTGAGCCTAATCAATTTGATGTCTCTCAGGTGGTTTTGCATTGAAAAAGCAAATGTTAGATGACAGAAGATTTCCAAAAATGCATCTTAACATACAGAGGCTACTCCAGGTAATCAATTACTCGAGCTAAGTTATCCTTCTCTAATGATCTTAGCTAGGATCGAGGTATATGTAGTGAGAAACTCGCGAACCTTTCAGAAAACATTTGATCATTGATAACTAATTACTTCAATAAAGACCAGAAAACTTAATAGAAGAAAGAATCTGAGAATCTGACGCACAAGATTATATTAATGCTATGCATTGTTGAATGTTGACATCAGGTAATTGCGCATGGAGAGCAAATATTTCCTCGTGTCAAAGAAAAATTTGCTTCGAAACATTGGTTTGCCCAAGAAGACACTATCTCTCTTGAAGAGTTGATTGGAAGGCTCAGAAGGCTAAAAGAGAATGTTGGTTTCATAGCAAACCGAGTAACCGCAATCCAAGCTAGTCTAGATAGCTGGCAATCTGAACAAATAAACAAGAAACTCTACTATCTCTCGTTCCTATCCATTGTATTCCTTCCGTTGTCTTTCATCACTGGAGGTAAAACCTTGTACTAATATAGTTATATGAAATCACAAATCATACATCTCATGAAAAAAGGAAGAACTGAAAAAACTGAACAAAACTATGGATCACCACATAAAATAGACAGAAGAATGAAAATCAAAGTTGGAAGATCACTAATATGAACAAATAAAGGACTTGGGAAGATTTACTTAAAGAATGTTGCGTTTTCTTTCTTCCCGTGCTTTAGATGCCTGAAATCTCAACTTCGACATGATTAGGTCTATCTTTGGGTCAGCATGCCTTCATAGTTTCAGTCCTACTTTGTACCTTTCCTTTGGTGTACTTCTGTTTGATGACCCATAGTTCAGTCTATCTATGTCAATTTCTCCTGTAAAAAGTAGGCATGCATGTTTTTCGGCGAGTAACTAGTAATTTTGAAATGTCTAATGTTTATTTGCAGTTTTTGGAATGAATGTGGGAGGAGTTCCATGGACGATCCAGAGGAGCCCTGATATCAAGGATGGTTTCCACAATGTCATGTTACTTTGTGTGGTTACTCTCTTGTCAGTACTTATGTGCTTCTTCTTTGCATCACTTTATACGCGCGGTACTGCTTGGTGGAACAGAAAGAGCTTGCAAAGAAGCTGGTCTCTGAACCGAAAGTCATATCTAAAACGAACTTCTACGAGTGAACACCAAGAAAGAGGAGGTTACCTACGTCTTTGAGTTTCGTCCACCTTACAAGGGGAACAAAAGCAATGTTCTAGTTGCTTATCCTTTAACATTGACATCCTAACTTTCACGGTTTCATCCATACCCTATGCTACTCAGATTTGGGTGATTTAGTGTTTCATAACACTGGAAAAACTATCAAGACTTCGTTGGACTGCCGAGAATTCGATATGGGAACCTGAGGAAAAGAGCTTGGGTAGCAGACACCCTAAGCTTGTTTGCTATAGAAGTTCCATATGTAATGTTTATTATTCTTTTAACACAATGTACAGATTCTTTCAAAGTTTTTTTCATTTAATTGATTGGAATTTCTTTAATTTGTAGGATTTTTTTCAAAGTTGTAAGTAAGATTGTCATTGATTTCAAAATTTTCTGATACTTGTTTCTCTATTGTACAATGTACTAGTACTGGTATCTAAAATAGAACCATTTTTGTAGATAATGCTCAACGAAGAAACAAGAACTCCTATTTAGTATCGGTTTTGAACTATTTTCTCTATGTAGGCTCGGTATTGGACGCAAAATATCATAGTCCAAACATAATAATCGATATATGTGTATGTATACCTTGAATCATATAGCGGTTTTATATGTACAACTTTGTTTTCTTCGTTTTCTGGTTAATTTGCACCTAGGCTATGAAGGAAAGGACAAGATAAAATGCGAGGTCCTCCAAGGCCTCCAATAGTGATCGCATTCAAGAGTGTGCTACTCATGTTGCTGAAAGATTGAGCCTCTTATACATTGATGAATCTGGATAATTAGGTTTAGTAAAATAAATCAACGTCTTAATTTTCTACAATAAAGTTTTATTTCTACAGACATATTCTTGCTCGCTCTTGAATTAATACATTGATGCGATCAGGAATAAAACTTCATATGTCAAAGTTCGTAGAAAGTTAGGACAAATTTTGGAATTCGCTTGGGCTTGCCCTAGGATAGAATTGGCCTAATCTGAATCCTTGTACCTTAGGATCTTACTAGAGTTCCAAGCCTTGTTCCTTAAAGCTAAAAAAAAGACTAAGCTAAACTGAGCTGAATTAAATATAATCAAAAAAAATTGAAAAAATTAAGAGAGAAATTAAAACACTTAAACTGAGGTTCCATTCTTTTCAATTTATCTAAACTTATTAAACCTTCTTCAACCTTATAAAAGTATATACTTATCACTTATCTGATCTTATAAGGATTGAAAGTAAATTGAAAAGAAAGGCCCTCGATTAACTTCGTCGGAACTAAATCATTTTCATCTTCAAATTTGAAAAAATGATAAATATTATTTTTTTTTAAAAATAAACAAACAATACTAAAAAAAGAGAATATTTTTTTATAAAAAATAAATAATGTTTTATAAAAGAAAAAAAAGTAAAAAAAAAAGTTTTGAAAAAAAGCGGTGTAGAGGTGGCCATGTAAGCATAGTTTGGAGAACAAGATATCATCCAAATCTAGAAACTTCTCTTCTCTTAAACCCTAAACCCTAACCCTCATTTCCCCATTTCGCCTTCTTCATCAGGAGAGAGAGAAAAATCCCCCCAAAATCACACATAAACCCTAATAATCACCATTTCTTCATCTTCTTCTTCTCTCATTACACAGATCTACTTCATTTCTCTCTCTCTATTCTACCATGGCCGCTGTTCTTCGTCGGTGTCTTCGCCCTCAACAGTTCCGCACTCTTTCTTCCTACAAATCGGTACTCTTTTTCTCTATAATTTCGTATATTATTCTTCGGTTTTTGTATTTTTTTGATTTTGAGCTAGTGTTTTTTGTTTGATTTGGTCTGATTCGATGATTTGTATGATTGGTTCATTGATCTGATTCTTTTGGCTTGCGATTTAGGGTTTTAGATTTGAAATGAGAGATTTCAGTGGATTTGTGAAATTGTATCGTATTATAGGGAGATCAGTTGTATATTAGAGTTTCGAAGCTTGTATGATAGTGTATTAGCTCAAAATGATCGGTTTGTATTTATAAGAGTTTTGATGAGCGTTTATAAGTAAATGAAAGAGGTTTTGTTTATGTTGATTGTTTTTGTGTTGTTTTGAAAGATTATCTGTGTTTCGTTTGAACTAATTGCCGAGATTATAAGTATATGAATTTGTTTTCTCATCGGATTGTCTTTTTATGCTCTTATGTTGCCGTTTCGAGTGTTTGTTGCTCCGCTATGTTGAGTTTTGGATTTGTCTTTGATATTGGTGAATTTTTGATGTTGTCGCTGAAATTGTTGTTAATTTGTTTAATTTTGGTTGATGTGTATTTTGCATGTTCAAATTCCTGCCTCCGAAAGGTTTTGTCTCAATTTGAATTGTAATGCTTCAGCTATTATGGTTGCTGCTACATTTTATGTTTGCGAGTTTTCACATTTGCTGATGTGTATGTCTTCTTTTCTCTAAAATGTTTGTGCAGTTAGTTGAAAATGCCAATCCATCATTGGCCAGCCCGTTTTTGGCACACAAATTGGCGAACTTGGTGAGGCCTTTCAGGTAAATTACTAGTTACCATTTGTTTTTGTGATGTCGGAAACAACTTGCTTCTTACATTTGTGTTCCCTTGTGCAGTGCAAGACCTGTTGGAAATGACGTCATTGGTATTGATTTGGGTACTACTAACTCTTGTGTTGCCGTCATGGAGGGGAAGGTAGGTGGCATTTAGCTTGTGAAGTGTATGCCTGATTTCTTAGTCAAAACCCTCTTACTCTGTTGGGATAACTTTTTAAACTGCTATTGTGTAGACCGCCAAAGTGATTGAGAATGCCGAAGGTGCCCGCACTACACCATCAGTTGTCGCCTTCAACCCAAAGGGTGAGCTTCTTGTTGGTACCCCTGCTAAGCGCCAAGCTGTAACTAATCCCACAAACACACTCTCTGGAACCAAGCGGTTGATTGGGAGACGTTTTGATGATGCCCAAACACAGAAGGAGATGAAAATGGTTCCATACAAGATTGTTAGGGCACCTAATGGAGATGCTTGGGTCGAAGCCAATGGCCAACAATACTCTCCTAGTCAAGTTGGAGCCTTTGTCTTGACAAAGATGAAAGAGACTGCAGAGGCTTACCTTGGGAAAACAGTTACCAAAGCTGTGGTTACAGTTCCAGCTTACTTCAACGATGCTCAGAGACAAGCAACCAAAGATGCTGGGCGAATTGCAGGACTAGATGTCCAGAGAATTATAAACGAACCGACTGCCGCTGCTCTTTCTTATGGGTTGACCAACAAGGAGGGGCTCATCGCAGTTTTCGATCTTGGTGGTGGAACATTTGATGTCTCTATCCTTGAGATCTCCAATGGTGTTTTTGAGGTAATGCTCCTTCATTTCTGTGAACTTATTGTAATTGCTGCTCGTCATTTGTACTAAAAATTGATACCCGTTCAGGTAAAAGCTACAAATGGTGACACGTTTTTGGGAGGAGAGGACTTTGACAATACTCTTTTGGAGTTTTTGGTGTCCGAGTTTAAGAAAACTGAGGGCATTGACCTAAGTAGTGATCGCCTTGCCCTGCAAAGGCTTCGAGAAGCAGCTGAGAAGGCAAAGATCGAGCTTTCTTCAACATCCCAAACAGACATCAGCCTTCCCTTTATCAGTGCAGATTCTTCTGGAGCAAAGCACTTGAACATCACACTCTCAAGGTCAAAGTTTGAGTCCCTCGTAGGAAATTTGATAGAAAGAACCCGCGCTCCTTGCAAAAATTGTTTGAAGGATGCCGGTGTTTCCCTTAATGAAGTCGATGAGGTCCTTCTTGTTGGTGGTATGACGCGTGTGCCTAAAGTGCAAGAGATAGTACAGGAGATCTTTGGCAAGACACCAAGCAAGGGAGTTAACCCTGATGAGGCTGTAGCTATGGGTGCTGCGATCCAGGGTGGTATATTGCGTGGTGATGTTAAGGAATTACTTCTTTTGGATGTAACACCTCTTTCTCTTGGTATTGAGACACTCGGAGGTGTTTTCACCAGACTGATCAACAGGAATACAACCATCCCCACGAAGAAGAGTCAGGTATGCTGTTGAGTATGCAATGTAGTAGGCAATCAAGTCTGTTTTGTATTTCTGTGCAATTCTTCCAACATGATTTTTCCAACATGGAACTATTTATTACTTGTGTCTGATGGCTTTTGCTGTTCTGTATTTGCTATTTCAGGTGTTCTCAACAGCAGCTGACAACCAAACTCAGGTGGGTATCAAAGTACTACAAGGTGAACGTGAAATGGCAACCGACAACAAGATGTTAGGAGAGTTTGAACTCAGGGAATACCACCTGCTCCACGAGGCCTTCCTCAAATTGAGGTGACCTTCGATATTGATGCTAATGGCATAGTTACCGTCTCCGCCAAGGACAAATCTACCAACAAAGAGCAGCAAATTACCATTAAGTCCTCCGGTGGGCTCTCAGACGATGAGATTGACAAAATGGTTAAGGAAGCTGAACTACATGCTCAGAAAGATCAAGAGAGGAAAGCTCTTATTGATGCCAGAAATACAGCCGACACAACCATCTACAGCATAGAGAAGAGTCTGGGTGAATACAAGGAGAAGATACCTGCCGAGGTTGCCAAGGAAATCGAAGACGCTGTTGCCGACTTGAGAAGCGCCATGCAGAATGAAAACCTTGAGGATATCAAAGCGAAGACTGATGCTGCTAACAAGGCTGTGTCAAAGATCGGACAACATATGTCCGGTGGCTCAGGCGGTGCTTCAGGTGGTGATGCTGCATCAGGCAGTGGTGACCAGACCCCAGAAGCAGAATATGAGGAGGCTAAAAAGTAGATGTTAAAGATTTGATGATGGAAATTTCTGGTGCACATTGTCCATTTTAAACAGTAGTTCATATAGCTAGCTTTTGACTAGAAAAATATAAATTTCTCTCAAATTTTGTTTTGGCTGTTGCGATTCCCGTGGTTTTTCCACAGGATTTCCAAAATTGTCATTAGTGTATCAACTGAAGGTTGTTGAATTGACAAAAAAAACTAGGCATGTATCTGGTGAGGAGATATTGGAGGAAATAATTTTTGTTCTCGAGCCTGTTTGTGTTTGCTTGAAATTCGGCAGAGGTCTTGAATTCTGCAGCAATGAATTTCTTATGTTGTGCAGCAAAACGATCTAATACAAATATAGCATCTCTCAAAGTTTAGATGGCGATGATGTTTATCTTCCTCGAGAAAAATATATTATGTTGATCATTGTCTTTGAGAAACATTTCCCCTGTTTGTTGTATTTCGTTTTGGTTCAGAGAGGAGCAGCTTCTGCCTGTCTGTCTTAATATTTTCCAATGGTGATGCATAAACCAGCAACTGAATTACCAAGATGAATCGAAATTATTCTAAAGTCATCTGTTACTTTGCTGGTCTTTACTATCGGCCAAATGTACGTTG
The DNA here is from genome assembly GCA_947645195.1 of Patellifolia procumbens. Classification (NCBI taxonomy): domain Eukaryota; kingdom Viridiplantae; phylum Streptophyta; class Magnoliopsida; order Caryophyllales; family Amaranthaceae; genus Patellifolia; species Patellifolia procumbens. The sequence continues at coordinate 1,006,164 of CANSGD010000969.1, forward strand.
CTGTGAGTGACCCTTTGGTATGTTCATGTTATTCGTCTGCCAGTAGAGTTGAAGGTGGTCAGAACTCAGAAATGCGTACTCTGTAGTGTGCAGGAGCTTGTGCACATTATACTAGTTAAATGAACCTTATGTGATCTATGAGAATTTGTTGCTGGCAGTAGCGAGCTGATTGGGACTGATACAGACTTGAATTTGGGTGCTTTGATTAGTAAGTTCAACTTGCTTGAAACACACCTTTATATCACCAGTAATGTGTAACAGCTTTAATTAACAAGTTTGAGTTACTTAATAAGTTAACACTAAAGTTCAGCTCAAAAGTTATCTGTAACATTTTCAATAACGAAAATTTCTGGTTTTCACTAGTATTGTGAAATGTTGCTGTTGATTTTGGCATAAATTAGTTCAGGACTGGGGTAACGCCAAATAGTTGTGAACTTGTAATTTGTCAATTTATGTGCCATGCACATTGAACTTTAAAATTAATGTTGAGGTCAATGTATTACTGTATTCAGTATATTATGTAATCTAAAAGATTTTAGTTCTTTGTAGCCAGTTATGGGTTTGAAGCTCTTACATGAAAGAGGAGCGCCATCTAATGAATCTACTCTATTGTCGACACCTTTTAGTTTCCAATACTAGAAGGTATAGATAATGTAAGAGAGAGCATCTTTTTGAATACTTATATCAAGCTTGATCACGAGAATTTTGAGTCGAAATTCAAATGTTTTGTGTTCATAAGATTTCAATCCAGACCCAAATATTTGACGAGTCAGTTAGGTTCTTGCCTCCTCGAGCTACTGATATGCCTCGCCAAAAGTCATGAATTAGCTTACGAGAAACGAGTGTGTTGAAGTACTTTACAATTTAGTTGAGATCGAATGTAGATCCGACTTTCGATTCACTCGTGGGATTCGGGAGGTAAAGGGTGACTTTATCTCATATGTGCATGAGAAAGGGAGGAAATTATATATTCACGACTTGGCAACCTACTATATGTCCGGCAAATCATTGCACTTACCATTTAGCCTTAGGGAGGATGTCTCAAGCTCTATCACGAAGGCTCAAAGCCGCGCATCATTTGCTGCAGAGCAGGACTGGATAACGACAGTGGTTTAAAGGTGAATGCACTAGCTAAACCAAAATAAATGAGCAATGAGCAATCAACCATAGAATAGAAAAGAAGCGAAGCAAAGAACTGTACTCAATTTGCTATCTAATCTGATTTGGAGACTTGCAGAAGTTAGAACCCAGGCCCAATTTGCCATATAACAGAAAGACCTCTGCAGCTGGAACTCAACTGCCAGGCAGCCTGTAACAACCGTTTGTGAAGATCTGACATATCTTAACCCCACTTAAAAATCCAAGAAAACCCACCTGAATAATAAGGGTCATAAAGATAATTTCAAAAACTCCAACCTGAGAAAACCTGGAAAAGATTCGACTGAAAATGGCTTGATCAGAAAACTAACATACCGAGCCCAAATTTAGCTGACTTTAAACTTTGCCCAACTATTTGACACGTCTACTTGATTGATAGTGCGTAAATTTAAGTCATCAATAACAATGGATGTGGCGCAACCGCGTCAGGCACGGTTTCAGCTATACCTTAGTAGAAATTGACGCAGCGTGACCAGATCAAGCCCAAATTCAGCCGACCTGAAACTTGGCAACCAATTTGACACATCTGCTTGAGTGATTGTGCGAAGATTCAAGTCATCCATAAGACAATAACAGGGGATTTGGCATAACCGGATCAGGCACAGTCTCATCAGCTATGCCCGGTAGAAGAATGGCACAAGTTCATTGCAATAGAAAGCAAATCAATTAACAGAGGAAAACACAATAAAGGTTCAGAAATTTACTGCTCAGAATCATGCAATAAGTTCCAAAAGATGGGTCACTAGCTCACTACCCGTCTTGTGCCAAACGCATGCAGCTTCCAAAAAAAAATAAGTTAAATGCTTCATTTTTCAAGTGCACCGAACAATGGTAAATAAAGGTTGAGGCACAACAGAAGCAACTAAACCTATTGACTATAATGTGAAGGGAAAACAACTTAAATAAGAGTTGCAAAGTCCTTCAGACTGGTTTGACTAGAGCACGCCTACATATGTAACAGTTGCTGATCAGCTATCATGAGGTTGAGCCAGGAATGGAGCTTACTTTCCTCAAAAGTCCCTTAATCTCATTCTCTAATTTCGCTTTCATCTCAGTAGATAGATTGTCACCTGATTTTTCCAGCATAGCCGTCATCATCTCGAGATCCTTCCTTATTTGATCCATAGACGGTGCCTCACCAGCAGGAGTACCAGGAGTCTTCAAGACAGAAGGGGAATTATTGTTCCCATTAGTGGGTTGCATCGATCTTGGTGGAGTCGACACTTGATTGTTGTTTGTACTATTTAAACAAGCTGCTACTGCTGGCGAACGTGGACCCACATTTCGCAGACATACCTCCAATGAAATGGGTTTTGCATTAGTTCCATTACCACTCAGGAGGGCATTAGTCATTGAATCACCGGAATAAGTCCCGTCCTTCCGCCTCCTCTGCCTCTTTTTTTTCTCGGGATTCCCATCAGAATTAACTTTAGCAAGAGTCACCCCCTTTTTCCTCCCCCTCTTTTTCGGACCAGGCATAACCCCAGGGATATCTGGAACGCCAGCTGCTTCCTTACTCTCAAAGCTCAAAATACTTGTCTGTTTAGGCTCTTGAGAGTGCACGAGAGATGATGGAGTTGTCTTTATGGTCTCTTGAGAGAAGTCCAGAGTAAATGCAGTTGCTTGTTTAGGTACCTCAGTGAGTTGAGCAGTCACTTCCTCCTTTGCCTTCTGTTCGGGTTCCATATTCACTGTTGGGTAATTTTCTATAGTGAATGAACAAGTTTCAGCAACATTTACATTGACATCAAATAAACCAGCAGGAAGCACACTTGTAGAGCCGCTAGTTTTTCCTTCCTCTCTCTTTCTTTTCTTAGGTCCGGGCTTACTTTTAACTGAGCTTCCCACCTGAAGATTCTGAGTCTTATCAGACAAACCACCGGTAGATTCTGTTTGATTTTCCTCTTTCTTTCTCTTACTAGGTCGAGGTTTACTTTGACTTGTGCTCTTCTGATGCACCTCAGGGTTAGTCCCACCATGAAATAGTGAAGCCCGAAAGCTGGTAAAGAACACTTCGGTAGGATCAAAATGCTCATTATCATAAGAATACAAACAATCTAAAGCAGCAAAATGCAGCATTGAGAGTAGTTCAGCTGATGATGCACTTATCTCCATTATGTTACCAAATGCGGGAACAGATTTTTTTGAGCATTTTCTATCTCTCTTTCTGCTTCCGGTCTTTGCAACTGGAGGGGATGAAGCGCGCTTGTCCGATATACAACCATCTCCCTCACCATCTCCAAGAACACCAGATTTATCTGTTTCCGGCAAAGCAGGCAAACTTTTTGCCCCCTTGCTCAGGTTCACATAAGGAGGGGACAAATACTTGCTCTTTTTTCTCTCTCTCAACTCAGCACTCTTTTTAGGTTCTTTGTGGCCCTGATCATTTTCCAAACCTCTATCAGCTCCAGCAGTGACATCAATGTTTCTAATTTCAGATGCATCATTCTCATCTTTCATGGAAGAAATCACTTTCGAAGCATCAACACCCTCGGATACACTGTTGACAGCATTGTTTCTCAATTCAGATGCATCATCCTCGTCTTTCATGGAAGATATCACTTTTGAAGCATCAAAACCCTCACCTTTACTGCTAAAAACATTGTTTCTAATTTCAGATGTACCATTCTCATGTTCCATGGGAGAAATCACTTTAGAGGCATCAAGACCCTCGGCTTGTGAAGCATCAGTGTAATCTTCCATAGGAGATATCTCTGTAGAAACTTCAAAAGCCGTATCTCCATCACTGATAGCATGATTTTTGATTTCAAAATCATCCTTGACATCTTTCACTGAAGAACCTATTTCAGTGGCTGAGCACTTGGACAAACCAGCATTAATATATTTTGCAGGAAAAATCAATTTGGAAGCGTCAAGACCCTCGGCCTCATTGTTGACAGCATTGAATCTCAATTCAGATGCATCACTCTCCTCTTCCATGGGAGATATCAGTTTAGAAGCTTCAAAAGCCCTATTTCCATCACTAACAGAATGATTATATATTTCAGAATCCTCACTATTATCTTTCATTGAAGAACCTAATTCAGTGGTTGAGTACTTGAACAAACCAGCATTCTCATCTTTTGTAGGAAAAATTAGGTTAGATGCATCGAGACGCACAGCTTCATCCTTGTGAACACCATTTCTGATTTCAGAAATATCAGTCTCCTCATTAATAGCAGATATCATTTTAGAACTATCGACAACATTGTTTCTCAATTCAGATGCATCAGCCTCAGCATCCATGGAAGTTGTCAGTTTAGAAGCTTCACAAACCCTATCTCCATCAGTCCCAACGTGATTTTCGATTTTAGAATCATCGCTGTCATCTTCCATTGTCAAACCCATTTCAGTGACTGAGCACTTTGACAAACCAGCATTCTCCTCTTTTGTAGTATAAATCAATTTAGATGATTCGACGCCTGCAGCTTCATCAATATTTCTGAATTCAGAAATGCCAGTCTCCTCGTTCACATCGGTTAACAATTTAGAATTGTCGGTGACTCTAGCTTCACCTTCCACAACATTGTTTCTAATTTCGGAATCATCATTTGTCTTGTCTCCAGATACTAAAACACCGTTCAGCTCAGAGACATCGCTCTGCTGGCTTCCATCAACAGCCATACTTGTTGCCAGGTCAGAAGTGCCTCGGCTCTCAGCTGCAGCACCAAAATGGAAGCAAATTATTCAGCCTTCACATGATATGCCTAGTGATACATAATGTGGCTACAATTACATAGATGCTGTGAGCCAAACATTACAGCAGATATACAATTAACAAAAGATCCATAGAAACCAAATATCACCTTAGCTTGTCGTGTGAAATTAAGAATTCCTCTAGGTTTTTAAGTTGTACTAGGCGATGCAAGGTATTATAGGAGACCCGTCTGACAGAAGAAAGATGGAAAAGATGCCCATGTGATGAGGAGAGAGGAAGAGAGAACCCATATACTTAGAAAAGGTAAAGATCTTAACTATAAAGGACATACAATAGAATGAGTTTTAACTAAGAAAAACAGCATAAGTATATGAATTTTCAACCATACCCTTGCATTGTTGTTTTACCAAATTCGTTGGGTACTGCAATACTTTATATAAAGGTGGTAGGTAAAAACAGCAATAGTAGGGCAGTATGAACTTTGGTTGAACTGCATGAACTTAAACTTCGTGACAAAGAAAGTATTATAGGTTATTAAGGTTCCACACAAAACATAAGAATATCTCACCTACACAAGTTTTTTTTGGAAATGCGTTTTATGAGATGCACATACTTCTTCCATCTAGAGAAAAAGAAAACAAAATGTGCATGCTTTTTCATGTTGCATAGCATATCATCTGTTGCCATTTCTGCCGGTGACACTGCTTTCCAATCGCCTTCCCCGATCCACCGGGGCCCCCTCATATAATCTATATGCAATTCTCTTCTATTGTTTTGTAACTTTGTCTACAAGTGGAAATTTCCTCTTAGCAATTCCATCAAGAGTATAGAGAACTTATAAATAGGGGTCGGAAATTAGCTGCACTGTTATCTGTTCTTCTCAAGCTCTAATGAGCTATTCTCGTAACTACAACGCAATATATAGAGGCATTAGCTTTAGCTATAACTTCTCCTGTAGAGAGACACTTGCACCTAACTTTACAAACCAAAAACAAGTACAGCAATGATCATATAAAGTTAAGCATGACCAAGACCAGAAGATATATCATCACCTACAATCCGCAGGCAACATTCACTTAAGATAATGATAACTCGAGCATTTGCCGTGGCAAGGAAATTCCAACTACTTCTAAGCAATCTGAGGCTTGATCGATAGTCAAGTTTGAGTCTTTCTTTACAAAAAAATAAGAAGCTGTTTTTTTGTTTTTATCATATCAACGACTTCTTTTGCAAATTAAACATTTATATGCTCGTAGAATGATCGAACAATTTCAAGTTCTTACCACTTCATAATTTGCATTCCAAATATGGCTTCATAAAACTCCCAAAATATTCACTAAAACCATGTCTATAACAAGAGTATAAATTAGGTTATGCTTGTGCTGTTTTTGGGTTGTTTTTTTTGTGGGGTGGGGGGGGAGTTATGAGGGTTAAAGATTTTTCAACTATTGACTATGTGGTTTAACTCTCTTTTCTAACCAAGTTTACAACAACCCACAAGCTATGATACTCGGACTCGGGAACCCATGTCGAAATCCAAATGTACAACTCAAAATCTCCTTGATTTTGGCCAAAAAGGAAGCGTTGGAGTATCCATAACCATGTCTGAGTATCGAGGCTCCGACACAGGTACTTGAGCTAAAATGAAGAGTTCGAGTAAAATAGCCAACAAGTGAATGAAAAATCCAAAGCCAAAAGCCAACTAAATGAAGATAAACATTTCATTTCCAGAAAACAAAAAATGCAGCAAGAACCCATTATTAATCAATAAAAATGAAGTTAACCCAAGATTATAATTAAAACCCTAAACACCAAACAAGCAAAAAAAAACACAATAAAACCAAAGAAAAAACTAAAAGAACAAGTCTTTACTCGAAAGAAACTTGAAAGCATCAAAATCATTCCTACCCAGAAAAATACATCAATGGATCTATAAAACAAACTATACCCATTAACAAGATATGATTCAAGCAACCAAAACTAGAACAATCAGTGTATTTAAAAGAGAAAAAAAAAAGAAATTACTTACATACCCAGGTGAAAATTGATGGTTTTAAGCTGTTTTGAGGGGGAAATGGCAGAAACCCATAACGTTAATAAGAAACTTGAATCAATTTGGGGGAAAAGATTAAAGAAATAGAAAAAAGGGTTTATGAAATTTGTGTGGAATTGATTCTGGGGATTGAAATAAGGTTCATAAAAATGGGGTATTTTTTTAGTAGAGAGACATTAAACAAGGATGGAGTACAGTACTGTGACACGAGTCTAATGAGGACACTTGTTTGGGGTTTCTTTGGTTTTGGACAAAATGCATTAACTGTGTGGCCACTGGCTTGTCAATTGTGACCTGTTAGGGTCAAAACTATTTTTTTTTATGAAGGTATTTGAGTTTGGTAGACAGGGTAGTATTTGTGTAGTTTAGTTAGTTAAAACGCGTTTAAAATGTGTCTAAAACTCCGTCTCCGTTTTTTTGAAAAAAATGTTAAAAAAACTCTTTTTTGAGCCCCCACCGTTTTAAACACAAAAAAACTTCACCTCCCGTATAAAATGAGTTTAAAACGCGCCGAATGCGTTCTTTTGAAAAAAAACTCCTTTAAAGAAAAAAAGAAACCACATGTCTCTGCGTCTATATGCGACCTTTTAGAGTTTTTGCGTAATTATTGTTTTGAATCTTTTATAGCATATATTCTTCGAAAATATTGAGACCTACTTATGATGAATAGTTATATTAGTTGTTATCTTGTACATTAGAGTATAACATGAGTAAAACGCAAGAAAATAGTGCCCGGATTTTTAGCCGAACTTTTAAGGTGGAGCTGTTTTAAACTCGTATATATCCGTATTCCATATTATAAAAAGTCAACGTTCTTTTTGTCGAATATTTGACCGTACTTTTCAAATTTTTGCCATTTTAAACTTGGCGAATTGAAATTCGTTTAATTCTCGTCTCGTTTTTAACTAACTAAAAGAATTGAATTGAAAAGAATCTAGTAACTAGTAACTAGTAGGGGTCTGTAATTTTCGACATATTTGTGTTGAATCGAATTGAAAAGAATTGAAATGAGTTGGGTAGAAGTTAATTAAATTAGAAAACGAATATGGATAAGTTTTTTTTATTTATTTTTTGGCATTTCTGAAGTTATAAGACCTTATTGAATGAAACATATAGTATATCTTAATCGACTTTATTAGACCTTATTAACCTTATCTTAACTTATTTGTTAAACTTATCTGAATTTATAAGGATTGAAAATAAGTTCAAAAGATCGGATCCTTTGCTACGGACTAGGAGAATGGGCACTAGAATAATCAAAAGTCGGTTGATTCGGAAAGTTTACGTAACTTTTCAATGTGTTGAGATAAGTTTGGAAAACAATAAAATAAAGAGAATATGTCTTTTAGCTAGAGGATCTAGGGAAGTAGCTTCTCTTGTTTGGTAGGAAGTTGCAATTTTTATATTATGGATAATTGAGCAATTAGTTGTACACAAATTATCTAGAAAAATCGCCTAATTTTAACCTTAAAATTAGACTAACCCAGGCCCAATTCTAATAGAGAAGCTCAATGACTTCAACAACAACCCAGCAGAATCCCCAACCCAACCCAGCGCCACTTCAATCAACATTCTCTCTATCTAAATAGATTAACTTAGTGACTTAATTGATTAAAGTAGTCTCTTATTGACGTATGTTAATATAGTCTATAATGTCTCAATGGGAGACAAATTAAAGTACTAAATGGATAGATTTAGACACCAAATAGATTCATCTAGTGACTAAATGAAATAACAGTAATTTACTAACATAGGAAACAAACTTATGCTTTAACAGTCACTTATTGACATTTGACAAATAATGGTCACTAATAAACATATAATGGTTACCAATTGACATATAATGGTCACTAATTGAAACAAAATTACTACGAGTGGGTGGGTTGTTTAATTTGGCGCGTGGCTGATTAGCTATTGGGCCTGCCTAATTTTAACTTAAAATTAGGCGGTCTCTGCAAGACGAGCTGTTAGTTGTATATTTGTTTCATAGGAGATACGTCTTTTTATAATTTTGAATGTCAATCAGGCAATCATTTAAATTGATCATTTCTTCATTGAAATTTCTTTTGTTGGGGTACTTACTTTATGTTATTATCTATTTTAACTTTTTAAATAGATGACTTATAATCATACAAATATCACTATCAAAATCTCAAAAAAAAGTTGGGGAAAATGTAACTTTCATAAATATTTGTAAGAAGTCAACTACATGCATATGGAAATTATATTTTGATCTAAATCTTATTAATCGTATCTTAAACTGAACTCAAGTAATAAAAATAAAGGGAAATTTTATATGCTACCGCATTTTGGCTTTTTCACTTGGTACCCAAAATTGTTTTGGATTTTATATGGTACTACTATAATTTAAACTAATTCTTTACGGTAACATCATGTTAAATAAAAGCTTAGTTGGGGTTAGGGCTTTGCCTCATTTTGTGTGCTTCGGTTTGCGTATTAGGAAAATTGCACAAAGTTTTGGGGGCCTCTCGGTCCTTAAGGGTCATTTTTGAGGACGAAATTGAAAAAAGAAGAAAAATGCCTTGATATACACCCAAAAAAAAACTAGTTTTTTCCCGCATGTAAAACAAGGTCTTTTTTTTTGCTAATGTTGACTTAAAATTTGATCCTTAAAACTTAAAATGACCCTCAAAATCGTAATCCAAATTTCCCAACAATGAAATTGAGACACACAAACCGAAGAACACAAACGAGGCAAATCCCAAAATATCTCAGTTTATGTTTTCACTTTTGCACCCAAAAATAAAGCTCGATTAAGGCTTTTGGGGTCATATTGACCCTTAAGGATTCAATTTGAAGTCAAAATTGGCCAAAAGATGAGACTGTAAATGCCTTATTTCATGTGCGAGGAAAGAATATTTATTTTTCATGGTGTGCAAATCGAGACATTTTCGGCCTTTGTTTTCAATATCGACCTCAAAATTGACCATTAAAACCCAAATGCCTCCTAAAACTTTAACCGGACAATTTTTCCTGGTGCAAAAGCAAAGCACACAACACGATCAAACCTCTACCCTTATTAACCCCCAACTAAAACTTTTATTTAACATAATGTTATAGTAGAGAATTAGTCCAACTTATAATAATACAAGTGCCAAAACATTGTTGGATACCAAATGAAAAAAACACAAAGTACAGTGGTATTATATAGAATCTCCCAAAAATGATACTAAAGTACTAAAGTACTCAAGTTCCATCACATTTTATTTTCTCAAGATATTACCAAGACAGTTTTTGATGGTGGCAAGACAAGTATCATGAAAAATATCTAAAATTTTCCATGTATAGAATAATTGCCTAGACATTGTAAAAAATTGTCTTGACAATACCTTTACGTATAAAACATTCCTTCACATTTGCCCATAAAACACTTCTATAGAGTTAGTAGCTTTACCGACCAAAAAAATATTTCTCAGAGGCACAAATATAAATAAGGTTGAGCCCATAAAAAATCACCTCAAATCCGAAAATCGAGCCGATATTTGCTACTCAGACTCTCACATTAGCCTACAATACCATTTTAAGTTTTAACAATCCCAAAATTCATACTTATTTCAGACCATTTTACCAACGAGCCGAACCATTCACGATCACCTCCAGCCCTATCGGCCATATCCATTACCCCCCCTTTCAACCACGTTTAGGATACAATTGGGTCATATAGCATGCATTAGGTTAACATCTCATAGCCCATAGGCCAAAACCTCTTCTTCTCACAGCACCCCCAATTCTCTTAAACCCCTCATTCTTAAACCCTTATTTTTTTTCCTGCATAATTAGCTCCAATTTTTCCGGCGAAATTCGTCGGATTCCGATTTCCGACCGCCGTACGAACCACCGCACAACTGCCAATTGGTTAATATCTCAAATTTATCTCTTTGAATTCATCTTTTCTTTGCTTATTGTAGTTAGTTCGATGATAAATTGTTATTCTGTTATTTTATTTGATTCTGTAAGTCAAAACCCTAATTTTACAAGTCATTTGTCATCGTTCGGCAACCGCCATTGTTGTATGCTAAATTGAAGCTACCTTTTTCTTTATAATGAATGCTAATTGAAAAATGATTATTAGTATTGTCATGTGCTGGTTGCTAAATATTTTAGAATATTACGATAGTTTTGACATTATTGGTAGATTAGAGGAGTATTATTTTCGCTGATGGTCGATTATTATTAGCTTAGTTGATTTGCTAGTTGCTAAATATGTTAGAATGATGTGTTAGTTTTAAGATAATTGGTGGATTTAAATGAATGATATTTGTGTTAATTAGTAGTATTATTTTTGTGGATTGTCGATTAGTTATTTGTTAATAGTATGATGAAAATTTGGAAGAATTGCTGTTTTATAATTCAATAATTGGTTTTGGTGTTTTCTCCGAATGACTCGGAATCTATGTAGGTTAATTCGTGGATTGCGGCTTGTATTAAGTGAACATAGTGGGTGGTAATGGGAAGCAAGAAAAGAGGACCTAGTTCTTTAGAGGAGGAGGGATTATTTGTAGAAGGGGAGAATTTCGATGAGAAGGTTGGTTTAAAGAAGAATAGGAAGAAGGGGAAGAAAAATGAAGTGGAGACAAAAGATGGGAGTGACATTCCTTCAACTCCGAAACTTAGTTCGAGTAAGCCAATGGAGAGGAAAAAGAAAAGGAAATTGTTGGATAAAGTTAGACATGGTGCCGCTTCTGAAACCAAGGAAACAAAGCTGGCTCAAGGCACATCCTTATCGAAAATCGAGGACCTGGGAACGACAAGTAGTAGCGATGTCCAGCCAGTGTTTCATATAGGTGTTTTTACTGACTTGGCGTCAGCTGATGCTTCAAGGAGAGAAGAAGCAGCTGAGCAATTGGCGGTGGAGTTACAGGAGGTACAAAAGGCATATGAACAGACTGGAAATAAGGAAGTTGCTGAAGGGGGGTCTCAACTGGAAGCTGCAAAGGATGATGGTTTGGATAACTGTGCGCCATCAGTAAGGTATGCTGTGAGAAGGCTAATCCGCGGTGTTTCTTCATCGAGAGAGGTACCACTGATTATTTGTTCTTATTATTGTTTTCCTTTCACATATTATTATCTGTAACATGATGATGGCTTTTGTGGGCCGATGTACCTGTACTGTTTCCCTGCTATTTGTAGAGGCAAATTTTACGCTCCATTAAATTCAGAGCTCCTATCATGTAATTGGAGTCGTTTCTTTCCCCAGTGAACGTACTGTTCAATTTTTTCGCTGTAAATGAGACTTTGAAAAACTGCTGAAATTGCATGGGAAAATATACCTAGCTCTTACTACCAATTACTTCTTAGCTCTTCCAACCATTGAAACTGGACGTTTTTTAGAATTTTAGTGGTCTTTTCACCTGTTTTGCTCTTTTAATTGTGCTTCATCTTTCGATGATTACGTGATGGTTCCTTTTCTCCTTCGCTTTTAGACTTATTTGCCATTTTTATTTTCTTTTTTGAGGGGACTTATTGGCCACTCAAAGAATCACTAGTTGTAGCGTAGGCCTGCTTTCTTGATTTCATGGTTGGCTGGGTTCTCCAAAATTTTGCCTTTACAACCAGTAGCTACATTCTCCTAGTACTTATTCCATTATTCATGGAAATTAGTTTTCCTTCTCCTGTCCTTTGTAAATGAAAGCAGCAAAATTATTAAAATTAGTTTTCACGATCATTTTGATGGTCTGAAAGTTTCCTCGTGTAGGTGCTCTTTCTGGTAATTTTCTTTTAATTCATGATAAATGTTTGGATCTTATTGGTGCAGTGTGCAAGACAAGGATTTGCTTTAGGTTTGACTATTTTATTCAATACAAATTCTAAGATTAGAGTCGATTCAGTGCTGAAGCTGATTGTTGAATCATTGGAGGTGACATCGTCGATGAAAGGCCAGGTAGGAATTGCAGTTTATGATTTCAGTTATTGTTGAGGCTAGTTTATTTGCATATTGCGGATGCTCATGTTTATTTATGCTTGTGGTATTCCAGGAGGTAAGAGATTGTCTATTGGGCCGTCTTTTTGCATATGGTGCCCTTGCAAGATCAGGGAGACTTAATGAAGACTGGGTATCTGATAGAAATTCTCCTTACATCAAGGAATTCACAAATCTTCTTATCTCCCTGGCATCTAAGAAACGTTACCTGCAAGAGCCAGCAGTTTCAGTACTTCTGAACTTAATTGAGTTGGTAAGACATTCCTTTACACGAAATAAAGCATTCCTGATTTGACCAGACATGTGTGGCTATGCTTTGTCACACTTTGCGCTAGATGTATGACTAAATAGAGTTTGTAAGATGTTACTTTACACGAAATAAAGCATGCCTACTTTGATCAGAGTATGCTTTATTGCATTTTCTCGAGAGATGTGTAAATGTGTTTTTTGTGGTCATAGGAGCTTCTATATGCTGTATTACTCAGAAATGGCTATAGTTTAGCTCGAGTTTTATGCTAAAATGATGTGTTTACTATCCAGTGTCCACCATCTATGTCGAAGTAATGTATACGACTCAAATACTTAGAGCCAGGTGAGTAGAAGGATCCAAGTTATGTAGGCCTTCCGAATGATATGGCATCAGAGAAATGTGGGCCATCAACTTATAGTAGAGAATTGCTACTGGGCTGCTTACAAGCCTACAGGACTTCCTGGACTTGCGCTGATACTGGTGTTGTGCATGGATTTGGGATGGTTTGTTATTAGTTGGTATAACCAGATAGCAGGTGCTATGGATCTGTTACTTTATTTTGTATGAAGATTTGGATTTTTCTTGAGTCGAGTTATAAGATATACTCCTCTTCTGTAGTTTTTGTGTGGTGATTATGTGGTTATGCTGTTGGTAGTGATGCACATCTTTTATGATATAAGTTTGTAATTGTAACTTTGGCCATCAAATGGAGAAGTTGTAGTTATAGAGAGATCGTTGAAATGTACAAATGTGATGCTTTTATAGAATTGCAAATCCTGTCTGCCATTCTTGCTTTGGCGATTTTAATGTATGTGTAATGCATGTCGTAATGGGAGCAGGAATCTTCTACTCTTGAAACAGTGAATTGGTTGTTACATCTGGGATGCTAACTTGCTAACAATTGTCTCTCTCTTCTCAAGAAATTTCGTTTTGCTGAGCCCTAGGCATGTGATATTTTGTTGCTTTTATGATATAGAAGACAAAATAAACTTAATCTCCTGGCTTCTGGTTTTGCAGTTGCCAAAAGAAGCTGTGCTGAATCATATCCTTGATGCTTCCGCACTTCGTGAGTGGTTTGACGGAGCAATTGGTGCTGGAAATCCTGATGCTCTGCTTCTAGCTCTGAAAATGCAGCAAAAGATTGGCACCGATAATAATGTGTTTGGTAACCTTTTGCCTCATCCGTTCATCCCAAAAAAGTTTTTCACTCAGCATTTGACTTTAGTCGCTAATTGCTTAAAGGTGAATCTTAGCTCTCTCTTTCTTTGTGTAAATTGCTAGAAAGAATTTAGTATCATATGTTAATTGTAATGTAGGTTTTCGGTCTTACTTAGATTTCCGTTTTCCTTTTCTTTAAAAAATTTGCAGGAGTCGACGTTTTGCCAGCCAAGAATTCATGGTATCTGGCCTGTCCTGGTTAACCTTCTCTTACCAGATACAGTCTTGCAAGATTCGACCAAAAAGAACAAGAGGAGTCGTAGATCGAGCTCTTCTGATGAAGATATATCGGAGAGCCTTAGATATTTTTGTGAGGTGATTATTGAAGGATCCCTTCTGACCTCATCGCATGACCGTAAACACTTAGCATTTGATGTTTTGCTTCTGATGCTTCCAAGGCTACCTGCTTCACATATTCCCATTGTTCTCTCCCACAAGTTTGTTCAGGGCCTCATGGATATATTGTCCACTAAGGACTCTTGGTTGTACAAAGTTGCAGAACATTTCCTTAAAGAATTATTTGACTGGGTTGGGTCTGATGATATTAGAAGAGTTTTTGTGATTGTGTCTCTGCAGAAGCATAGTTGTGGGAAGTTTGATTCTAGCACTCGAACAAAAACTACTAAAGATCTGATGTCAGGTTTCACAACAGAGTCTGGTTGCATGCTGTTTATGCAAAAATTGACTAGCATGTTTATCGATGAAGAGCATGTTTCTGATGAACCTTCGGATCAGAGCCAAAATACCGATGACAATTCTGAAATAGGATCAGTTGAAGATAAGGAATCTGCTGACAGGTCTAGTAATTTTGATCTTTTGAAAAGTTGGATTGTGGAGTCGCTACCAACTCTACTAAAGTACTTGACACTGGATCCTGAAGAGAAGTTTCGGGTGCAAAAGGAAGTGATGAAGTTCTTAGCTGTGCAAGGTCTGTTTTCTGCATCTCTTGGTTCAGAAGTGACGTCTTTTGAACTACAAGAGAAATTTAAATGGCCGAAAACACCAATCTCAAGTGCTCTTAGCAAGATGTGTATTGATCAGCTCCAGTTGCTACTTTCTAATGCTCAAAAGGCCGAGGGTTCTCATGCTTTGACAAATGGCCTTGAGACAAATGATCTTGGCTGTTTTTTCATGCGTTTTCTAGGAACATTGTGCACTATTCCTTCTGTCTCACTTGTTCGGTCCTTGAACAGTGAGGATGAGAAGGCATTCAAAAAGCTGCAGGCGTTGGAATCAAGGCTTTCAAGAGAGGTATGCCTCTTTGCTACATTTGATTATTTTTTTTTCTTCACAAAGTTCGTCTTTTTCTCGGGAAGTATGAGAAAAGTAGGGAGGGAGAGATTGAAACAGGTTGGGGGTCAGATCATGTTGCTCGTGTCGTGTGAGATCATATTTTGTGAAATAGAAATGCAGTTTTATTGTCATGTATATATGAATATTCTGATGAACAGAGTTGGCTGTCTTATTTACTGGGTGCTTCTGAATTCCAGGAGAGAAATTTTGGGCTGAGTGCGGATGCAAACAAATTACGCGCACTGAGGTACTTGCTCATTCAGTTACTGCTTCAGCTTCTCCTGCGGCCTGGAGAATTCACAGAAGCTGCTTCTGAACTTATAATATGTTGTCGGAAAGCCTTTTCTGTTCACGATCTTCCCGAGTCTTCCGGGGAGGATGAGTCAGAAGATGGTGGATCACCTGAATTGATGGATGTTTTAGTGGATACATTGTTGTCACTGTTGCCACAATCATCAGCTCCTCTGAGGTCTGCTGTTGAGCAGGTGAGGGCCTCTATTCTGAACTCTTTCCATGTCTTTGAGTAGAAGTGTTAGGGTACAGGAGTGTTGATGTGTTTGTAGTGCCCCAGAATTCTTAATCGTGTTATTTTTAGCTGTACTGTATTTATTGGTGACTGGCCAATCGGAAAACTTTTAGGTTGTAGCTGTCTGACAAGGATCAATTACAAGTATGGATCCAAGGGTTGACACCTTGTTATTTTTCAGAACTGGTTTTCTGTTATTTCTCTCACTAGTATAAAGTTTATGTGTGAAGAACCATACTCCATTACCCTTCAGTGGGCTGAAATGAGGATTTGGAGTAATAAGTGTGACATTGTTATAGGTACCATGTATAGGTAACTGTTTTGACTTCTTGGGTTAGGGGTCGGCTTCTTGCATTTGGACATTTTTACAATACACCAACTGCACGCCCTATGCTGGGCTGTAAAGTTAATGGTTGTGTATCTTTATTGTTTAGCTTAATTCGATGTTTGATGTGCCCAAATCAAAATTTAGAATATTCTTATAGTCGACTCTTCCCGAGGTGCACCTTCAAGGCTCCAACTGACGGGTGAGTCATGTATGTTACAATAGCAAGGAGGATTGACTTCATCTTTCTGTTTCAGTTCTCTGGGTTGGGGGGCTTAGAGGGCCTTGGGAACAGGTGACTGGGGTTTGGCTGTCATTGTCCTGCTTTATTAAGTGCTGCTTCTCTTGTTTGAACTTGGATGTATGTTTTCTGAAGTGATAAAAGTTTATTGTCTCCTGCCCACTGGGTGCCTAGTACTGCAATAATTTGACCCACCATCAATCTTTTTAGTTTATTGGAAGTCATACCTAAAATTCTAGGCCTTTCATCATCAATCGTGTAACGGTCTGTTCACTACTGGATGTCTAGCTTCAATCCTTTTAGTATGCGTGCTAGCTGTCAAACATTATAGAGAAGAGAAAATAACTACCTTATTATCCTAGGGTGTGTGTTGCTCATGCTAGTTGTACCACAGTTTGGGAGGAAAATAATAAGCATGTTATAAAAATAGGCGTGGTTCATACCTTAGCCAATTGGATTAGGATGGAACTTTACTTGGGCTTGTATGTGGTGCCAACTCTCCTTCTTTCTAGGGGTGTATTCCAGACCCATTTTCTTTTTATTTGGTATAATAATTTGGTGCTAATTTAGTATCTGGTGAGGTAGTCAAATTGGTGGTTGAATGTGTGCTTCTTATGTTACTACTCCCATTCCAAATGCAAACATTTTTTGCAAGATGCAGTTATCCACTCTCCTTTTCTTTTGGGACCACAATGATTGGACGCAATCGTCCTTGTCTATTGAGGCTTGGGACCATGCAGGTCTGTATAGCTTATTTGTATCTTGCCCTAATGCTACCTTAATTATCTATGCAGGTCTTTAGATACTTCTGTAATGATGTTACTGATGATGGGCTGCTACGAATGCTGCGGGTGATAAAGAAAGATCTAAAGCCAGCAAGGCGTAAGGATGGGGATAATGAAGATGGTAGTGATGATGATGATGATGATGATCTTCTAGACATCGAAGAAGCAGAAGAATCTGATGAGGCTGACATAATGGAAACTGCTGAGAGTGGCGCGCTGACTGATGATTCTGAGGCTGCTGTTAGAGCTGGTGCATCAGATGATTCTGATGAAGATGATGATTCAGATGAAGACATGGATGATGAGGCCATGTTCCGGATGGATTCCTACCTTGCAAAGATGTTTCAGGAACGCAAGAACCAAGCTGGTGGTGACACTGCTCATGCCCAGCTCGTCTTATTTAAACTCCGTGTTCTTTCCCTGCTAGAAATCTATGTTCATGAGAATCCAGGTAACTCTTGAGACCCTCTTTTTCAAACTCAGATGGTAGGCACACAATTATCATGAACAAGGTTTCGTTGCATCTCTCTCTTTGCTCCGAGCCTAGTCTAACCACCTCTAACGGAGCCTAGTAAAATATCTGATTGGAGGATTAGAGACTTATGACTATGTACTTGCCACCTACTTTAACAGATATGGTGCCTCTTTCTCGAAATTAATGTCTGAACGATCGTCATTTTAGTGTATATTTATGATTACAATAGCAAAAATGAACACTAATAATCTTAAGTCTTAATTAGCTTTTTTGATAATAATCTCAACTATCAATTAACTTAAAATAGTCCCAACTATTAGTCTCCCTTCTAAAAAAAGTTTCACCTCTTTTTTCCGACCGCTTGTACTAGTTAATGCCAATGGTGGTGTGTCAATTTTTTATGGCCTCATTTTCTTTCTATGTCCTGTAAAAGAACCTACTGTAACCCCTTTCTTCCTATCTCATTTCTTCCATGGCTAAGGGTAATGAAAATCCAAAGCTATCGCTGCAACTCTCCTGCTGCGGCCACCTCAAAACCAAGATAATGTCATGGCCATCATGTTATCACCAACAATGCTCCACATTTATCATCATCACTACTATCCATCTATATTCTCCTTTGTAACAGCCACACAACATGAGGCATGATAATTCATAAAAGGAAATTGTTTAAAGCATGAGAGATATAAATACTCAAAAGACTGATGTCATAATACCAAATTACCAATTATATGGTCATGCTGATCTGTTTTCCATGATTATGTATTTCATCTTCAATTTCTCAAGTGTTCTGTTCTTTTTGTAGGAATTTCATCTCCGAATCCCCCCTCCTTTGAACATGTCTTTGTATTCTCCTTCAATCAATTTCAGAAGGCGGCAGCTTCACTCTATTTCCAACATGTTGCAATATGTTTTGCTGAATTAATTCAGATCGGCTTACGAATTCGAATAATTTTAAAATACTATAGTTTTAATCCATGGCACACCGAGAATCGACAAGGCAATAGTCTTTTGTGGTTAATTTGGCTAATAAAGCTTCAAAGGTGAAGCTTTTATAGTCCAATTTGGTCATAAGTCCGAATACATTATAAGCGCACTGCACACCGTTTAGGTTTTTTTTTGTTCACATCCGTGGTTGTCGTTGACCTGTCTCTCTCTGTGAGCTTTAGTTTTTGCTTTCTTTTCCCTATGGAGGTTGCCATGGTGTGGAGCTTAGTGCCGGACTTGTAGTGGGTGCAAGAAATGGTAGAGGCTAGGATGGAGCAACCTAGTAGTCGTTGGCTCATTGAGAAATTCAGGGTAGATGGCAGAAGGCAGGGGAGGGGATGGTTGGCTGGACAGTTACTTGGAGGGGTAGGTGCTGCAGGGAAGAAAATGATTGTTTTGGGGTATAGAATCACACATGTTATTACCTTCGAATGACACATTTGAGAAATGTTACCTAGTAATTATGATTATTTTGGGTTAATCAGAAGTTGAGATTATTTTGAGAAGGTCAACAATAGTTGGGACTTGGGATTATTAATGTTAAATTTTCCTTTCTTATGGGCACATAGGGTGAAACAACCAAAAAGGTGCCTCAAGTGGAAAATAGCAATATCAAAATAGAAAAACTCGAGCTGATGCTTAATATTTAGAGGTTTGTTTTACACGCCCCGCTGCTGGAAACCATGCTTTGCGCATGAAACTAGGTGAAACCAAGATCTCAAGCATGAAACTAGAAGAAAGTCACTCATTCCACTCTGGTTTTTGGCAACCACTGAAGCTGCTCGCTTCCACTATTTTTTTGTTCTTTGTTCATTTTGGAAATGTTTCGACATATTTCTGTTGTTTAACTCAGGTTTCTGCAACAGGTTCAAGTAGGGTACTGACAGTATATTCAAATTTGGTACAAGCATTTGTTAACCCAAGTACAACGGAAGGTAGTGAGCAGCTTGCTCAACGTATATGGGGAATTTTGCAAAAGAAGATCTTTAAGGCAAAGGAGTATCCCAAGTCAGAAGATGTCCAACTCACAACTGTGGAAACCCTCCTAGAAAAGAGCCTTCGGTTGGCCTCCCGACCATTCAGGAAAAAGAAAACCTCTGGTAGTGTACCACAAAAGCAGCAGTCATTCTCCTGGAAGAGGTACAAGATGATTAATTCCCTCGCTCAACAATCTACATATTGGCTCCTAAAGATTATCGAGGGAAGAAAAATTCCCGAGACAGAACTCAACCGGGTTTTCGAAATATTCATGGATGCCCTAACCAAATACTTTGAAACAAAGAAGTCTCAATTGAAGCCTGAGTTCTTGAAAGAAGTATTCAGGAGAAAGCCGTGGGTCGGGCAGCATCTACTCGGGTTTCTTGTGGAAAAATGTGGGGATGCCAAGTCTGATTACCGGAAAGTCGAAGCACTCGACTTAGTATCAGAAACTCTAAAGTCACTTGTTGCAGATAGTACACCTGAGACTTTGAAAACAATTTTGAAGAGTCATATGTCCAAATTTAGTCACTTAATCAAGCAATTAGCAAGACACATGCCGGATAAGCAGGCGAGACGGGCTGAAGTAAGGAAGTTTTGCAGCAAGGTTTTCCAGATTATATCAACCAACAAGATGACTAAATCATTTCTTAAAACATTAGACCCAGATGATCATGCTGCTTGTGAGTCTCAATTTGGTGAGTCCTTTCTTGCTTTGAAGAAAACTGAAAAATGAGAAGCCATATATAAGCTGAGGTTGGTAAACACCGGGTTTCTCGTTGTGTCGAAACGCTTGGAATGCACTCTGGGCAGTTCAGGAGAGTCTGAAACGTTTCTATCTCCCTCAACATTTTGATGCTGACTACTGAGTGCTTGTAGCCCTGTGGTGTCTATGAAATTCCAGTTTTGTTGCATTTTGGCATGTAGAATTTTGAGGGTTTATAATTTAGAGATTTTTTAATAAAAAGAAAATTAAGGTTTTGTAATGTTATTCCCAGTTTTTGGGTGGCTCATGTTATAGGAAGGCAGCTTGCTAGTACTATTGTAGCAGTTGAGAATTTTAGAGTGCATAATTTAATGTCATTTATCTAACTGAATTTTTTTAGTTGTTTCTATTATAAAATTTGTAAGGTATCACAGTTTGTTTTACTCGAATTCCCTATGACTCTTATTGCTGGTTTGAATTTATGCTTTTGATATTTAGAGATTTTTTTTCATACTAGTAAATTATTGGACATTAAAACAAATTTATTAATTTTAATTCATACGTCATCTATAATAAAAGTCAAAAGTAAGAAAGCTATCAAATTTAATTGTACAAAATAAATAACTAGATCACTGTAAATTACAAATGTCTGGAGAGCTCTATTGCAATTTCAATATTGGACCTTGGACATATAATAGTTCTGGATTGAAAAGATCTTGTCTCATGCTAGCCTGAGGTAGCCCCCTTATAAAACTTTCGTTTTTGGGATAGCCATTAACTTTACATGTTTCTATCGATTTACATGGCATCATATACATACCTACTTTAGGCCAATTTATTTTAATTACTGCCACTTAACGAAATTTTACAAAGATAGTTACTTTTGCTCTATTAGTGGCACATCATTTACCTTCTTACCACTTCATTCATCTTTACTGCCACCTAAACACTACCACACCACATAGTGGTATCATAGTTGGAGAGAGTGTTGGTTTCGTTGTTGGTTGGGGTGGATCGATTTTTTGGTGGGGGCAAGCATGATTGTCGCAAGCTCGTGTTGGTAGGGGTGAGTAGTGGTGGTGGGAGAGGGGTAAAATTGTAAATTCATGTGCTACTAATGGAATAAAACTAACGGTTCACGAGATTACGTTATGTGGTAATGATTCCAAAAAAATTAGTCAATTTACTTATTTATAATTTTTTTTGCTAATGTAGATATTCATTTCAAAAAAGTGCCTAAAATGTGGTCTATATTAATAAATTTTTCATAATTCTATTAATGCAAAACCACATGATAAGATTATACTTTTGCAAATTCTTCACTTTTATTTTGTGGGTTGATACATCCTTCCACAATAAGATGTTGTTTGCTGTACTTTTCAAGTAGAATTTGATTTAGTTTAATTAAGGCTCCGTTTGTTTTGGTGGAAAACCATTTTCTTGGAAAATGATTTTCCTCCATCTTTCATTTTCCTTTGTTTGTTTTGGTGAGAGGTGGAAAACAATTTTCCTAAAGGTGGAAAATGCTCTTAGAAGAGGAAAACCAATTTCATTTTGTAAACAAGGTATGCCACATTTTCCTCTCCACTCCTTACTCCTCTTGATCTCTCTCTTTCTCATCTTTCCTTCTCTTTTGCTTCATTTACCTTTTTTCCCTAAGTTTTCCTCTATTCAAACGAAGGAAAACTTTTTCTAAAATCATATTTTCCATTGAATATTGTTTTCCTTGAAAAGTGATTTTCCATGAAAATTGTTTTCCATTAAAACAAACGGACCCTAATTGTAGAAGAATTGATATCCATGTTTACAATCTGTGGTAGAAATGAGGACCAAAGAAGAAACTCTTCAGACTAACTCTTACAAGAGTCAAGAGATAGATAAAATCTTTGGATAGAAATTGAGAGAAAATGATATTCCATTACGAATATAAATTCACATGCAATAAATGAAATTAGTTATACGAAGACAAGTAATGAAAAACTAGAATTAGAAGGGAGCAAAGGAGGAACACTAATAGCCTTTACGTAAACTTCAGTTGTATCATTTTTTTAAGAGTACTTTATTTGAACTTAGCTATACTTAGACCTTTTATTCAACTAGGTTCGAATTTAGTGGGTTTACAGTTTATATTCACTTAATTCTTGTTATCCATTCTGCCATTGTCGATCCATTCGAGAGAATCTTTTGGTTGAAGTTTATGCGGCAACTTCTGCCTATTTACTCGCCATATTAACAAAAAAAATAAAATTATTAGGACATCTCAAGTATAATCCATTTAAATATTTTTCTTTCATCTAATCAATTTACATGAGCAAATAACAATTCAATATCTCATCTAATACCCAAAAAAGAAATCTACGATACGAGTTTCAAACTCGTACATTTGAACATCTATCTATATATATATATATATATATTAAAAAGTATAGCCAAACATTGCAATCCGCCACGTGTCACTATCCTCTTTCTTTGATGGCATTCTATACGGGAAGATTTGAACCCACGACCTTGAGTATGCAAGAAATTAGATCCAACCACTACGCCAACATACTATTGTGTTTCTTCTATCAAAATCAATGATGATATAGAAGCGAAAACTAAGTTATAAGTTGTAACTTTCAAAATCCATATTTTAAATGAGACATTTTTTATCTTTTTTTTTATGATAAGTTTGTTCATGTTAAATGGCATTAATTATTTTCAATTATTAGTAAATTGTAATGCATAAAAATTCCGGAGCATCGCTCGGGTCTAAAACTGGTTTCTTCTAAAAACACGTCCAAATATTATCCGTTTTATCAAAAAGAAACCCGCAAACAAATTTCAAATTTGTACATTATAACATCTCTTCTAAAAAACACGTCCAAATAATATCCATTTATAAACACGAACAAACTTCAAAAACTCGTACTTCCTATGTTTTTTTTAGTTGCAACAATTGAATATTTTACCTCTCACAAATATTCCCAATTGTTGCAACTAAAAAACAGGAGGAATTACATCACAACATCCCCTCTCAAATACGTCCAAGTATTATCCGTTTCATAAAAAATAAATCCCGACCCAGTAATACTCTCCATTATGCGACAAAAGGAGTAATATCTCTATTCTATAATGAAGAGGAGGGGGACACCAAAAATCAATATTTATCTTTTTTATAAAAAATTCATAATTAAATGGAATAACTTTCTTCGTAACTAACTATTTTCACTTTTTAAAATTTTAATAAAAAACTACAAAACACCCTAAACAAAGTTACCGTTATGCATTCATGCAGAATTTTACATTATTTCGAACGCAATTTTTTTTTGGAAGGTATTGTGGTGGACCTCTGGCCAGATCTCAACTCGCACAGTTTCTTGATCTGAGAATGGTAAGGGAATCCCCATCTTCAAATGCCCCTAGTGAGAGTCATGAGATCAAACTTTTACACTACACCAAGTTAAGCTTGATATTATTTCAAACGCATTGTATACATATAATATGACTAATAATTTTATAAAGGAAGGTGACCTTTTTATTATTCTTACTCATAGATGATACAACATGATAGTAGTAATACCCTTTTTGTTTTCCATTCTTGGGGCCAACCCCCCCTCTCCCCCTCTTATTTCTTCTATAAATAACGAGTATTTCCACCACCAATTCAATCATCTCCCTCACAAACTTAAATCAAATCAAAAATAAAAACTTTGGGTTTTTATATTTTTTTCCATAACCCTAGCTTTCTCCCTCCCCCTTCTCATGCGAAGAACACCCCCCAATTTGATGGGAAATCTCCCATTTTACCCAAACCCTAACCCTAATTTCACCAACAATTTCTCTCGCAAACAATTAAACCTTCAAAATGGCGATAATGAATTCCCTCTTCCTTCTACCACTTCCGACGATGCTGATGCGTCGTCGTTTAACCACAATCACAACCGTAACAATCATTCTTCTCTTTCTCGTCATGTAATTTATGACATTTCTGGTTATTCGAAGTCAGAAATTCGTTCATTAAAGTCTCGTTTAATTTCTGAGCTTGATAAAGTTCGTAATCTTTCTATTCGTATCGATTCCGGCGATTTTCGTAACCCTAACCCTAACCCTAAGAAACGCAATTTACCGATTTCATCGTCGCAACAACAACAACAATCACAAGGTGTTGTTAAGAGAGGAAAACAACAATCGAATCAGAATCAGAATCAGGAATTATTATCGTCGTATGTAGCGAGTCCACAGGTGATGAAGATGTGTGCGCAAGTACTTTCGAAGGTGATGAAGCAGAAATCTGGGTATGTTTTTAATGATCCAGTTGATGTTGTTGGAATGGGATTACATGATTATCATCAGATTGTGAAAAAACCAATGGATCTTGGTACAATTAAGAGGAATTTAGGTTGTAAAGTTTATTCTACACCTGAAGATTTTGCTAATGATGTTAGATTGACTTTTAATAATGCTCTTTTGTATAACCCTAAAGGTCATGAAGTTCATATGTTAGCTGAGAGGTTTTTAGCCAAATTTGAGCTCTATTTTCAGCCTGTTTATCATAAGTTTATGTCTGAAAAGCACAAGTTTTTACGCCACCCAAAACTCGTCGAACCTCGCCCCTCGAAAGACGATGTCGTTGCTACCGCTCCCGCTCCCGCTGCTAGTGTTGTTGTTCTTGATGAAGTTCAGGGTAGCTCTTGGAGTAAAAACCCTTCCCCTGAACCTCCTAAGATTGTTAATCCCCCGAAAAACCCGAACCGAGGGGTTGAAACTAGGGGTTGAACTGCCCCCACCCCCGGTTCCGGTGTCGGTACCGGAACCGGATCTAGGCAATGTGGCGGCAGCGCAAGAGGTTGTGAGAACGGGGTCGATGGAAGGAGGTGGTGGGAGAGGGTCGAGTGGGAAGCAGCCGAAGCCGAGAGCGAAGGATCCGAATAAGAGGGAGATGAGTATAGAGGAGAAGCATAAGTTAGGAACAGGGTTGCAGAGTTTGCCGGAGGAGAAGATGACACAAGTGATACAGATAATTAGGAAGAGGAATGGGCATTTGACACAAGATGGGGATGAAATCGAGCTTGATATAGAGGCGGTTGATAAGGAAACGCTTTGGGAGCTCGATAGATTTGTGACGAATTATAAGAAGGCGGTGAGTAAATTGAGGAGGCAAGCTTTAATGGATATGCAAAACAACAATGTGGGTCATCATGGTGATGTTAATCAGGTAAATTTCGAGTGTGAAGCTCGAATTTGTGTACTTTGTTTGCATTGTAATGAATTGTATTGCATTTTATGCTGCTTGATTTTTGTTTAGCTTGTGTTTTTGAATTGGGTTTTTGATGTTGGTTGTAAATGCAGCTTGGTGGTAATGAGAGGGTGATGGAAACGGCGAAGGCAGTGAAAAGAGGTGGAGGGGGATGATGAAGATGTGGATATCGGTGATGAAATGCCGGTTCACAATTTCCCACCTGTAGAGATTGATAAAGATGATGATAGAAGTCAGGGTGGTGGTGTAAGTAGTAATTCAACTAGCTCAAGCAGTTCAGGCAGTGATTCCTCCTCTTCTAGTGGTATATACTCAACAATCTATTACTTTTTCGAGCAATTTGTATTGTTTTGTATGTTCGCGTTGCTTCACTTTGGTGGTAATGGGATGAATTATTATTGTTTGATGTGGGATTTGCAGATTCTGATTCAGGGAGTTCCTCAGGCAGTGATTCGGATGTTGATGATGCCCAATCGCGCGACAATGAGTCTAAGAACATTCCCCGTTGACCAATCAAGGATCCTTCGATGGTTGTGATTCCTCCTCTTCTAGTGGTATATACTCAATAACCTATCAACAGCTGGTATTGTTTTGTATGTTCTTGTTGCTTCATCATGGTGGAAATGGGATGGATTCTCATCGTTTGATGCTATATCTGCAGATTCTGATCCAGGGAGTTCCTCAGGAAGTGATTCGGATGTTGATGATACCCAATCGCGTGATAATTAGTCTAAGAACATTCCCCGTTGATCAGTGAAGGATCCTTCGACTGTCGCGATGTACAGCGTTCGGGCAGGGTTCTTCTTGAGCTCATTTGGTTTTGTTGCATGGTGTGAAACAAGCATCTGTTTTGGAGGAAGGTTCCTTTTGTTTGTTGCCATTGAAACCCGCCAATGGAATTCAGAGTATGGATGGTTGCTTAGTTTAGACTCTGGGTAGACAGACTCATATGTACAGAAGAGAACTATGAGTAGTGTTGGCTATTTTGGTGGGTCTTTCATGTGGTGGTTACTAATGAAAGAATAGAAGATTGATGGGTTTTCCTCTTTTGCCCAAGAGAAGAATTGAGAAGAGGAAGAAAAGGAGCTTCACAATTGTAATGTAAAGAAAGAAAGTGAGAGAATTTGTAGGAATTAAGTAGGGCAGGTTTGTAGGTAAGTGAAGTTAGGAAACCAAAAAAGAGAGATTGATGTTTTGAGGAAGGAACTGTAGAATCAAGTTAGGAAATCCTTCCATAATTTGTTTGATTTAAGAGGAAGGTTTTTTTTAGGAAGGGAGAAAGTTGGGATACTTTTGTACACATGACAACACCTTTTGCTTAAATACAAGAGAAGATTTATAATCCAAAAATCCAAATGAGTCCAATCTCTTAATTCTTTTATACTTCGGCTATGGGAAATCTAGTGGTTCAGAATATCCGCAGATGATTAAAAATACGAGTTCGGAACCATTTTGGACCCAACATATTTTTCCTACTAATATATTTAATTTGATGACCTAAGAATCATCTATATGTACTAGGATTCTCCTCCCTTCACCAAGATAGGAGAAAGTGATGACAATGACATAGTAGTGTTTGAGTTGCTGCTGATATGAAACAGACCAAGAGCACATTAATAGAGAGATATATACGTGCCAACTGGGTTGTGACCTTGTTAATTTTGTAATGTTGTACTTTATTTTATATTGCAAATTTGCTTAGCTGCTTATTTGCTGGTCCAGCAAGGGTGTGTGTGTGTCCTTTTCCAGATGGGATGCCTTTTGCCAATGCTGAGTTGTGAATCCAAAAATATTTACTCCGTAAAGTTTAACAGCCCACTATACTGAGATGCTTTCATATTATCAATTCATATTATTCACAAGAAAAATCAAATTCTTGTACTTTATACTTTTTAAGTCCTCGTTTACTTCTTGATTTTTTTTGTCATCACACCATATTAGTTTTTGCTTCTTTTTTTTTGGCACATACTCTATTGTTTCTTTTATTATAGTGGTGAATCATCTGCTTAAAATAAACAGATTAAAACTAGGTAATGCTCAAGCATGTGCGATATTTGTAAATATTGAAAGGAAAAAAAATATCTCTTTTATTTAAAATTTTGACTATTAACCTTTTCAAATAATAAAAAATTACAAAATAAAAATAAAGAGAGTGGGTGGGGGGAAGAGGAGAGTGGGAGGGGTTGGGGGTTTTAATTTTCTATAATTGAGAAAGTTTAAGGGAAACTTAACTGCCGTAACTAGTAAAGGCATTCAAGCCGTAGAGAGTGATCTCAATGGTATTTGAACTAGCTTGAAACCCAGATAGGTACCGGATGAAATAGCTCTGGATCCGAAGAGAGTACTTGGTTTCTTCCAATAACTAAAAAGTGTATCATGCCTGAATCTAACCGGGGTTCGCGGTGGTGGAGGAACTGGATCGGAAAAAGAGGGATTCCAGTTGTAAGATATCTAATGAAACCGTCGCTGGAATTGAGATCTCATTCAAAGAATCCAGGGTACCTCGGAAATTTCCCTATTTTTTTTGAGGAGACGGAGTAGTATAGATAACATTTCGAATTCCACGCCGTCTCCTCAATTTTTTTGCATACTTTTTCTCTTTTGAATAAGATATTATTGGTAGTTTTTAACTTCTTAGCACATTTACCTTTTATCGTAAAGAAAAAGAAGAGAAGAGTGAATGTAAAAACGAAACTAGACGACGTGACAAGGAGATTGTAAGTTGTGTAAAAAAATTCGGCCTTGTCTTCACTCGTTTTCTTGATAATTGTTTATGATATGCAATTCACACTAGTTTCATATGAAACATGAATACATATCTAAAATTTGTGATACTGTGGGATCCACAAGTCTCACTTATGTCAGGAAGAACTTGGGGGAGAGCTCTATTGGGAATGCCTCTATCCCGAGTCTATGCCACGAGATCGGAATATACGTTCCATTAAATTGCAACTTATTAGGACGCCAAGTTTATAAATAAAAATTACACAAAACGAGTCGATGATATCAATTTGACATTACATTGTAGTCTATATAGAGGAAGGAGGGTTCATATGCATAATTATACGTTATACATATAATCTTGAGGTTATGAAATTGAAATGCTAATAAGAACTAATTTCAAAATAAAAATTTCCCTATCACTTTTCCATGCTTGAAAAGACTAATTCAGCACGTCTAAATTGACTTGCTAGAGATGGTAATCTATTAACTTGACGAATTAGAGGTGACTGTTTATTATCTTAACTCAATAGAGATAATATTTTATTGAAATGACCCATTAAAATAACCTATTCACATAAATTACTTGAAGGTATTGCTTTTTACTAAAGATAAAGAAGAGATGTAACTTCCCATGTGCTTGGCTACTTATAATATTTCTAAAATAGGCACCAAAGAGCCGTTATTAAAAAGTTGGACTTATGAAACTTCAAAACTTGGCTTTCCTACTTAAGACAACATAATACCAAACATCATAGGACCTTGTTGCTAGCCTTTTAATCTTTTATTTAAAAGAAGTTAGAATGCGACACATGTAAACATTTAATGGAATATATAGATTGGACTTTTGGTTTATAGTTTACTTACGATTATTACTCTGCTAATTACTGTTACATCTTACATGTGATGATTAGTAGATTGTTGTTATACATATTTTTGATTAGAATGCAGATGCAATAATTTAGATGAGATCTGATCTCGATTTGGAACACCTTTATTATTGTTTGTATTTTGTTTATATGGGATTTTTAATATAAGATGTTCATCCTATATCTGAGTGTAGGATAAGAGTTATAACGATTCTATACAATATCTCTATATACTCCTTATCTAAGAGAAATAACATTCTTTTATTCTTTTAGTGTCACAAATGAAGATGCTATGCAGTATGCACAATGCACTTGAATTGAACTAGACATAGCTATATATGTGTCCATACTTTTGAATTATATTTGTGACTTTATTTTCTAATAAGTATTCCCTCCGTCCCCCAAAGGATTTTTCATTTGCTTTTCTTGAAGTCAAACTTTGTAAACTTTGACCATAAATTATAACTAATATATAATATAAATAATTGTCATAGGTGATCTTGTTAGATTTGTATTAATAGGTACATTCAAAATATTAACATTTTATCATTTTTATTAATAAATAATAGGAGATATAAGCGGTCAAAGATGTGCATTGGAGACCGTGCAAAAAGCAAATGGGAAATCCTTTGGGAGACGGAGGAGTATTAAAGAACACTCTTTAATTAAATTTGTTCAAGTCAGATTTGATGTCTATGATTTAGTTGATAAATTAATTATGAGAAGGTATTGGGTTAGACGCGTCCGACCATAACATTTGGTCGGACGACTTTCAGTTGGTTTCATTTTTGTTTCAGTTGGTTTCATTTTTGTTTCAGTTGGTCTCAATTTTTGTTCAATTGGTTTCAATTTTTGTTCAGTTGGTTTTAATTTTTGTTCAGTTGGTTTCAAAAAAAAATTCAGTTGATTTTTTTATTTCAGTTGGATGTCTTATAAGTTCAGTTACTTATCTTATTGTTTCATTTACGTGTTTTAGTCTAAATGAAAAACAAGTTAGCAGCAAATGAAAAAAAGGGGGAGTAAATAAAAGCAAGTTAGAAGCAAATGAAAAAAAGGGAGTAAATGAAAGCAAGTTAGAAGCAAATGAAAAAAGGGGAGTAAATGAAATAAAATAAGTTCTAAATGAAAACAAATCAGTTTTCAGTTACTTATGTTATTGTTTCATTTAGTTTTCTTATTATTTCATTTAGTTTCTAACTAAACTAAAAAAATAAAAAATAACAAACCTGCTTCTTCAGTCGAGGAGGAGGATGCTTCTTCCATTGCTGTAATACCCGACGGAGGAGGACGGCGTCGGGGACTATTCAAATTTTAGAAATACATAATGCTTCCCAGCTTCGCTTTGCCAGCTTCATATACTAGGCTCTACCCGTATAAGAGGATGGATGATGTTGTTGATGAGGAAATCTGAATGGTGAACGGTGAACGGTGATGGTGATGGTGAACGGTGGTTTCGGGGTTGGTGAACGGTGGTTTCGGGGTTGGTGAACGGTGGTTTCGGGGTTGGTGAACGGTGGTTTTGATGACGGTGATGGTGAGCAGCGGCGCGGCGGCGTTCTCGCGACTTCGTCCGACGGAACATATTGGGTCAGACGGTCTGGCCCAATAGTTTCGCATTAATTATTGGGTATTCGACTCTGTCTATTAATCATATTTTACCATGACTACCTTCGTGACTTCTTCTTTAATAAGGAGAATCTTTCATTGATAATAAATTAAGCACTTATGATAGAAATTATTTATAATAGCGGGCTCAATGGACAACAACAATGGAATACCTGTTGGAATCATATCTATCAATTTAGCTAATACTGAACTCATATTTTATTAAGGACTTCAAAGCTGCTCGACTTCCATGCCTTGGCCCAATTTTGATCATGATTTAAAATTGATAATAGAGCATTTTTTCTACGCTAGACCCAACCACACAACTCGTATAGCTAAGTAAGAGAATAAATGATGAATCTTCTTGAAAAACCAAAGACTAGGATGTAAGATAAAGGAAGAGGGAAAACATGGAGGAAACGACCATAAGTCAATCAATCTAATGTACCAAGTTAGACCCTATACTACTGTGATTCCTTGACCTTAAAGCCATAACTAACATTATTTACCACTCAACAAATATATTTATGTAAAATAACTCACTAATTTATTATATACATCTTTTTTATAAACATGGAGGCGATCAATGAGAAAAAAAAACTTATAACAAGTTAGATGAACTTGTATACATATTAAAATTCCTCACTAATAGATCAAATACTATTTAGTAAGAAAACTTTCTAATTATGGTAAGCTAATTGAGAAGTACGTATTGCCATATACATGTTTGTTTAATCACTCAAGTAGTGGAAAATCAAATGTCCTTGTCACTTTTTATGTTGTAATTAATAATCACTATTTATCTGATTTGTGATCATCCTTCAACCACCATCTAAAGACAAAGCTTCATATTGACGTAATCTTTATAGTATATCATGAATAACAAACCCTCATTGTTATTAATGCCACTTGTTTTATGTACTTCCATTCACTCTTCTATCTTCGTATGAGAATGGAGCAATGCATTATTAAGACGATTTTCTAAAAATTGCATACTTCTTATTTTTTGTTTTATGGATATGAGATTGTGGTAGTTGGATTATTGTTCAATTACTATACCACTAATTTCAACTCTAACAAAAATTACTTTCTATAATTTAATATCTGTTCCCTATTGTTGTTCCCGTTTTGACTTTGCATGTTTGCCAAAACACTTGTTTGATCATCATTATTAATTGCATAGTAAGTAATTATAACGATTGAATAATAATAAGAAACTCATTGAGACGAATCAATCAAGACCCCACACGACTATATTTTTTCTTATACATATTGAAGAATTTAGAAGATTCCATATAAATAGTACCAAGATTCCAAATAGGAACAACAAATGAGAACGAAGAAGTATATTTTATGAACAAACAAAAAAGTTATATTTAGAGTAGAACTAACTCAGTTAGATGAAGCAACTATCATGATTCCAAGAGGTTATGGGGATCAATTTACATTCTGTCTTTGTGCCTCTCAAGACAAAAAAAACAGATGCTATGATTTATTTAATTAGTATGTTAGGTTTTTACTTACTATTAGAGTGAAGTACAAATAAAGTTATTTTATTACTCATTTAAAGTGAAACGAGTGACTTATTGGATATCACTAAAACTCAAAAAGTTGAAAATGGAACTTCACAATTCAAACTTTCAAAACATCATTTATTTTTAGTAGTCTCAAAATACATGTACATATGTCTATTGATATTTTAAAATTATGTAATAATAGAAATATTAATAGCTTACTTTTTGAGTGCAAATGTGAAAAGAAAATTATCTTACTCCTATTTCAAGAGAAATAAGGTTGCTAATAGGATGTCCATGACATAGAAGTTGGTTCACCACATTTGTATGTGTATGTATTTGAAGAGGCCCATGGGCCTAGGTAGAAGTAAAATATAAACCCAATATCAAAAGTGAAAAACTAAAGAATGAAGCCCACCCTAAGATCTGTACTATGTCAACCTAACAACAAAAGCCCAAAGCTAATCAGGCTGAAACTTCTTTTTTGCAATTTGTACTTAGTATATGACCAATTGACCATGGTACAAAATCTTATATAGCGTGAAATTACAATAATCTATCATAACGATGAAATATTTTTATGTCTATTTTAATTTTTAAGAAGCGACTCTATACTACTTTTAGGATTAACTTTTGAAGATCAATGTTGTAGCTCTACAAATATTTCAATTTATATTGTTCCAAGATACTAAAATTGAAAACAAAAAACCATAATCAACCCAATCCTAAACTAATGTTAGGGAGTTAAACTAAATTTGTAGTAATTAATGGTAATCGATGCATATAATTTCCAGTTTGAAATACAAAAAGTAGTTCTTGATTTTTATGCTAGAATTTTTCAAACAAATATGAAAGTACAACTATGCGTCATTTAAGTTTGTTCTGAAGTTTTAGGCTCTACCGGAATCTCAGATTTTCTGTTGAACTGGAAACCTACCACGATTTTTAAAGCCTTTATCCCTTGTCAAACTTATAGATTTATAGTTATTGATTGCTCTGTTCTTTTGGATTGACTGGAGTTGAATTAAACTTGAACTCACCTGGACTGAATTTGTCTGATAGAAGGAATTGAACTGAATTAAACTGAAATATTTTTTAATTAAGCCAGTATAAAAGAACACTAAGGAAGAGAAAAAGATTGTGTGCTTATAGTTGGTCGTGGCAAAGATAAGGCACCTTTCATTCAATCCATGAAACAAATTTAAAGATATAACACTTAAGATCGTGTACGTTGGGACTAAATTACAATAAATTGAAATTATTTTTCAAAAATTAAGAGGGAAATCAACACAATTGAACATAATTGGTTACTAATTTACTATCAATTCAGTTAAAAGAACAAGACCTAAATTTGAGAAGTAAAATGATATATAAATAACAATTTAAATAAGGAAAATTTGACACCAACAATCCAAACTATTGCTCATCTTTTATAAACAGTCCAAACTATTGATAATCCAGGAACAGTCCAAACTATTACCCCATCTTCCATTAACAGTCTAAGTGACCTGTTAACCTGTTATAATAGGAAAAAAAATCTTATAGTTTGAATTGTCTATAAAAAATATGAAATAGTTTGGACTGTTTATGAAGATTAGGTAATAATTTGGATTGTTCCTGAATTATCAATAGTTTAAACTGTTTATAGAAGATGGACAATAATTTGACCTGTTAACATGAATAACACATTCAACCTGTAATTCTGTCATAAATCCCAACTTGAAACCAATGTACATTAATTATCACTCGAAATGTTTGTACATTCATAAAAACTAAAACCATAAACTTTGTTCATTAAGATTTATCATTTTTAAAGTCAGCTCTAAGAAATTATCTACTCCAATTAGAAAATCCAAATCTTTAATTAGTCAATGCAAATAATTGTTGGATCACAGCAACATTCATCCAGGAGGCAACAGCAACATAGTGCTGCAAGGCTGCAAAATCAAAGATTAAAGCCATTAACATTATATCAATAGGTCAAAGTGTTGCAACCTTCCGAAAACGGAGGTAGTAGTTGTATTAAAAAGCTGATTCTATTAGAAACATACCATCCCTCAAGAAAGCCTCGCTGTTTTTGAGCCGGTGGTGGCGGTGGCGGCGGAGGCGGATATTGATACTGAGGAGGCGCCATAACAGGAGGTCCTTGATAGTAACCTAGTTTAGAAAAAAAACAATGTCAAAGTTAAATTTTTTGTTCAAATGCTCAATCAACAATTATAAGAAGATACATAATTCCTATGTTTCATATAAATTGCAACATGCACAACTTTAAATGTTTATATCTGTAATTATTTTTAATAAAAAATTATAAAAAGTAGATATTAATTAACTATATATCTAACAAAATCCCACATGACTATGTTTATCTTTATGTATAAATCATAATGAACATCAAAGGAAATTCTATGAATAGTGTAAAAATTCCATGTAATTAATAAGGAACGTATGAAGTATATTAATAAATGGAGTATAATAGTATTATGTTCAAAATTCGTTAATATTTGTTCAAATTACACTATCAACATGTATAATTGCTCAAAATATCATCTTATCACCTAATGTTAAACGTAACTTGCAACACAGAACATTTTAGCTAATGTGTACAGTATATATTGTATTACATCTCATAGAGAAATTGCGAATTTCATATAAAACCACCAATTAACTTTCATTATGTAACTTATCACATATCATAGGGCTTATACCCTCAACTTATTTTCAGTTCAATTCATTTCAGCTTGTACAATATTTTACTCTCATATATCACTATTCAGTTCAGTTATATTCAGTTCAACTATTTTATGCTGAAGAAAACAAGCCCATAATATATCACTAATCACACCATAATCATAGGAAAAAAGATTGAAAAAAGAGAACAAAGATTAATTAACAAAAGTAAGTTTACCTTGAGCAGGATAGGAATAAGGAAACTTAGGATCGTTCATATTCTTTGCTCGTTGAAGATTATAAAGTTGAATAATGAAAGCAAATATTAGACGATTGAAAATTGGAAAATAATAAGAATAATTTCTTAGAAGAGTTTGGGGTTTATATAAGAGTTGCAAAGGTTGCGAAACGCGGTGAAGATGGCAAAAGGACTCCTTAATTGTGAAGAATACTACTATTACAAGACTAGTTTCTAGGATAGGGTTTTATATTGGTGGAGATCAAATATTCCCTTAGGTTTTAAGAAAAGAACATTCTTTTTTTTATCTTTTTAGAATTTTCTCATATATTAGACTATGTTCTTTTCAACTTATTTAATCATTTGTGTATATTTTATAAGTGATCAAATTAAATCATAGAAGTTCAGATCAGATTAGGTCAGATAAGAAAAGTTCACATCAAATCAGAAAATAATAAGAACAAAAAATAACTATAATAAGTTCATATTAGATCAAATCAGAAAAAAACTCAGACCAGATAAGAAAAGTTCAGTTTAGGTCAGACGAAAAGAACGGACCCTTAGTATCTCACGAGATGCAAAGTTTTAGTAAAAACTTGAAGTTAACGACTTAATATAAAATAAATTAAGAAAAAGGGTCGAATAGTTAAGTGATCGGACCAATAATGTTTGATCAGATTGCCCGATATAGTACCTCTTGTTGGCCATAATAGGTACTTTATCCGCCTTTGAATAATTTTTAATATGTAATTTTTTTGGTCAAGCTTATAAGTCATTGTTCGTATTTTCTTAGTGTTGTATGATCGAGATCTAAATACCTAATTGTTACTAGATAGATTTATCTCAATGTTTATTTTAAAATATCAAGATTTCATAACATTTAGAAATATATAATTAAAGTCTTCAATGAAGAACATAGTATTAGGGTAATTTGGTAATTAGACTCTTAGGGTTGTAAATATAGATTTTCTGATCTCTATATATATAACAGTGTCAGGCAAACCTAATCAGATTAGCCAATCATTATTCTTAATACTCGTACATGGTATCACGAGCCTAGGTTAAATTTCACTCTTCCGCATACGTTTAACCTTTTTGTTTTTTATTTCAAAACTCTAACCCTAAGTTAGTGTTTTCCGGCATGTCCACCGCCGCCCCCACCGCCGACCGGCACCACCGCAGCGTCCGGCACCACCGCAGCCCCAAGCAGCCCTCTAACGCCGGCCTACCACCAGCGTTTCTCCACGTCTGCTGATGCTCCTCTCTGCCCAGTTACGGACCCCCTGCTCGCTGCACAGCTTCTTGGCGGATCTGCGGCCCCTGTGTACAGCGCCGCCACAACGGCAGCCGGCATCCCTTCAGTGATGGCCTCCACGATGGTTCTGCCCTGCAGTGGCAGTTCGCACCGTCCAGCAGTGCCCTTGCGCACAACCACTCGCCCCAACGCTCTCCCTTGCGTTTTCCACCGGGGTTCGAGCCCGGTTCTAGCCACGGCGGAGTCCGTGCGCTGCCTACCTTCTCGGCTTATAGCCCTCCTCCTCTTCCGTCCGCATCGTCCCTTGCAATTCAAGATATTACTCGATTTGTGACCATCAAACTTGCATCACCTGAAGATTACCTTATGTGGAAAACTCAAGTGACTTGTTTTCTTTCCACGCATCAATTACTTGGTATCGTTGAAGGTACAATTACGGTTCCTCCTTCTACTTATGTTGATAGTATAGGTCAATCTTTGCCTAATCCACAATTTTACGACTATATGAGACTTGATCAACAAATTAAATTGTGGTTATATGCATCGATTTTCAGTGATGTTATGATGGATGTTTATGAACTACGTACTACTGTTGAGATTTGGACTCGTTTGCAGTCCCGTTTTTTGCACGCTAGTATGGCTAGGTCCATGGAATTGAAAGGTAGACTGAGTCATATTAAGAAATCTGATCAGCAATCTATGGAAATGTTCTTACGTGAAATTAAGATCATTGTTGACTCCTTAGCTGCTATTCAGTGTCCTGTTTCTCAGTATGATTTAGTTCAGTATACTTTGACTGCGTTGGATCATGATCGTGACAATGATGCCCTTGTTACCACCTTGTTACAATTTCAAACGTCTTTGACGTTTGATGATCTTCGCCCTAAGCTCCTTCAGCATGAGCAACGCATTAAGGCTATGCGTGCTTATGATGACACGCCTACTGCTCATCAAGCTTTAGTCGCTGTTCAGACTGGTACTTTTGTTTCACAACCGTCCTCTTCGGGTGGTTCGAATTCTAAGGGTCAAGGGGTGGAAAGAACAAGAATCGCAACAAGGGAGGTCGTGGCAACAATGGTGGTCGCGGCAATGGAGGACAGGGTGGTCGTGGCAATGCAGGCCGAAATAATGGTATGGGTAATTTTCATGATGTTTCATATGTTGATTCTTCTTGTGCCAGTTATATTGCTAATGATTTGTCTTCAGCAGGAAGTAATCCATCTAACGGCAATTTAGCCAACACTCCTTCTTCAGATACTTGTGGTCTTTGTTGGTATCCAGGTCACCAAGCCGCTTATTGTCCTCAACGTTTCAATCACAGCTTTGTGCCTTCTTCTCCTGATGGTGTCACACGTGCCCTAGTTGCACTGTCTGTTTGGTGGTGAAACAAATGACTCCGTCTGGTATCCAGATTCAGGAGCCGCATCTCACATGACCTCACAGGATGGTAAGCTATCTAATGCTCTTCCTTACACTGGTTCGAGTTCTATTGTTGTTGGTGATGGCAAGAAACTTCCCATTAATAAACTTGGTAATTTAACTCTGTCTTCCCCGAGTCGCCCCTTCGCCTCACGAAGGTGTGTCATGTTCCCCAGTTAAAACATAATTTGATGTCTGTCCAAAAGTTATGTCAGGATAATTCTTGCATAGTCTGTTTTGACGAGTCTTCTGTTTGTGTTAAGGACAAGACCACGGGGGCGGTTCTGTTGCGGGGAATCAGTAGGATTGGTGTCTACCCTCTTCAGCCTCACATTCTCTATTCAGAGTCGTCTTCCCGAGTTTGTTTAGAGTCTTCGCGAGTCTTCCCAGAGTCGTCTGTCCTTGCTCTCATTGCCACTAAGGAGTCTGGAGATGTTTGGCATACTCGCCTTGGTCATACTTCTGCTAGAGTTTTAGGAAGTTTACGTTCACAAAACTTGATTTCATGTAATTCTAAATTTCATGACGATTGTGTTCATTGCAAAGTAGGAAAGATACATCGTTTGCCTTTTGAGTCTGTGACTCACCATGCCCCTATCCCTTATATTTGATACATAGTGATCTTTGGCAATCGCCAGTTAAATCGAATCAGTTTTTTCAGTATTATGTGGTTTTGTTGATGATTATTCACGTTTTTCTTGGCTATATCCACTTAAACTGAAATCTGATGTCTATTCGACCTTCTTAGTTTTTCAGAAACTTGTTGAGAATTTGTTAAATTCCAAAATTAAATTTTTCAAAGTGATGGTGGACGTGAATTTGATAACACTCCTTTACAACAACATTTATGTGATTCGGGAATTTATTTTCGAAAATCTTGTGCTCGGACTCAAGCGCAGAATGGTGTTGCAGAAAGGAAATATCGAACCATTATCGAGATGGCACGTACTATGCTTATTCAATCTGAGTTGCCAACTCGATATTGGGTTGATGTGTGTTATACGGCGGTTTATACGATAAATCGTCTTCCCAGTTCGGCATTACAGGGTTCATCCCCGTTTGCTAAGCTATTTCATCGCCCCCCTCCTATGAGTTTTGGAAATGTTTTGGTTGTGTTGTTTTCTGTTGTTTTTAGATCCTAAAATCAATAAATTACAAGCTAAGTCGATTCAATGTGTTTTCATTGGCTATGCGTCAAATTATAAGGGTTATAGGTGTCTTGATCCTCTTTCTGGCAAGATTTACACAAGTCGTCATGTTTTGTTTAGTGAACGGAAATTTCCATATCGTTCCCTCGTGTCTAGCACACCCATTGGTCCGTCTTTGGACGAGTCTCTTGACCCCTTGGTTTGGTTTCCGAGTCTCCCCTTAGTGACCCACGGCCTGTGTCCTCGAGTCTCCCCTCCCCCGAGCCCGCAGCATTACGGAGCACATGCAGCAACCCGATGCCTGCTCACAGAATGCATGCGCGCCCGAGCCTCTCCTACCCGCGCCCTTAGCGCACTCGCCCAGCAGCAGCGAGAAACTGTCGCGTCTTTCCCCGCCCACGGGCTATTGTACGTCTCTCCCCCCCACTGTTGCGTGTCCGCAGCAGCCCCTGCGTCCGTGGGAGGCCTGCTGCCCCCTTCCCCGTCACACGCCATCTCTCCTCATGGGTGTGACGTTTCCTCCCCGTCTAGTCTTGAGTCGTCCCGTCTCCTATTGTCCCTCCCCCTAGGCGTCCTAGAAAGTCGTCTAAGTGTGTCGATCCTACTAATGTTCATACCATGACCACGCGTCTAAAAGACGGAATAATTTCAACTAGGAATTTATTGGATTTAAAAACCGATGTTGTTGAGTCTGAACCGTCTAATTTTAAGCAAGCGTCTAAAGATTCACGTTGGCAACAAACCATGCGTGATGAGTATGAAGCGTTAATTAAGAATGATACAGGGGAACTTGTGCCTCGCAACAACAATAGAAACGCTCTTGGTTGTAAGTGGGTGTATAAGATTAAATATAATTCTGACGGTTCTGTGGAGCGGTTTAAGGCCAGACTTGTTGTTTGGTAATCATCAGCAGGGAGGTATTGACTACTTTGAAACCTTTAGTCCTGTAATTAGCCTACTACTGTTCGCTTAGTTCTTGCTCTTACTGCTACTTTTAAATGGCCTATTTGTTAACTCGATG
Organism: Patellifolia procumbens; assembly: GCA_947645195.1. Lineage (NCBI taxonomy): Eukaryota > Viridiplantae > Streptophyta > Magnoliopsida > Caryophyllales > Amaranthaceae > Patellifolia > Patellifolia procumbens. The sequence goes on from CANSGD010000969.1 coordinate 1,046,457, forward strand.
TTAAAAATGCTTTCCTTCATGGTTTCCTCAATGAGGAAGTCTATAATAGTCAGCCTCCTGGTTTTAAACACCTTCTAAACCACATCATGTTTGTCAGTTACGAAAACCCATTTATGGTTTGAGCTAAGCAAGCTCCTCGAGCTTGGTTCTCTCGTTTCAGCAACTTTCTTCTCTCTATTGGTTTTGAAGTGCAGCAGTTGTGACACCTCTATTTTCACTCTCAAACGCAGTAGTCATATTATCATTCTCTTGCTATATGTTGATGATATTGTGCTTACAGGTATTAGTTCCCTCTTTGCTTCAAAAATTTATCAGTGTTCTCTCTGCCCAGTTTGCTATGAAGGATTTGGGTGATTTGCATTATTTCTTAGGCATTCAAAGTTTTACTTTTACTCCCTCAGGGTTTGCTTTTGTCTCAAAACAAATATGTAGTTTATCTTCTTCGAAATTTCATCTTCATACTGTCAGACCCGTACGTCTTTCCTGTTGTCTCTCGTGTCACTCTTTCTCTATTAGATGGTGAACTTCTTGCCGGATCCACAAGATTATCGTAGTATGGTTGGTGCATTGCAATATTTGACTATGACTCGTCCTGATATTGCCTATGCTGTTAATTCGGTTTCTCAATTTATGGATGCGCCTCGTACTGCTCACATTCATGCTTGAAAAGAATTTTCAGGTATCTGCAGGGAACTTCTGATTATGGGCTATTTATTCATAGTACTGGCTCTCCTACTGTGACTGTTGCCTATTCTGATGCTGATTGGGCCGGGTGTCCCTGACACTCGGTGTTCTACTACTGGTTATGCTGTCTTCCTAGGGAAGAATTTGATCTCCCTGGCGCTAAGAAGCAACCTACTGTTTCGAAGTCTTCTGCTGAATCTGAGTATCGTGTTGTTGCCTACACTGCAGTTGAAACAATTTGGATACGTCAATTGTTGGCTGGTTTAGGTATTTTCATCGATGGCCTACCATTCTCTATTGTGACAATAATGTTTCTGCTATGTATCTTACTGTCAATCCTGTTCATCATGATCGTAGTGCCATTGATGTTGATTATCATTTTGTTTGTGTGATGGTTGCTAAAAGTGCACTGGTCAAGGGTGTTCCGACACATACAGGGTTGTGATATTTGTACTAGGGTTTTTCTTCTGAGTTGTTTGTAACATCGTTCCAATCTATCCGTGATTCCTCCCCGTAAAGATTGTGGGAGTTATTTGGGTAATTTGGTAATTAGACACTTAGGGTTGTAAATAGATTTTCTGATCTCTATATATATACAGTGGCAAACCTAATCAGGTTAGCCAATCATTATTCTCAATACTCGTACACATACTATATTGGCAACTATAGAAATTAAAGCAACAATTGCTAGTGACAGGAGGAGCTATAGTTACACAAAAATATACTAAAAGCTAAGTAAATTACGTAAAATGTGACAAAATAATTTCATAATAAAATTGTTTGACCCAAGAACTTGTATATATTGGTGAAAGGTAATTGAGTTGAAACATCATGAAGCTGCTAGATATTACTTTAAAAAGAAAAAGAGAGTAGATTATTGCATTTAAAATGTTTATACATCTCAAATTAATCATTATTTGTCCATATAAGAGTATTTAAATATAACGGAATAACTTGTTCCAGATTCCAGCTAATATAAGGCGGTTCTTTTTACCACCTTAAACACCTAGCTATGCTTTAATTTCCTGTTCAAAGTCAGAGCATATCTTTATTCTTTCCACCACTCCATCAATTTTGGAACTTATTCTTTGTACATGCTTGTGAGCGATCTGGTGCTTTACATAAGAATAAAATTAGCTATTTAATTTATGTCCAAGAGTATATGATACTCTCTTGCTAGCCTTAAAATTCCTAGTGTAGGGACTTGCCTTGGGAAAAAAGAAAAAAAGCTAAATAGTTTGATTAAAGTTTTATAGAAGCCATACTTCTGTTTGACTGTGGGCCGGATCCGATCAAACAACGCCCTTTGTCAAAACTCTACATTGTACAATAGGTCAATCGTGCCGTTAGTTTACAATTATGATCATAAAGAGAGTAAGATATATGAATAATGAAAAAGACAAGAAATTACAATTAATATAGAATTCAACAATTATATTGGTTCGTGCTAAAAACAACCAACGCGAGCCAAAACCCAAGTTGTTACGTATCAAGGGGACACACATTATATGCTTTGGCCTCAAACCATTGCCTTTAAATACTTAATAAACTTAATAAAATTCCGGATATCCGATTAAACAAAACTAAACACTTTAAATAACAGATTATTCACATTCGCTTCGAAACCAAACTTCCGGGAAGTCAAACCAAAGTAAAGTCAACATATAAGAATAAATTCAATTCTACTAAAATTTATTGCCAGATTAAAGGAGGCCTGCTAAGTTTATTGGTAAAGTCTATGAAAGGTATACTTAAATATTGTGATCGAATTCCACTACATAATGGTTGTCATCTACTCATCAAAAATAATTATGGAGTTTGTTTTATTGCCATTAGAGATCAAGAGAATATAACTAGGTCCGTCTTTTTCTAGTTTCCCCATAATAGACAAGGATACAATTTATTGCAAGCTAATTATTAATTATAAAAAGCACATACTACATAATGATAATGAACAAAAGAGAAATAAGTATTATAAAAATTATTATACTAAATTAATGGTTAAGTGATTGCGATACAAATCCATTCCAAACACGGTTCTATCACATTGGATTATCTCATCACCTATCATAGGACTCTATCTATATCAATAAAGTGATTAGTAATAATGTTGATAATGACATTGAAAACAACAACTTCAATCAATATTTTCTTGAAGTGTTTACTTCAATATTTATTGATCCTTATCAAATTCAAAAGATTACCCCATTACAAATGTTAAAAACATTTGATTAAGCAACAAATATGAATAACAAATAGAAACATAAGAATACAAATCATTAAGCACTTATTATGATAACACCAAGTATTTTTCGGAGTGGATCTAAATCCAACTGAAAACCAGGTGAGTTTAATATTTTAGTGAGACTATATCATTATTTCAATTTTGTAATTCTTGATGAGACTGAGTTATAATAAGGAGGCTCAATAGAGGGTATCAACAAATTAATTCTACATGAAATAATAACAAAATTATCTTTATTTTTTTACAGTTTATTTATTGCACAGTTCACCTTGGAATAGTAATTGGTACATGCAAAACTACGTCTTCCTCCCTTTTTTAATGACTACACTTCCCATTGCTTTTAATTTGAATTAATGACTACACTTCTTTTTCTTCTATTTTTGGTAAGTTTTTGACGTGAATTTACAATGTTATCATGGCTTTAAAAATTAAACCTCACTTAATTACTAATTATAACTTCCTAAATAACAAACTAATATATTCTAATTACTAATTACTCTACATAAATTAGAATTAAGCCAACCATCTCTCGCTCTTAATCTCTTTCCCCACCCAAAGCCAAAGCACCCTTTCTCTTCTCTTTTTACCACCAGCACTCCCATACCCTTCTTCCCCTTCCCTCACCGCGCCCCAATTCCCGTCCCCGTACTCTCCCCCTTCCTCCCGCCCTTACAACCACCATCGCCACGGTTGCCACCCTTCCCAGAAACCATCACCAACCACCTTAAACCACCCAAACTGATTGAAAACCACCTTGCAACCACCAAAACTCACAAAACACCCATATCCACCGGCAACCACACCAAATCAACGAAAATCACCGAAAACAACTTGACAGATTGAAACACAAAGCAATCGAAAATCACCCAAAATTTGGGGTTGGTCGAATCGCCATCCTCTTCGTCTTCCTCTTTCCTCTTCATACTCGAATCACCATCTTCTTATGGTTGTGGGTGGTCAAAACTTTAGGTTGTAAGGTGGGTGTTCAAATCTGTTGGGATTAGGGTGGTGGTTGTCAGATTGGTTTAGTTTTGGGTTATGGGTGGTCGAAGTGTCGGGATTAGGATTTGTGGGTGGTGAGCGGGGCTTTTGGTGGTAGTGGTGGTGGTGTACGATTCCCCGATGGTAGATTTGGTTTTCTGTTGGTGGTGATGGGTGGGGTTGAGGATGGCTGGTCGGCGGTGACCTTCAATGTTTTTTTGTTGGTCCCCTTAAAATGGTCCCCACTAATATAATTAATCATGTCCCTTTACATAATTAACCATCCTCCCAAATTTTGCTGAGCAAACCGTGTTTTTAGAAGTGTATCATTAGAAAACGGAGGAAGTATTTGTTGTGTGTCCTCTGGTTTGATATAGAATTTTTTTCTATTTTGAAAATCAATCTCTAATTTGAATATTTTTGTTTTTCAAAAATAAATAATAAGAGCACTCTATAATGAAGTTGTTGTATCAAGACAAAATTATAAGATTTTACGTTATAGTAATATTTTCCTTAGATACTGGATCTTAAAAGTTTACACAATGTATACTTCTGGTCAACCTATACCTTAGAATGTGGCTCTCCAACAAAATAATTTCCATAGGAACTCTACTTTGAAAATATTTCCACATTAGTTTTTTCTAACTTGTCCTGTAAAAAATTGGAATAGTTGTAGTAAACCAAAATTGCTAGTCCGGGCCCGTGATATCTGTGGTTTTCGTTTTTGGTTTTTTGTATATAAAGTCATATGATATATGTCCTATAATAAATCAAAAATTAGTCATACTTATTGAGACACGATAATTTTGGCAACTGACAACTGAAAAAAAAAAAACTTTTGTGGTTTTCTGTTTTTGTTTTTTAGTTTTCAAAAACACCGAAAACAAAAAATGATAACGAGCGGACCTCTAGTTAGCGATTTTAAAAGTAACTAGTTATATTAATGATCTCGGTGTAATTATTGCTAATTCAATTAAGAAATTATAAAGTGAGTATTATTTTCCAAACAACTATGTAATACTTTGAAGTATGATATTTTTTTAGAATAAGGGAATTCACTTTCACCCTCAAAAGGTAAAACTGTAAATGAGGGAGTAGCACTCAATGTCCCTTTTGGACTCCAAATTCCATTTTATCAGACCTTAAAATGTTCTAACTGTAGCTTAATCGGTCAACACCAAACCCATCTTCTTCTTCGTCCATTGGCGACACGCATCCTTGATACATGACCCACTATTAGGCCCACTTTGCATTAGAAAAATTCGCTTAAAATTTGTTGATATTTCTTATCTTGACTTGACTTGAGGGGAAACTTCTATGTTTTCATAATTTTGTACCTCACTAGTTTGGCTCTATTCATCCATATCTTTCCTTTTATAATTATACTATATATAAAGTCTCAGTTCGTCACAACATCTATCTCGAGATCAGCGAAATATCTTCTCGCGTCTTTACTGATTTCAATGGGGATCAATTTTCTAAACTTGATCTCGAGTTTTCACACTATGAAAAGGCAACACCTTTGTAAGATATTAAAAAACGACTAAAATGAAAAAGTATTGATTAATATTCGTTCTTCACATTGTTATCAGTTTGTTTGACCAAGTTCCATAACATTATCACCCTTCATCTATAAATAAGTGATCTTAAGGTTGAGCAAAAACCTTTGTCATGATTCCACCTATATTGTTGGTAGTTAGTCCGTTAATGGTCTAGAAATGAGTGATAAATTGTTGAAGGACGATTTTTATGTCCATTGATTATGGCGTCGGTTATGGAATTGAGGTGATTTTATTCTCAGTTATAGATGAACCCATCTCCAAATCACTTTCGTGAAAAACGGGTAAGTTATTGTATAAATAGACCTAATATCTGATGAAGCTCAAAACCCTGTTATTCAAAGCTAAATCAAAGAGATCAAAATATATTGGATTTATAACATAGCTTAGACATGTCCATTTTTTCACTTTAATTTTCATTTCCTTTTTTCGTTTTCTTTTCTTTGAGAACTTTTAATCAATTTACATAATCCTCCATGCATAGGACGTGAAAGAATTTGAATAAAGTGAATCAAAAGAACAAGCTCACTATTATAATGTCTTTGAACATTCCATCACAAGCAACATCACTATGTAGGGAAACTAATTGAAAAAAGCAGTATAGTCTTTTCCTCAAATTTTGAAATCGTTCTAGATTAGCAAGATCCATCATATATATGTTGGAGTTTGTGAGAATTAATAAAACTTTTAGTTGTCTCAAAATAATATGTAAGAAATGGGGATCCCATATAAGAATAAGAGATGAGTGGTGAGTTTATTAATAGTTATGTTCCTAGTATTTATTGAGTCGCGACTCGGAGAGGCAAAGTGGTTGGGCCTCTTGACTGGGCTAAACCGTGCGCACGCGCCGCCCGGAGCGGGTCGGGGTTTGGGGCGTGGGCGTGGGGAAATAACTTAACTCTAACTTGATTTTTACCTAAAAATTTTGTCATCCTTTTATAACTGTTATCCAATTAGTCAATTCCTTGATTCACCCTTAATTGACTGCTTCCACTAGCCGTTAGCGTTGGCAGTTTCCATTACCGTTTTTAACACTGCTTTAGGAGTCAGTTTTCCCTTCTTCTGTCCCTATATATACCCTTCCTGGCACAGTTTTAACACACAGAAAATTATCCTCTCATACTTCTCTCTCTGTTAATCTCTCAAATACTGAAGTAATATTAGTAGCGTTCTTAAACTGTCTCTCTGTACTTCACCAGGGAGTCAGTGTTGTGTTAACCATGGAGGCTGGTTTGCCACGAGTCCATGTGTTCGTAGTGGCAATTTCAACTTTAGTGTTAGAGTGATCATATCAGGGCACAACAATTTCACAGATAAGTTTTATAATCTACCAGTCATACTTCCTACAATATATCTATATATATGACTCATATTCATACGACAACAACATGTAACCAACTCTTCTTCCACTATTATGTCTTCACTACTCCTTTCTTACGTACTTATTTTCTTTTGGGGTTACTTCATCGTTCTGACTTTACAATGGCTTCATAACTTTTTGCTCTGTTCTTTTCAATTTGCATAGAGAAAGTATAATACATGCTCTAAGGACATTAAGAGGGCTCGAGGAAGAAAATAACGTTAATTTATCTTAGGTGTCACAACTAAAGGATTGAAATAGAAGTATATCCTTAAACAATAATGCAATTTCGGATGACTCGTTGTTGTATATTAAAGTCATAAAACCTAATATTTAGAATATATATTGAGAAAAATCTTATAATTATACGATACAATAATAGTCGGATTGAAATGCTTAGAATACTAAAGAGGCATTTTGTTCATCCCTTTATATTTCTTTCTCACATAAAACATTTTATTACGTGGAATACAATGTAACATTAAATTAGAGGTTTTAAAATGATATATTGAAAAGAAAGTTTACTATGCTTAATGTTTCATTAACCTGAAATTTCCCCTGGTTATTTGAGTGTCGTGGATTTTGCATTAAGGTAAAAATAAAAGATATCTTCCAATAGAAGCATGAGACAAAGGTTTAACTTACTAAATTTAACTAAATAGTTGTACTCGTAGTACTTATAACATATGGGACTCTAATGAAGTCATACTCTCATCATATCCTACAATTACAAGTAGTACATTTTCCACTATTGTTTGTTGCTTCAGATTTGTGTTTGCTAGTAAAAGCCTTTTATATGCAATTTTGCAGGGAATGAGTTGAAATTCTAAAAATATACTATACAGTACTTAGAAAGTACTACTCCTACTTTGAATTGTGATTCCCTTTGTTCATGATCTTCCCATTACACAGTACTATTCACATTTGTACACAATTAAATTTTGTCTACTTGAAATTTGTTTTCTTGAATGAAACTTAGAACAATTTAGGGTGTAAAATAACACTAACAACGAGTATTTGAAACAAGTACGACTAAACAAGAACAAGTAGATCTACCTCTATCCTCAAGATAAACCAATAGTGGAAACTACATGCATGTTCTATTTGATTCTCCCTAACTTATTTTCAGTTTAGAGAATAAGAAAACAAGAAAGTTATTAAAGATAAGCTTATCAAGGAAGTTATACAAGATTTTCGAAAGAAGCAAGCAAAAGCGGTGTCCGGTGGCAGAATAGCCGCAAAAAAAACATTGTTTGGTTGAAAAAGTGGTTGCAACGGCTCAAAAACATTTTAAATTTGAACTCACAACCTCAAATATGAAAATGGGAGATCTAATCATCCACTTCACTATTAGTGACTCTAGTATCAACATTAAAGATGATATTATACGTTTTCAATGGAAATCAAAGAGTTATTATAATATTATGATTACATAATATGAATAAAATGACTATCTTTTCACCAAATTATGTTGCACACATAAACCCGAGCATTACTTGAACCTATAAACTACTTTATTTTTCTGAAATAAGCTATAGAGTAACTTGAAGAGCATAAAACTAAAACAACAAAAAAAAACCTATGAACTTACATAAAATGCATAAAAACACCCACTCAAACATGCACAAAATAAC